>JAPZDV010000010.1:7208300-7313475 GCA_029814665.1 Acanthurus lineatus | reverse complement strand
GATAGATAGATAGATAGATAGATAGATAGATAGATAGATAGATAGATAGATAGATAGATAGATAGATAGATAGTCTTTACATAACTGATAGCATGTTAACGATTCCATAAAATAAGCAGAGGACTCCAAGTTCTCCATTGGACATTTTCTAGCTCCCAAACTGCATTGAATTATGTTAAATATGCACATTTTTCAAAGCAAAAGAAGGAGCAAACTCGTGAAAACTCACAGAGCAACAGTCAGAGAGACCTTGTTAATCAAGGGTGACAATGACATGCATAAGCACACACAGAGAGGGAGAGAAAGATTGCAAGAAAAAATGACTATGCAACTGACTCACTGTGACTCATAAAGCCATTTGGTTGGAAAAAATCTTTAGAAAAAAAAACAATCCTCTAGATACAAAGTAAAAAGTGCTGTGAAACTGTCCACTCTCTAAAAAACTTGAGATGTAGAAGAACTGAAGAACTAAAGCATAACTGAAAATATATGAACTATTTAGTTGAGTATATTCTACCATGAAGCTCTTTAACATCCCCTGTTTGTGCCACTCTAGCAGAAAGCAAACTAATGAGGTCACAGCACAGCTGGACACAGCAGATCAACCACACAGCAGCATGTAAACAAAGGTAGCTGAGCACAAATCTAAAGCACTCTCAACAGTAGATAACACATGTAATTTCTCTTTTAAATGCATCTCTGCTTGATATTTTTCCTCTTGCTGCTGCTGGCAATCATCAGGAACAATAGTGCGAAGGCGGATACCGTGGGAGACACTGGACACTGATGAGCAGTCAGGGTGCCTCTGCTGGCTGGTGGGGCCCTCCTCCACCACACCAGACGTCTTCCTCCTCTTCCTCTCCTCTCGCGAGCACACTCTCTCGCTCCTCTTACCTCCTTTGGCTCCAGACAGAAAGGCCGACTCTCCCTCCATCTGATTTTGATCCACTGGCTGGTGTCCACTAAGATCTCATCTCCTTTGCCCCACTTAGGTCACACTCTCTCACACACACACGTCCAGCACAGCCTTCCTCGTGTTTTGTCAGCGTCTGCTCACAGCATCCAAGCAGCGCTGTGGTATGTGATGCAGGAAGATGAGGTTACTGATGTTTTGATCCTCTCACGTTTCCTCGGTGGTCGCCTGACATGCTCTGTGATGTGTACCACAGAGCTTAAAGCCCTTTTACTCAGGGTGTGTGCTTGTATGAAGGTGGGGGTGGGGTTGATAATGCTTAAAAACTCAGCTGTCGTCCAATTCAGCCTAAATTGTCCGTACACGTGTATGTGTGTGTGTACGTGCACTTGCATGTGTGTGTATGTGGGTGTGCAGAGTACAATGATAATCCCTCAGACTGAGCCTCTTTGACCCCGCCCCCACACATAAGCTCTGTGTCATTATGAGAGATGGAGACACAGAAAGGAAAACAGCAGACATAAAACCTGAATTGTGGCCCAGTCTTGTGTCGTGTTGCAGTAAACATCTTGAACATCCACCGAGCTACAGAGGTCACAGCGCAGGTCACTGCTAGTACCAGCAGGGATGATGAAGAGGCAAAATAAAAACCAATGCAGGCTTTACTGTAGTTGTAGAGTGAACACCAGAACAAACATGTAAACAGGAATCAGCTATGAGCGCAGTTATGTAATAAAACATCATTTTCCAGTATTTTTAAAATAAAATTGATTATGAGCAAAAAGGATCAGTTACACCATCTGTGTCCATGTGTGAATTTTTACTTGAAATAAACCAATGATTTAAAACCATGATACCCCAGGGGGTACTTTTGCAGTTGCTTGAGAGTGCTTGTTAATGGAGTAGCTCAACTCATTAAAAATAGAGATTGTGGTCTCATTAAAAGTTGTATTCCCATATGCCATACTATCATGCTACATAGCATCTTAACATCCCATGCTGTGATAAAGAGTCAATGAAAACTAGTCACCAAGCAATGTTGCCAGATTAGGCAGTCACTTAAATTGAATTCTTTAGTTATGCAAACAGGTCCAGTCACTGAGGACAACTTTGTTATGACATAAAATTTGTTCATTCTGCTGAGAAAACATTTGTGTTATCATCCGTACAACCCAAACTGCTGCTTACCTTATGAACACAAAAGCATTTATGTTTTTTTTCAGGCTGATAAGGCTTGTTGCAGGTTACAAAGTTAGACAAAACCTTTTGGGTTTTTTTGTTTATTGTTTTTTTTGTGTGTTTTCTGACCTGCCCTTTTTTAATTTATTTTTAAGAGAAAACAAACAATAAACATAGTTTTACAGCACTATGTAGTCTCCTGTCTGTGTTCTAGCACACTTCTGATGACTGTATTGTTGTTTAATTATGTTATTTTGGATCACAATAGTGTTGCTATTATTTATGCATTCATTTGTACTGTTTATTATAGAGAATATTTGGGTGTGAAATTTTATCAGTTACTGGGCTGGAAAACATTTAAATAATCTGGCAACACTGTTAGCAAGTATAGTTGAAATAGTTAGCCTTATAAAAAGTTAAAATAGTTAGGTTAAAGAAAAAATGGCAGGAATATTTGGCAACATAATTGGATACACAGCAGAAAAAGTTTTTTAAAGTAACATCTCAACAACTGAAAAGTTCATTAAAAACAGTGGAAACGGTTGAAATAACTTAACTGTTTACATAACAAGCAGGATGAACAATTAAAAATTCATGGATCATCTGTCAAAATAGTTAACCAAATGTAAAGAAGAAACTTTAAAAGTACCCAAAAGCAATGAATAAACATTTACAATAGTTAATCAAAAGTAGTGGATAAATTGTTATGATCAAGTTAAATTTAAAGGCACAAGTAGTTATATAGTACTTAACAACATGATGGTTAGCACTATTAGCCTAGCTATGAAGTACAGGATAAACAGGTTAAATAGCCAAAATAAACGTAGGAATGACAAAGATGTTTAACTGAAATTGATGGATAAAAAGCAGAAATGGTTTGTAAACTAACATTGGAACAGCTGACATGGTTCACTAAAAGTAATGGATGAACAGCTGAAATATTGTGCAGAAAGTAACTGCAGTACTGTTGAAATAGCCAGCTGGATAAACAATAAAATAGTTAGCCAAAATTATTAATATCAAATAGTTTCTAATATCAACCAAATAGTTGCCTAATAGTAATGCATAAAAGACTGAAACAGTAAAAACTAATGGATAAAATGTTGAGGTACTTGGCATAATTACATTGCAGATAAAGCATAAAGTACCAGCAGGTACAAGTAATTTATGAACAGATGAGAACAGATAAATGGTTGAAATGGTTCACTTTAAATTACTGTCAAAGCTAAAGGATTAAGTCAAATTTATAAAACTTATAATAGAATTAAGAAGTTGAGCTTCTACCTCTTAAAGCTGTCATATTAAACACTTTTTAATTTCCACTATATTTATTTAGATTAAAATTAGTATAGGGGTTACATAATATCCACTTTAAACAATGAAAATGAATGAATAAGCTCATGTAATTCGAATGCAGGGATTTAATCCTGAGTTTAGTATTTGTGTGCATGAAGCCTCAAAGCCTGCTGTATTGATTCACATAAATGCACTATATTTGATGTTAGCCTTGTTTTTACTTAGTTCTTACAAAGATGTGACTCTTTTGAGGTCTGTGTTTTTTCATACTGAGATGATCTGCTGTGAGCAAAGACTTCCAGTGTAATCATTGGAGCATGCAGTAATCTCACACTCATGGAGAGTTGTGACTCTGTGTTGGCCTGTGATTTTCTGTTTCTCCTCTTGTCTCGGCTGTGACATCATCCTCGTGCCACCTCCACACAGCCCATATGGGATTGGGATTAGAATAGCACATAATCCCAGTGCTGTAAAAGGGAATTAGCAGCCCAAAGCTCAATCTCTGCACTTACTCATCTATACAAAGAACAGGCAGGCTCCTTGGATGCCTTTCATGCAAATGTAAACACATATACAAACACATGCATTAAGTCTATCTCTGTGCCTCTGGCTCTCACACACATATTCACACGTGTGCACATAGTCAGAATAGCGCTAACAGTATCAAAATTCATATGCCCATTATGCATCTTAGCTAAATTAAAATACATTAAGGCATAGAGGAGCAGTGGAGTGTTTTAATCTCTGCTCGCAGATGGTGTTTCCTGAATGAAGGAAACAGCATCTGTCTGCTCATATCAGCAGCCTGCATGCTGACACATACAGTAAAGGCCACGCGTGCACAAGCAATCCTTCACGTATTAGTCTGCTGAGAGTAATATCCTCGAGGGGACGGGGAATTTCCCTAAATCTCCTCAGACAAGGCACATTCCTATACATACAATTTGACTGTGTAGTGTGTGATAAGTTGTACAGGTATGCAGAGCCAGTGTTTAAGCTTTACATGCTTGTTCAAATAAAACACTATACAGGTTACCTGAAACTCTGAAGTGTTTTATTTTCACTTCCTGTATTCATTTGGTTTGCAAATAGGTTTTAAAGGAGTATAAAAAGTGTGATCTATTTTTACTATTTCTGCCCTAATGAGGACTCTGTGAGGCTCAAACCAATTTGAGTTTTAACTAATGTTCCAGCTAAATAAAAGCTGTAAATTTAACTTTTCTCCTGACTCTGACTAAAAGTACCCAAGATCTTTTATTTTTCTGTGACTGCAGGTCTTGGAGGGGTTTTATAATCCCAATTGAAACAGAAATTTCACTTAACTGATGGTGTGAATGCCTTGCAAGAAGCCAACATTTTAATACAAAAAGCCCCATGAGAAACATTACATGTGCCATTAAATCTCAAAAGTGCTCACAAGTTTTAGCACACAAAACACACACAGACAATCACTACAGTCATCACCTCAAACTAATTCAGTTTTGTGATATTGAATTGAACTGATTTTGCAAAATGTCTACATTTAGGTATTGAGTGAGTGTGTTTTTTTTCTTATAACTTACAACTTACTTTAACTTTTCTTTATCTTGTTAGAAAAAAACTGCAGACCTGTGCAAACCATGCATGTATTACCAGTTTGTGATAAATTTAATGAAGTAAAAGTGAATTGCAATTATATAAAACACTAGCAGTATCTTTCACTTACTCTGAGCTTTTTTCATATTTTTAGGATAAAAATCTCTGAAAATTTGAACTTTCAATCATTTTTTTAAAGCTTTAAGTGCCATAAAACAAATTCAAGCAGAGTTTGTTATCACCGTTCACTATAATGTGTTTGAGACATTAATTGCAAAGAGCAAATAAAACCTAAATATCAGCATTTATCACAAGAGCTGAGTGAGAAAATATCTTTGAGAGATATTTTTATAGTTGAGCATGCAAACTGGCTCAGCTCTCTACCTGTCATGAAGTCAGTGTCGGGTGCCAGCAGTGAGTCGCTGTGGTAGCTCTCCTTCAGCGACGGCCTCCTCAGCAGGTCGTGGGCCGTCTCCTCCATCCCTAGACCCTGGTCCAACAGTTCCTCCATGTGTGCATCCCCCTCCAACATGCCCGCTGCCATTACGCCTGATGGAGAGTGTCGGAGTGATCCTCAGTGCTCTTTCTGAGTCTCCTACACTTCACTTCTGGGTTAATTCACCTTTACTAAACCACCAGTGGTCACCACCTCTCGTTTTCCCCTCCCTCCCTCTCCTCCGGCTGTCCCGTGAGCAGTGTATGGACAGTGATGTCACTCAGAGGACAGATTAAGCACCTCGTAAGCCATCTGAAGCTCAGGGAAGGACAAGCCTATGAGAGAATAGGAGTCTATAGTGTGTATACATGTGAGACAGTAGCAAAATGTGCAGAGGGGTCAGGGAGGTCTCTCACAGGGAAATACATCTTCACATTCAGGGCCCCCAAATAACTTCCTGTAAGATAAGTTGCATAACCCTCGTCTGCAAATATATCACTGCTGTTTCTAATAGGAAACGATGAGTAACAGTTACCGAACAGTGCCACAAAACACACACTCCTGACCAACAAATAAAACAACACTCACACACACTGCAGGGTGGGACCACACAATTTGCTGTTGCATGCAAAGTTGCAGACAAGCACACAATTAGGTTCCCAAAAAGAGCTTACATCAGGCTACCATCCGGTGTGGCCAGCCCTGGTGCACTGTAAGGATGATGAGATTCAGAGATTAGGGAGCAGAACTTGATTAATTACAGTCATCAAGAGGACAATAAGCCGGACGTGGTAATTAGACCAACATAGAAAGACAACAGGAGCAGATGAAAAGCCAGTTAGGCGATTGTGTCGGGGTCTCCCCCATGTAAGCTGCCTTTCTGTCTATTTTGCATTCACTGGATTGATTCTTTCTCCAGCAGATGCTTCTCTTTGCTGATCTATCAAAGCTTTCTGGCAACGTAGCCCAAGTCCTGCATTCCCCAGAATGTTACAAAATTGCTTTGCACTACATTTCTTTTATAAAAGCTAGGGAATAAAAGCTGGTGGAGCATCGTTGAACCTAGTCAGTAATTAAACACAGATATGTTGTGCTGTATGTTGTAGTTAAAGAGAGGAAGGCTTTTCTTTTTCTGTCCCTCTCATTCTTATGCTTCTCTCCTCATCCCCCTCTCTCCATGTTTCTGTTGTCTTCTCACACAGCAGTGCTTCCTGTTATGTCTGTATGCATTCCTGTGCGTCTTTACATGTGTAAATGTAAGAAAAACAGACAGAATGTGTTTATGCGATGGTTGCATTTCTTATTTTGCTGTTCAGTACAGTATTATTGTAATATGTGTTATATGTTTTTTATTATAAGGATGCAGATGGGCACGTGCAATCGATTGATGTATGTATTGTTGTTTTTTTGTCTGTTTGCCTTTGCTGTTTTTTTTACTGCAGACACTGTGAAATTTAACGCAAATTTCCCACCAGGACAGTAAAGTCTATCCTTTCTTAGATAGATCAACCCTTTGCTTATGCTAATATAGATGGATATATACATTTTTACAGGTGATGTTGATTAAGTCAGAGAATGCCAACAACTACAAAAAAAACCCCAGAAACATTGAAATGAGTTTTGGCAGAGAATGCAACTCCAGTTTAAAATCATAATGTGAGGGAGTTAAATAAGGCTAAGCATTAGAATTAAAACTAAATATGTCATTCTTTTCTTATTATAGTTATCATTTACCTGTTTTAACGAACCTGTGCAAGCCTGTACCCAAATAGATTTACTCTAATTACTTTTGCAATTCCGATGAAGCACCCTGACATCCAATTACAAGACAGTATACATCGCACTGAGTGCAACTTGCACCAAACGTTCAAACATTTCACAATACCAGGTGGTTTCATGTTTAGGTCTAATTAAGATTTGTTTTCTTTTTCCTGCCTTATCTTACTTTGCTTTATATGCTGTTGTCATGTGATTAAAAACAAAGAACATATGGTTACAACACTTCTCTTTTCCATTGGGTTTAATAAACTTCTTTTTCTTTCTGTTTGTTTCTCTTTCTCTTTTTCATGTTGCCTACTTCATGAGAGAGCACTAACACACAAGTGTGGACGGCACACAGGCTGCTGTTTCTTAAACCAAATATGAGATAAGTTGCAGTGAGAGCATTTGGGGTAAAAAGAATTACTCAAGTATTAGTAGAACCGTAAGCCATTAAAAGATTAGTGTTAATAAGATAAGTAGTGCATGTAGTCCTCATGAAAAAAAGGTTCTCACTGGTGTGAAAGGATACCATTCTTATTAATGTTTTATTTTTCAAAAACACTGTCAAGTAAAGCTAAACTGCCTAAAAATGCACCTTTCTCCAACATTTTATACAACCTCAACAAATTCATGATAACATGTATTTTTATGTTGCCATTTCATACCTCTGCCCATTTTCCTCTGTAGAAGCGGTTTTAAAATATTCAAGACAAACTGCTCCAGATACTGAATGCCAACTTAAAACCTACATCTCAGGTTCCTGCACACCCCCAAGCAGCCATTAGTTTTGCAGCAGATTGGCACAACTGAACGGCCGGTGAGTTCAAAGTTTGCAGCAGTGTAATATTATTATGAGACACTAATCATCTGCTCTGGCTGCTGTTATCCCTGTGTAACAGACACTAAGGCCCTGTTTTGTGTGTGTGTATGTGTGGGTGTGTGTGTGAGTGGTACATTCCTAGTGCTCTGAGGTCTGTGTGGGGATAAAGGCCAGAGACAGATAATGACTCTGCTGACAGAGGACATGTGGAGAGAGGAAACATGGGAGAGGGACAGGAGGAGGTTAAAACGTGTCTCCTGTTACATTAAAATCAACAGATGAACATTTATCACTGGATGCCATTTGGTGCCTCAATGAAAGGGTCAAAGGAGGTCTGACCCTGACCTGTGCATGCTGACTCATTACTGACCTCCTGTGGAGAATGTACAGCATAACAGCTGCTTGATGGAGAAACTTATTTGACTTTCCATTGATCATGTGCAGAAACAGCTTTGCTTTTGCATGGTATAATGTCATGAAAAAAAAGTGCACAGGGTTAGTGTAAACACTTGAGTTAAATGCAATAAATAAAGAGCCACACACTGAATTTTCACAAAGGACTTAAAATTTATAAATAGTCTTTCAATGGAACATTAAATCAGTAGGGATGTTATATAATTCTTCCAAAAAAAAATCCAAGAGATTTTCAGAGAGCATGACAAAGTGACAATAATCTGATACACACGTTGTTTCTCTACTCCAAAAATATCTAGACTTTTTCACTGGACATCCCCCACTTTTTCCAAATATATCAAAATATATGTCGACAATAAGCATCAATACAGACCACACAGAAAGCAGAATCTCATGGGTTGGTCGGGTGCTTTTGTTTTTTTGACTCATGGAGCATACGCACTTCCTGTGTGGCATCAGTGAAGGTCGCACAGTTTTCGGCCCCTGTCGCTGTGGACACCCTCTGTGCACAGAAACTGACCTCTCCCAAGTGCTGGCCCTGCCTTGTTGTCATGGTACCAAAGGATGCAACCGTGCTCATGCAAAGCTGCTAGGAAATTAAGTCACAGAAATAACAACTTACAATCTAGTCCATGCTTTTTGCAGGGCTGGCCAGCACTTGAAAAGGATGACTCATGGCCACTTCCTGTCCCAGCTTTCTTCATCTCCTTTTCCAGGAAGTTCCTGCAACACTCTCAGTAGTCAAAAAGATGAGGATGCAGGGTAAGAGGACAAGAATGTGGCCACCAGACTGTTCTGCACACACAGGATTCATGCCCTCTAGGGGACAAGCACTGTCAATGCACATCTGGGAGATAGGCAACAGTGGCCAGCTGATTCGGATGGTGGGAGAAGCTGTTCAGCAAATCCTCCATTTGATTTGCATATTTACATATTTTTCTCTCAGCACACTGAAAAACCCTGTAGTTTTAATGACTTAAATAAGCAACTATATGAAAATTATTTGGGGTGGGCTGGAGGCTAAATTAAAAACCTCAAAATAACAGTTTTATGGCTAACAGGACCCTGCGCCTGCTCTTTTTAGTGCTGACAGACTTGAGCACAGCAATATTTTTGCCTTCGAATGAAACAGGTAAAATATAATTTATGGGTGAGAAAATGTTCGAACAGGCTCTCCTGCTCTCAGTCAAGTACAGACTACCACCTTTTATGCAAAAACTCATTACCCTGTGGTTTTTTTTCTCAACACCCCACCATGCCTAGTAATTTTCATACAGTTCCTAATTCCTGACTCTCACTGGAAAACTTCCCATTATAATTAGAGGGATAGATAAATTTAGAGAACTGGTCTCGGATCAGCGGTTGAGGGGATCTTCTATCTACAGCCCAGAGGACATCCCGTCCTGTCTCAAGTGTACCGTCTCTCCCCTAACAGGGCGAATCAATAAAAGCTCAGGTGACCATGTTGCCACGGCATTCTCCCAAACGTCACACTTAAGGTCAGTCAGGTTAGGCAGGAGAGCCAGAGGTCGTCTCTTTCCACAGGTCTCAGGTCAGATTTGACTTTTTAGTTATCTCAAGGGGAGTCAAATCTGAGTCAATGCCTGGTGACCACTTCTGCTCTCCTGTCTGCCAGGGTGTGCTTTGGTCTGCTCTCCATCCCCGGACAACTAAATGATATAAACTAAAGAACATTTACACCTCTGTCAACAACCACCTCTCAGTCATTTAATTTCTAAACTTATAAGTTACAAATAAACAGAAATTCATTTCTATCCTGGAGCACAAAGAAACAGGATATAGTTAATCAATTAGACACAGTATTTCCAAATAAGTTAAATTCAAATCTTAATATATTGTATCGTTTACTCCATTTATATATTTTTTTTCTTACTTTAAATATAATTATTACAGATCTTGCAAAAATACTACACTGTGCATTGGCTGTCTGCTTGTTTAAAGAGTGCCCGGTGCTTCCTGGGTTCAGATATGTACACTTCATTAGAAATCGCCAAGAAGGGAGTTCCTCACTGCCTGTTATCTACAACCTCAGGTCATAAGACGGCATCAGGTCCCTTCATTCTCCTCTTTCTTTCATTTGGTCAAATCTCAATTGACGCTTTGATGATTTAAAACTAATCTGAAAGAAAATAAAAATAATGCATATTTTCTTTTTCTTGATTTGTTAAGTCCATTTTCCAAAAATAGTAAGTCTAAAAATATATTGCATATGCCATCATAGGAAATTGACATAATAAAATATTCTAAGGAGAAATTGTAAAGTAGGAGAATATATATTACCTCTTTGAAGAATCTGGGCGTTAATAGAAATAAAAAAGAAACATGATCAGGTTTTAAATTTGTGTTTGGTTCGGGGTCGTGCTGCTCTAATAGAGAAAAGGTTAAAGATGGCTTTAGAGTGCTGAAAACTTGAACAGGTTATCCAATGTTGAAGAACAGGGTTTTTGTTTGTGTAAGAAAGCAATCGGGTACTCTTTATGTTTTTTCAAAAAGGTACACACACTGCGACACAACTCGTTTTCTGAGTGACAGTACAACACTTGCAGGTTCAAAGGCAATGAATGAGTGTGGTCTGAAACCACTACTCAATTAAGTATCAAACATCCTCCCACACATTCCCGCCCGCAAACCCCCCCCCTCCCCAAATCCAAATACATGTCTAACATGGTGCTACGTTTGTCTGCTCAGCGCATCAGGCCTCCATCCACACCGCCTTTTCAAATCTAATCACATTAAAAATGTGGATACATACATATATATACTGTAAATTTATACGGGTGTGTCGGCGCTAATTGAAACATCAAATGGAATGACTCACTCCCTCTCCCTCCCTCTCTTTCACTTTCTTTCTCTCATTAATTTAAGCACAAACACACACACACACACACACACACATAAATATATATATGTGTGTGTGTGTGTGTGTGTGTTCCATGTGATTCAACAGGTTGTGCATCAGAACTCGCTGGCCGACTCCTCCTCTATCGAATGAATATAAATATACAGTTTGCACAGACAAAAGCAGCCATGACATCCTTACTGTTTCCTTCTCTACCAAACAAACACACATAAGTGCTCTCTCACTCACACACTCACTCACACACACAAATGACAGACATTAGCTCCCCCCAACCACTCAGAGTAAAATATCTGAAGCTGGAACTAAAAAAAACTTGAACACGTTTGTTGTGATTAAGGAATGCATTAGTGCAATACAATAAGGGAACGAGGGCAGAAGTGCTGACAAGACAAACAAGTGCTCGGGCAGGAGGCAGGGACTCTGGCTTGTGTGACATCCTTTGGTTTATCTTCAGTGGGAGGGGGAGAGAAAAAAAAATCCCCATGAATGTAAATTCAAAAAGGGCCTAAGAAACTTTTCTAAAACTTTGTGATGTAACGTTTGAGGGCACTACGCAGGCAGCTAGAGCAGATGTTCATTCTTTTTTTTAACTGATGTAAAGCTGTAATTGTGATTTCATGAACTCGATTCATCGATTGACTAAAAGCAAACAATTTTGATTGATTGGTAGGAAACAATTTGCCAGAATCTGATAATCATTTTAGCCATTTCCTGTAAACTTTTTCAAACATGATAATAAACTGAATATCTTTGCTGACCGAACAAATGACAATTAAAAACATGATCCGGCACTATTAAAAAATCATAAATTTATATGTATTAAAATGTTTTACCAGTAAATGACTTTTTTAGACAAATCAATAAATTGATAATAAAACTAATTAATAAAACACTAATAATTTCCAACCATTAACCTGTGAATTTTGTCTAGTGACATTATCATTTTGTCAGAGGGTTAATTATTCAGTCAGTCGTCCACAAAATCCTTTTTCTTGGCGCCAACATTACACTCTTTCACTGCTTCCTAATTTTGTGTCATAAGACTAGCTGCCTAAAGCTCTACCTGCGAGTCATAAGGCAAATTACAGGGAACAGCAAAGGTGAAAAATAAAAGGAAAAACAAAAAAAAACCATGAGTGATGGCCCTCTTCTTCATGAGTCTTCTCAGGACTCAAAACTCTTCAGTAAAGGCCCTCTGTATTGAACAAGGCTTCTTTAAGACAGGGTTGTGGCAGGGATGAAAGTTAGTCCGTAAATCCATTTTAGCCACATGTGTGTTTTCACTAAAAAAAAAAACAGTTTAAGTATCCTGAACTGAAGTGAAAGAGGCCCTGCTCTACAGCAGAGTTTGGTAAAGAAAGATCTGTCCCACAAACTCCCCTTAGGTACAGTAATTTAGTTTTTTTTGCAGAGCATCACAGGAGATGAAAATGTATCTGTCAGTGTGGCGCACAGGAGAGGGGACGAAGGGGAGGGGCGCTCTGCTTCCTCTAAAGCTGCTTGTTTGGTTTGATTGCCTAAAAGCCTCCTAAAAAACCATCACACATACCCACATTTATCCATTTATCCACACTGACAACACTCGCTCTCCCACTCTCTTTCTCACACACACACACACACACACACACACACACACACACACACACACTCACACACACATAAACACAGGAGTGAGACAAACTCAAATCAGGAGAAATAAGACGACACTCTCCATTAGCTGCTCCTTCACCCTGGCTGGTTGAACACCGTTAACATGGAGCTGACAGTGCAGGCTTGTGCTCCCCGGGGAGCACCTTAGCTCCGGACCGTTCCTGAGCCACTGGCTTACAAATGGAACAAACATGATTGTTGTGCTAAGATGCTTTGGGGGAAAAAACGCGGTCCTGACAGTAGCCCAGTTCAGTCTGTTGTTCAGCATTCCTGGCAGGCGAGGAGGGGGGAGAGGGGGGCACACAAGCCTCCGTGTAACCTCAGATTGTTGTGAAAGGCTGAAAACTCCAAGCTGATGAATGAATTCTCCCTTCATGGCTCTTCCAAACAAGGGAACATTGGTTCTCTGACTGAGATGGATTCATGTATCACATTGTGACCCTTCTGTAGTTTACTAAAGGGAGCTGTGCTTCATAATGTGTCACACACACTTTCCACCTCATCCGTCCCTCTCCAAAACCAGCCCCACCCCATCATCCTCCATCCCTCTGATCATGAGTGTCCCCCAGTAGAAAAGACAAGGGGTGTTCAGTCCTTCAGAGACTCCCCCACCTCTGTGTAGGAGGGGGGGAGCCATGTTATGATTAATTCATAGGTGCGACCCCCCTCCTACCCTCTACTGCAGGTTCTTCAGGATGCGTCCGTAGCGGAAGTCGTAGACGTGCCGGCAGAGATACACCAGCTCGGGGTCGACGTCTGTGGGCACACAGCGGTGGGAAGGGGGGGCGAAGTCGGGGCGGCAGGGCACCATGCTGGCGCTGCCAGGTGGGGCACCTTCAGCATGCCGCTTCACCAAGGCACAATATCTACCCACACACACACACACACACAAAAACACACACACACAGAGGAGGGAAAAAAAACATCAATCTCTGCTATCTGCAGAGAAATCAAGCACAAATCAAATATGTCTTTGTAGTAACAAACCTTTGTTTAAGAATAACAGGCAACTGAACTTGAAATGGATATTTGCAAATGATGTCTAAGCAAATGAGCACGGCTGAGTGTTCCCAAGAATTCATTAACAGTTGCACTGTCACTGACGAGCGATAAGAAAGTCAGAGAAACAGGCTTCTGCATATCTTAAAAGCTGAGGTGTTAATTAAAAGGAGAGACGCAAACCTTTTATAAAGACTTCCAGCTAACGACTAGTGCTGAGGTGTATTTCTTTGCTTGTGTTTGTGCGTGTGTGTTCTTACCTACAGTACTGGGCTAGTGGGAGAACGTAGCATCTGTCTTCTATGCAGGCCACACTATTTTCATCCTGATGCCGAGAGGCGAAAATCTCATTCTGAAACCACAGTGGGTGTACAAAGTCACATCGACAGTACTGAGTCCTGTTGTGCTGGCTGAAGGCTGAAGAAATGACAACACTTTGTAACCGCACTGTACTAAGCACAGTAATTGTTCATGTGCAGTTGGATTGTGCCTCTGCCTTTCTAAGTGCCACCACACAAAACAAAAAAAAAAAATTCCTGCTCTACTCAACACATGACAGACATCCATTGTGTGGAGCAACACGAGTAGTGCCTCACTGTTTGCACTTTCTAACAGTGAAAATGCTCTTTTCTCATACTCTTTGTGTGAGAGTGAGGTGGCGTTGATGTTGCACTGAAGATCTAACCACATATCAACAGTTCCAGGGCTGCTGACAGAAACATAATGTCGTCTCCAGCAGCAGTGACTGTCTCAGTGTGTCTATAGAGACAAAGTTGTGTTCACCTCCTCCTTGTACATTGTTTTCTTCTGTCTATCAGGACACTTCATTATGCACTATCACTCGCTTATACCATACACCGGGTGAATACTTGATTCTGATTGGCTGCAAGGTGTCCATTAATTCCTCGCAAAGGACACTTGCTAAGTAGTTCCAGTCAAACTGTCTGTTCACTGTTTTAAATTGATGCACTGGCTCTGCATCCAGTCACCTCGACATTATGAATACATTAAATGAAAAAAGAACATCTCATTCACAACAGTGTAGTCCTTTAGTACTTAATCCTCTGAACTTCACAGGATGACTGTCACACTCCAAGTCCACTTCCCCCCTGAACTTACTGATACTTCGCATCACATAAGTGATCATCTTTTATCCAATTGGCTATTCAGCTTGTACTGAGCTTTAGGCTGACGGCATGTAAGGCCTGCCTTTTTTTGTAAATACCTTGTTTTTGGTACATCAACATGGCTCAATAGTTAGCTAATTTTGCTGTTAAAGAGAAAGTCAAAGAAATAACCAATATATATGTGATGCAAGTGACAAAATGTTTACATTCACATTTAAACAACTTTAAACTGTTTACATTATATCAACAATGCTTACAATGTAGCTAGATACCTAAGTAAATGAACTAAGCTTGATCCATTTTTTTGGTTGGACCCTGAATGCGACACACACTGACGTGTTTGTCAGTATTCGCATATATAGTGCAGCTTTGTACAGTCACTATGTAAGCATCTGGGTAAAATTTTAATTCTGAGTAATTTTTTTTTTTAAAAAGGCTTCTAGAGACTCAAAGTGGTTGTTATAAAATGAAAAGGTTACATAATAAATTGGGTAATCACATTAATACATAGTGTTAAAATATTTAATTAAACCATAAAGTTAAATAATGCAACATGTTTCAAAAGCTTGACTCTTTATTATAAATTGTTTTACATCCTGCTTCTTTTCACAATAAGAGTGTACTGCAACTCATTTTTGTTAAACTTCAGAGTTTTTATCTTACAGGTCCTTTTTTTCCAAACTGTGAAACTTAAGTGAGTAATTAAAATCACATATTTTCTGTGAAAAGTAGGACAGTTACGCCTTTAAAATAAATCACACAAGATTCATGGTGTTCATTGAATCTCAAATACTCATCTATTAGGTGTAAACATCACACATTCATTTATCTTAGATAGTTATTTTTAATAGTAGACACACAATTCTTTCAGCCTGCTGCTATTGTTTTCCTGCCAACCTGTCATTTCACCACTGGGCAACATTAAAACGTTGCTGCAATCCATTCAAGCCTCACCTCACAGTGTGTGCTGGGATCTCGGCCTCCCTGGGTGTGCTCAGGTCGGTAGTACCAGAAAAGACTCATCATTAGCTCTCCTGAAGAGGCAAATTGAGACACACACACACAGCGCACAAATAAACACATACACACAGGTAAGCAATCTTGGCCATATGTCATTTTCTCTATTCATCCATGCACACAAGCCGCCATCTCTATTCATGATCTCCCCCTCCTCCTCTCCTCTACCTGTTTTGGGGTCCTCCCACAGCGCTGATATCTTGGCAACATATGGGAGGGATTTCTTCCTGGGGCCCGATCGTAGCAGCACAGTGTCTCTGACACGTATCACTTCACCATCCCTCTCGACTCCTTCATAACACTGCCTCAGGGCCGTCTCATCCTCTCCCTGAATACACACATACACATTCACACATACACACCAACAAGGACAGATATAATTCTCATTATAAGGACAAAAAGGAATCTGTCACATGAAGCTGTGTGGTCAAAACACAATTATCTATTCCCACTCAGTACTGTTTTTTTTTCCTTTCTGCCAGCGAGCTGCATGGAGCCAAGGTCTCTACTAGCAGGCTATTATTATGTAGTGGGATACAGGAGAGAAAAAGTCTCACTAGAGAGACAACCAGAAAAGAAGCCCTCTAATCTCTTGCTCATCTTCCCCACTCAAAGATGCGCTCACAGTAACCTACCGCAATAAAGACCTCCCTCTCTGTAGGCATTCCAACAGGCCGCCAGCCGTTGGTAGTGCGTCTGCGGCTGACTCTCTTTTGTTTGGTGCTGCTGAGGCTTGGCAAGGGTGACGTCTGTTTCTGGGGCAGACGTGTGCGGCCCGTGGACAGGGAGCCGTTGGAGGGTTTGGTGCTCTGTGGGCATTCTCTAGCCAGCTTCAACCTGGCCTGGGGCTTGTCCCGCCCCGACAGGGGGGTCAGCAGATGCGGTTTAGTCTGCGTGGAAGTGGGCACGCTGGATAGAGGGCAGCTGGACATGGGCAGGGAGGGGGGAACTAGAAGGGAGGGGCTGTGGTCACCCTGAGGGGAGGAGTAGCCCTCTGGAAAAGTAAAAGATGAAAGAAAGCTTTTAAATTCCATAGTAACAAAGCAACAAAGATCAATTTTGCACATAAAGCAGGCCAATGTAAGATTTAAAACATGAATAACATGATCATTCTCTCAGGGATAAAAAATTAATTCATAAGATCAATTCAACATACTGAAGGGTTTTGCTGCTACAACTAAGCTTGGACTGGGATTATCAGCAGCTAATGGCAGCTAATGTTAGCAAACTTAAGGTAGCAATTTCAGCTGCTGCTGTTCAACAAAAGTTACATAAACTTTAAAATGAACAAACTGCATGGCCTCTAGTATATCAGCTTTAAAAACAACCTGCATCTTTTACCTAATTACACTTCATGTAACCCAAATGTTATGGATATTATTACTGAGCCAAGAGCTCCTTATCATGAAATATCTAAAAGCCTTCAGCTACAGACACTTTCAAAGCTCATATCAACATAAAACAACAACAAAAAAATGTTCACACTTGTTTAGACATACAACTAGCTTGAGGCACATATCTAACTAAAAAGGACTCTTCACATCTGCACATAATAACCAAAACCAAGTGTAAAATTAAGATTATAGTTGTTTTCAATATAACAGCTTTATCCAATCAAAGAAATGGCATGAAAAATGCCATACTATCAATAGGGGCAAATACTCAACCTGCTCCAGACCCTTTAACAAATGCAAAATTTGGATGTTTAAGCATATCAAGTCACAATTGGTAATGTAGCTCTAACTTTTTACTTCATTTACTTCCCCCATTTAACCTTCTAGATTTCAAAATCCACTGAAATGCTTCAATGATAAACTATTTTCATTTTCCGCTTACCTGTTTTGATGCTGTGTGTGCATCCAGTGCATCCTGTGTTAAAAGAAC
This sequence comes from Acanthurus lineatus, assembly GCA_029814665.1. Taxonomy (NCBI): domain Eukaryota; kingdom Metazoa; phylum Chordata; class Actinopteri; order Acanthuriformes; family Acanthuridae; genus Acanthurus; species Acanthurus lineatus. Next base: position 7,295,523 of record JAPZDV010000010.1, on the reverse strand, counting down.
ACCCCCTGCTGGTAACAGGAGGCATGGCTCTGTAGGTGTAACCACTAATCCCACAGGCGTCACCGTAACAGGGCGAAGCCACTGAGTTGCAGTAGGCGGGGTGGGCCAGGCCCGAGGCGTGGGACATCCGTGGACTCAGCAGCTTGGAGCCAGACATCCGATTAGGGCACAAACCGGAGGGTGCAAAGTTCAGAGGTCGTGAGGCTAGGCTAGCTGATGTTGTTCCAGTGTGTGTCGGGTGGGCGATGTGAACGTAATAGCTGGAGAAGCAGTGGTCAGCAGTGCAGAGGCAGGGGTGGGGACTAAGTGTTAAAGCTGTGTGTGGGTGGGAATGCGTCAGGGACGGTGAGGTTACGAGGCACTCTCGCTTCACAGGTGGCATGGCTGAGTTAAGTGGCTGATCGTCAGATTCTCCATAGGGCTGCTGGCCCAGGAAAAAGGCCAAGCGGTGGCAGTACTCTACAGAGCCCTCTGGGGGACAACAGTAGTACGGGCTCAGTTCAGTCTCCAGCTGCTCTTCCTTCACTTGCTTTAGCGGGTAAGCTAGCATGCTGCGGGACTGGTAGCCTGGTTTGGTCAGTCGATGGGTGCAGCTGCCAGTCTCCCAATCTACATTGGGTTCAAAGTCCGCCTTCTTTTTGCAGGCCGTGCAGCCGCTGTGCAGGGGAGGGACCTTTTTCCCCTTCTGTTTTTGTGAGCGCCCTTTGTGTTTGAGCTTGACTCTGGAGTGCTGCTTTGGGTTTGAGACCGCAGCAGATGCCTTGCAGTCTGATGTGATAGTAGCAGCGGGTGCAGCCTTTACTCTCTGTTTACTGGTAGCAGAGGAGCTGGTTAGTTTCAGCAAGGCTGCAGCGTTAAGTCCAGCCAATCTTCTGGGGGCCGGGGCATCCAGACTCTCCTGACTCATCCCCCTGCTCTCCTCTCGGTTGCCTTTGGCCTTCTTGACCTGCTTAGAGCTTTGGCACAGTTCAAGTTTGTGGGATGTGGAGGATTTAGTGATATTTCCTCGTGAAGCCTTCGGACCTCCAGTGATACCACTCCTGGTTGGATCGGCATCCGGAGAAATCCCCCCATTTGTGGGCTCTTCATGTCTCCTGGCCTGTTTGGCTGCCGGCTGAGGGTCAGTTGCTCTTTCAAGCAGTAAACTGTTAACAGCCTCAGCATTGAGAGAGGCCAGTCTGCGCTTGCGAGGTTGTGGTACATAGATGCCCATGCAATGACTTGGGCTGTTTGATTTTGTTTTAGTTTTTGGTGATGACTTTTCCTCTCTTTTCTCACTGCCTTTCCTTTTTTTGGGTTTGGACTTGAGAGATAAATGTCTACGTGCATCTTTTTGCTTCCTTTCTTCAGAACTCTCCTGCTCGCGGATGCTTTCCTCCAAACGGGTAAGGAGGACATGGCAGCTGAGCCCCTCCCCATCTGAAGCCCCAGTCCTCCCCCGCAAAGGATACAACTTCCTGTCCCGTTTCTTGTCATGCCTCCCGTCCAGTTTCCGGTTTTGATTTGATTTTTCTGTTCTTCCTCTCTTGTCATTCATCCTCTTGGCTGGATCTTTCTTTTGTTTGCTGAACTCACTTATCTTCTTTGTCCTCCCGAATCGTAGCGAGCGCTCATGCCAGGCGCCACCCATAGTGCCACCATGTGGCCAAAGAGGGCAGTTGTCCCACCACTCAGCACGACCGTCACTCTGCCTGGGGGAACCTTTCTGCCTTGCGTGAGTCATCACATGCTTCTCAACAGGACCTAAACATAAGAGACCAACAAGTGGTAAAAATTACAGTTTGTCCTAGTTTCAGCATGTGTTTACAAAGTTCAAAATTGACAGAACAACACCAAGTGATCTATACAGTAGTAGACATTACTTACAAACAAAGCTTTTAATTGGGCCCACAGAGAGCTGGTTCAGCTCTGAAACATATTGAACATCTTCAAACATCTTTATAACTTTTATTTTGTATAAATCACACAGAAGCGATAAGATCAAGAGACACCACAGATTTCACCACAGTGACTGATCAGATGGTCATGACAGACAGACAGAGATTGGTGAAAATGCGTTATGAACCTTGAAGGGTCCATTAACATTATTTTGTTTACAATATTTTTTATCATCATGACGTAAAACTAGGCAAAGCTGACATGTTTTTTTGTAGTGTTGAAAGTACTGAAATACAAAGAAAATGAAAGCGAGAGCCATTGAGACACGAGCACAAAAAACCGATATTGACTGTCTTACATAAAGCTTCAGTTCAAATGTAAAAACAACAAAAAGCCAATGCAATACATAAAGAAACTCAATGAGGAGTAAATTCAGCTGAACGGTTTTGTGATCAGATCAAATTCATTTGATCATACAGCCAGCTCTAGCAAATTTCTTTCCTTTTTCCAGATCCTGTCATTATAACTGCTGTGCATGTGTGTTTTTTAATCAGAATATAAAGCACTGATGCACTCTGCCATTGATTCACAGCTCTCTTAGCCTTATCAACTAGTGTGCACAAAAGCCTGCAAACAACAGCTTGTTAAGGCCAATTGTTTGGTGTGAATGCAAAAAGGCCTTATTAAAATATTAAACTCAACTGTGGGAAATAAAGAAAAATAAATAAACCAGCTAATACCAACTGTATTAAAATAAGGAAAATTTACTGTCAAAAATCAGTGTCTTAGTGTCATTATTATATAAAGAAAAGAAATCTTGTGCATACATCTATGACCCAACATACTGTACTCCCTCAGCTCATTGTAAAACCATTTAGCATTTAAACTCAATTAGCAACAAACAAGTAGCTGGGGAGTATTTGTAAAATACACCCTGAGCTCATTGTGAAATTGCAACATAAACAATGAAATAATGACTCATATACTGTAGATCATAAAGCTATGTTTCTTTAAGAACTGCCCATATATAGACCATGACTTAACTTTAGTGCTTAGGGAAAAGAAAAAGCGGTGTATTATCATACTGGAGTTCGGATCGTAATGATTTATTGTCAGCTTTACAAGATGAGTATTTAAAAAATGTACTAAAAGTAGAATCTCTACTGCAAATACAGCTATACATTTTCCTCATTCAACTCTCCTTTTGTAAACTGAATGGAAGCCTTTTTCCCAGATCACAAAAGCCTCTTTTTACCTCATTACTTTCCCTAATTAGCTGTAATCAGTTATTAAATTACCCTAAAAGACAGAGAGTTTCTTGCTAGCAAATGACATTGATATAGTTGATGTTTCCAGGCAAAAATCATATGTCTTGTTAATATATGAACAAATAAACAGTTTTTTCAGCTAAAAATGTTGCTTGTATGTGTGTGCTTTAATTGTAAAGTTTGGTTCAGCCAAATTCTGCTGCTGCTCCTCCCCAACTGTGACAAAACAAGCAAACACTCAGATTTCTATTATGTATGTTGTTGTCAGTCCAGTTGGTTTTCTATCCCTTTTTCAGTACATTATGCTGGGATGGAGAGTTAAAGAAGTATTTAAAGGGTGTGACTAACCTTTAAAGACTACTGACATGCATATTTACAAGAGGCCTCTTTATCCTCTTGTTTAACTTGTAGAAAGAGACCGACTTCTCTAAATAAGCTTCATATCATAGTAATAGCATAGCTCGCATAGCTGCTCAGGTCTTATCCAAGTCAGCTCTTTAACATTTTGTATGGAGCTGTGATTCAAAACTTACAGGCCAGGACATCTGTTGGGACTAGCGCGGCTGTGTGAGGCCCTGTGAGGCCTGTTGGTTGGTGCAGATTTCTCTTCAGTGTGAACTCACTCAGCGCTAAAGATTTTGGCCCAACTGACGACTCATTTACTCATTTTTCTGACATGTTTGATGTTGTCTGCCCCAATTTGACTGGGCTTGTGCTGCATGAAAGCTGTCCAAGACTGATATGTGAGAGACATCCTGGCAATGGCCAATACAGGTTTAGCTCCAGGGTTAATTAAAATAAAATAGAACTTCCTTCATCACAACCCATTTCAAAGCTGTTACAGCATTTTACATAAATTCTATCTTAAACAATAAAGCAGATGATAGTGAAAAGGTTTCAGCAGCTGTCTGCCAGCATCTGTCCCTCAGCTCTGTCTGCTTAGAAATACACATCACCCAGATTCATGCAACACCCACTCGAATGTTGATTTAGAAATTGAAAGTCAACATTAAGAAGAACCTTTAATGCTTAAAACAAGCCTAGAAATAATGGGAAGAAGTGGATAAATGATAGAAAGAGAAGAGAAGAGATAGAGAAATGATCAGGTATAGTGTGTTATCCCTCATCTTTGTATGTGTCCCTCCATCTTGCCCTGTCAGAGGACAGCAAACTCCAGGCTGTCCTTTTCAGACAAGATGTAATCCATTTGCAGTATGACCTTGCTAACTGAGACTGGAGTTCAATACTAAATGACATATTTTCAAGCTAAAATATTAGAGGGGTTTCACTTTAACTTTACCTCTGAATTGAAGAAAAACTACTGACATTCTGTCCCAGGATCTGTTATATGATTGATCTAAATCACCCAAATAATCAAAGTCTTTATTTGTGCCTTAAACCAGCTTTTTATCATCATTTTCCACCAGCAGTTGTGGGTCACTGCTGAGGTGTGTCAGTTGAGAAACACACACGGGAGGAAATAACCTGTGGTGTGTATCTCATGTGGCAGCTTTCTGGACAAACAGCAAATTGGCTTTTTTAACACAGTTTGGCCTGCTGATCCTCAGGAGGTAACTTTTGAGAAAATTGTGAAAAACAGCTGCCCAGATTGGTTTAAATAAAAAACTGGACAGAAACAGAACACACCAACAGAATAATGCAATTCCAATAATATCTACACACTCCATTCATCTGTTTGTATGCCACAAAACAGCAGGTACAGCTACAGCAACCACTAACTTTAAAAGTTTCAGACCAACACAAGTTTCATAAACAAGCCTCTTAATTAAACTACGTTGTTAAAAGATGTAAAACTAATGTCAAACACTAAGTTACTACTGAGCAAATGACAGAACTGATTTATCAATTTGTTTTGAAAAATGTATTTCTTAAAATCCCACATTTATTATGTATAAACAGTAGATGAACACTTAATAATTGGTTTATAACACATTATACTGGAGTTCTAAACAGATTTAAGGACACTAAGTGTTTATTTACAGCTATTACTCCTTCTATGAGTTGTTTGTAACTGTTAAAACAGACATTCACTGTTTGACAACACAGTATAACATATGGATCCTCAGGAGTTTTAAATGCATTTGTAACCTTGTCTGCAAATGGTTTTAATTCTATTACACTGTAAACTGTTCTAAAGCCTGTTTTGTCAGGGTTATAAATCCTTTGTACTTCAAGGCTTAATATCAATCATAATGAATAACAATTTTAAGATATTTAAGTACTGTATGTAATTTTGTAAATACACATCTACAGCAGGTTTTATGGTTTACTTTGTTATTAAGCATTCATTAGCTGTTTATATACAAGTGATCAATATGTAGTAGTTAATAAAGGCAAAAGTGCTTAAAAATGTCCTTACCTGCCTAAAACTACAACATAGTATGTTAATAACCCTTTATTAATTGTTTATATACTACTTATAAATGTTAATGGGGGTTGAAATGAAGAGGTCTTTTTTTCTGTCTTTAAGGGACTGTATGAACATTACTGAGGCGAGGATGTGGGCTGAATCAATACATTTTTTAAAAGAAAGGCAAGGTTTTACACATTAATGTCAATGACTTCATTGGACCCTCCTCCTTTCTCACAAAACTAGTGTAATATCTTTTCTTAAAATATCTCAAAATAACACATTTAAGCAACTGTAACACATCATAGTGGAAATAAAGCCAGTCTATGTTTGAGTAAAGAGCTGCTAAATAATTAGATCTATGATATGTGGAGATGTGCATGAATAGTTGATTTAGCATCACTTCCCTTGCTAGTCAGCATCAGAAATGGCAGTGGGTTAAACTTACTATTATTATTTTATTAATGTATACAATTCAATTACAGAATAATGTGCAACATTCATAATGCAATATGCAAATTGCCCCACATTTCAGTGGCATTTAAAATATTGCTTGGCTACAGAAGAGTGTGATAACAGTTTCAAATGTCTCCTATATGCAGCATTTCCATAGAAAATTTTTTAACCTTATAAATTAAATTGTGGTCAATTTTGGTTGTTTTCTGGGTGTTTTTTACTTTAAAACCGTCAGCTGGTCTAAGTTTGAACATATTTTGAGTATCAGGTTAATAACCTTGAGCACCTACCTAATAACAACCCATGAGTTTCTGAACCACATCGGGCACCATCTCAGTTGGCTCTGATGTACTTAAGCATTTGCGGATTTCTGAAGCAGAATGAATAAAATATTAGCCTCCTTTCCCTCTGTTTGGTAAAAAAAAAATTTAAAAATGCACACTCCCTTTTTCTGACCCCTTCCCATCCTTAATAATTTTCATACAGCCCCTGATTTGTTGATTTTTCTCGTGAAATACTGAAAACCTCTTCAAGCCTCCTAATTCCTTCAAGTAAGACAACCCTGGGACTGAAAAAATACTTTTTCATCCAACCGCTTACAACTTATCTCCACTCTGAGGCCATGACTTACAATCAAGGGTCAGAGAAGCACTGGCTTCAATTTCTGGCGTCACAAGCCAAAAAGGTTCATAAAGCAACACATCATCCAACCAATAAGCAACATGCAACTCACCTTGCAGAAAAAAAAAACTCCATCTCTGCTCCAGATCCCTTGGTAACACTGGCTGAACGTGCCACAATCACAAACGACTCATCAGCCAACATCACACTCCTAATTAAAACCTCATCCACTTGGTTTTTAAAAGGTTTCTCCTCCCAACTTTCAGGTGGAGGCAGCACACCGGCAAAACACACACACATCAAAAATAAATAAGCAGCTGGGTAACGTAGACCCAATTGTATCAAATTGACACGGCTCTTATTTTACATTTTCCATGTCACAGCTGGTGACAGGCGGCTACAGCACGAGGCGCTGGCATGCTGACGTTGATCAGAAAAAGAGATAAAAGACTAGAAGAATTTCCAACATTAGGTCACTGGGTTTTTTAGGTTTTGTTTTGTTGTCTTCCAAGACTTGCATCGCAGCCTTGAGCTTGATCTAGCCAACAACACCATCCGCTGGGATGACGAGGAAGCTTTGCATGCATGCATACCTTAATGCGTTTATACTACATGCGTAAACACATATAGTGGCCGACAGATACAGTAGGATGGGATACAGTACAGCTCGACGTAGCTTGCCCATCTGAAGTAGCCAGCCAGGCTCTAAATATGGGCTGGAGAAGGGGAGGAAGGGGGGGCTACCCGAATACACACATACACACCAAGCAAAATAAAGGGCAGTCACCCCTCCTGATCACATTTTCTAACCGGATTCCTCATTACCGACACGGTGGCTCTTCCGATCCCAGTAGTGGTGGAGACCTGGGAGGCTATGGCACGTAGCAGCAGCCCCGTGTATCGCTTCTGGTGCACGAAGCGAAAAATGGGTTCTGCGCTCCTCTCTGGACGGCTGGGCAGTCGGAGCAACTTCAAACATTCAAGGCGAAATAGCAACAACAAAAAAACGAGAGGTGGGAACTTACGGCTCGCCGACACGCTTCCTCCTACCGGTCGGGAACCGTCGAACAAATCTGCGGGTTGGAAGGACAGGAGAGAAGGGGGGGAAGAGAGGCGAGAGGAGGGGGGGGAGAAGGACGCCGGACTGGTGCGATGGCAGAGCTCCGTAAACTGGGAGAGCTGGGGAGGAGTGGAGAGAGGACGGTCGGTGGCGCTGCCTGCGAGATGTGTGTGTGTGTGTGTGTGTGTGAGTGTCTATGTATGTGTGTGTGCTCTCTTCCTGGTTGGGTTTTCCACCGATTTGCAGAAAACTTCATCTGAACCAATTGCCAAACGGACCAGGCTCGCTTGACACCCCCGTCCTCCAATGACGGACAAACAGCTGTTTATTGTGAAGTGCGGAGAAGAAACTAACATATTTGCAGGATCCGAGGTGAACTTGGCGACCACTACATTAAACCGCGGCGCTACATCATGGGCGATGGATGTTACTGCCCCCCCACTACGACGACAGCCAGCCTCACCCTGTCATTCGTCGTGACCAAACCCCGACCAGTCAATCACCGGACTGTTAATACACCAGATAAACTCACTGAACGGGTCAACGTGAAGGAAGGCGTTTAAAACCACGTCAACAGTGTCCCATATGGTGCGAGTAATATTTGATTTTTGTAAATGCTTCCCATGTTACAAAGTTCTGATGAGTTTTGGGATGTAAAGGAAAGAGTTTACTCATCTAAAACTAAATTTAAAGCCAGTCTGATCTGCAAACAAGTGTTTTAAAGGCCATTTAATGTGCTTTAAATGGCTACAATCATGTATCAACTGTTCAAAAGTAATTATTAATAGGCCAATCATTATCTATTTATAGTACGTGTTACAATCACTATAATCACATACCTTCATTTTTATGAAACTCTTAATTACTAAGTGAGATCAGAAACAAGGTAAAAAAATATAACTAAAGGCCAAGTTCAGCCACCATAATGTCCAGATCAGAAGTGTTTCCTCAATATGACCAAACAACTACAAAATAACTAAGACACACACTGGCAGTGGCAGATAGTCTTAGCATTTTTCATAAGAATTACAGTAGAAATACCACACACTAAAAATACTTGATACAAAAGTCCTGCATCAAAATGTTAGTATGTAGAGGTGTAGAAGTATTATCAGCGAAGTGTGTTAAGTATCAGAAATAAAGTGGGTCTACTTTTTGTGCATTGCATTGAGCAGCAGTTTAGTGTTGCAGCTGGTGGAAGTGGAGCTAATTCTAGCTACCTCATGTAGCTACTCTAAGGCAATGTCATCTGTAACTATCACATAACTTATAGAGGGACCATAGCAAAGAAGGAGATCAATTTTAATATATTCAGCACAATATTCTGAGAAAATGCCCACATTGTCCACAAGTTTTTATTTGTAGAGTGTTAACTGACCCCTCCAGGTTGCTGAAACCTTCCAAAATAAAATCCAAGGACACTAATACAACATCCTCAGTTACAGCAATGGCCGTTCATGTAACCTATAGATAACTTAATCTACACAGTAACTGTTAACTATAGCTTTCAAAAAAATGTAGTTACACATTGAATACATTCTTTCCCTCTTAAGTGAAACAGAAAGCTAAGGAGATTGCATTTTTGAAGCCTTTTTCTAGTCTACTAACACTTGAAGCACTCAACACTGCATGTTAGCATTAACCCTTTCACACACACACATTCATACACCAGTGAAAGGGGCTTCTATACAAGCATCAACCTGCTCAACAGACACTCACGCAGCAAAGGTAAAGCTATCGACTGCCATTTGGGGTTCAGTATCTTGCCCAAGGACACTTTGACAGTCAGACAGGAGGAGCCAGTGATCAAACCACCGACCTGCTCTGCCTCCAGAGCACAGCCGTCCCTGAAGTTAACTGAAGTGCAAACCAGAAAATAAGAGATACTCAGGTAAAGTGCAAATACTTAAAATTATTTCAACAGTACTTGAGGAAATGTACTTAGTTATATACTAAAGCCTCATACTGAGCAAAAGGATGGAGCACTATTGGACAGATTACTCCAGCTTGTAAAAATGTAATCCATGTTATAAAAAATGTAATAAACTAAGTATATAAGTGAGTGAATAGAGTTCAAACTCTTCCTCAACAGACAACTGAGGTGGAACTGGAGGCATGAGGTACTTAGAGATTTCAATAAGATAATCAAATTCCAACTAATTCTAACATTTTGATATTAAGCACATCTTTATGCGAGTAAGATGAGGCAGTTACAGTGTAGACACATAAATCAGTGTGGATCTCATTGGGTGGGCAGGCTATAGGTGTTGCTGACTAGCCAATGTCACATTGCCACAGTGTCCACACTGCTACTGCCTCTTCTTACGCTGTTCAGCATCCATCTTGTTGCAAACCGCTCATCATGTAGCAACAAACTCAGTCAGACTTTCATTTAATATCTCAAAGTGGACCTGTGTACTTCAGACCTCATTACTCAAGATCCTGCCTGTCAACAGTGTGGCACATTAATCTGATGAATTAGAGGAAATAAATAACTTAGTACTAACAGTTGAAACTGGCCATTTTTTCCTATTTTATGGGATATTTTTTTGCCTTTATCTTGATGGTGACAGATGGGGAGACAGACAGGGAAAAGGGGGAGTGGGGTATGACACAAACCAAAGGTCCCCAGCTCAAATCAAACTGGTGACAAATGCAACATGCAGCCATGTGGCACACACTGTAACCATTCGGCGCTCCACAGTTACCCATATTTATATCTTGTCTGTCATTATAGCCACAAAAATGGCATCTGAAAGTAGTTGGGTGTTGTTTACCCTTCTCAAACATCTCTTGCACACAAGCTGCCACCAGTGTGTCACTGCTCAGTGGAGAAACTCTTGACAAAAACAGAAAATTCCCTGGTTTCTCTGCTTGTTAAAGGTGTTGTGACCGCTTTAAAACTCTCAGTTATCATACAAAATAGTAGGGTTATCAGTTTTAATTGCATCTCTCATGTAAAAAGCATTTACTAGTGTGTTTTTCTTGCACTCAAGCTCCAGAAAGGTTTAAAAGGCTATTTTTTTGTCAGATGTTATGTAATCTGAAAGAAACAGAACCTGCCATCAATGAAAAGCAGCCACTTTGCTACCTAATCCAAACCCCAGGCTTTTTTTTAATGGTAAGAAAAAAAAGCATGAAAAGCTGAAAGAGCTAAATTATACACTTAGCTCAATGGAAGACCTGAATACACAGTTATTACATCAATCCAAACTCTTCAAAAGGTGCCCGTTACAGGGCGAGCCTTTCAGTGCCGAGGGAGCAGCTGAGGGAACTGTCAGTAGGGGTGGGACAAAATATTGATTCAGTATTACAACCATTATCTCCTCTTGCAATATCTTATCGATACACAGTTTAAGAAATGCAGGCACTCTGAACAGATTCCTCTGTCAATTAGATTCATTAGAGTCACCACTTTATGATACATACCCTCAGTTTCTTGTTTGTCAGTCCAGTATTTCATCAGTTTATGGCTATTTTACATAAGAATAATGGCATGTGAAAACATGGACAAGCTGCAGTCACAATGTGTGTTTAAGAGGCACAAACAAGCTGAGAGACTGTGCACTTTTTGTACACTGTTTTATCTCAGCTGTCAAATCACATGAAATTAACACCACAGTGCAGAAAGTAAACACACAATTTCTTCTATGTATTGCTTCATTACAAAATAATCACTAATCATTTTCCTGACAGACAGAGTTATATTTTTCACCTCTGCACCTGCAGATGTGAGAGATCTCATCTCTGCCACAGCTGTAAGCCAAAGAAATAAAAGTGGGTGGTATTGATCAGCCAACAGAGGTGAAATAGGTAGAATAATCACAGACACTAAATATATAACAGAGAATAACAGGAGAAATACTTTTTTTCTTTAAAGTCACACTCGAGCACAAAATCTGTCTTATGTGTTTTTAACAATCACCACAGACTGTCTGACTGCAGCAAACTTGGCTTCATATAAGTTACATAAGACTCATACTGTGAACAGCACTATGGAAACACTCACAGTAACTTTTCATACAACTTCTTTGCTTTGCATCCTCATGCTGAGCATGTTTAGCATTCATACTCCATTATTGTTAAGTATTGTGTTCATAATGATTTACAATTTAGTGCTAATATTCAGTGTCAGTGCAAGAAGCTGTGGTAAGGTAAGTACGGTAAGGGTGTGGAGGTAGTGTAACTGGAGACACTGGGCACCGGTGCTCACAGCCTATCTCAGACCAATAATTTATGATGTTTTATAGAGGCAATTAAACAAATGCAACATGTCCAGAGCCAAACAGAAGACAAAAATACATGTAGCCAGTGAACATATTAAACAAAGCACTACACAGTCAGATACAAGGCTCCAAATAAACACAAATGCATCATCCAGATCGTAATCTTAAAATTGTGATCACAAGCAATCAAGCTGTAATTTCCTGTCAGAGAGATATCAGCAGCCAGTGTATTACATGAGTTATTTAAATATGTAAATGTTACAATAGTATTTGATTAAAAAATACTCCAGACTTTTTCAGACTGAACTAAAATCAATATTTTTTGTCAAGAAATTAAGAAGCATTTTTCCATATAGAGGCGCACAGCTGAGTAAAGGCTGGATAATATTCCTTCACAATTTAATAAAAATTATAAGTGGTGAACATAATGTTAACAGGTGGTAAACCTCACCGAGCTGTCTTCTGTGTTTTTTTTGTAATTAAATAAAAAGTGTTTGAGTGACAGCCTGCAATTGATTGCCTACGCCATGAATTCAGATCAATGAAGAAGCCAGCAATGATACAAAATGACTGTTTGGATCCAACTGCATTGTAGGAACTGCCGAAGAAGCTCATTTGTTTTTTATACTCTTGTTGTAATACAATCACTTAGAACAACAGTAAATCCTTCATTCTCTGTGGAAAAGGGGAGACATGCTAAAAAGACAAACTCTGCAAAGAGTATCACTTTAAAAGTAAAGCTTTAGTTTGCTCATTCAGCCGGAGACACTAACAAAGACAAACTGAGCTCTGCTACCTGCAGCTGTTACAACTGCACTTTGAGTTGAAGTAGCTCAAAAAAAAATCTGCAAAGGCAAATGTTTTATGTAGTATTGAAACAATTTACGTTAATTCACTTTGATTCATGTTTAGCAAGAGTATATTTTTCTAGTTTTCCAACTAAGAAAGGCAGGGACAGAAACAGACATGGATTTTATCATTGAGTGACAAAGGACAGTTAAACCTCTGCACATTCATGCATGTACGATGACACACACTGAGTCCCACTTTAACTATTATTCTACATTTAGTTGTTCAACATCTCATGGCGAGTTTCAAACTGTGAGCAGATGTGAAAGAAACAGCAAAGCTTCAAAGAGCCACTGTGGGTTAATTCTGAATTTAACACATATCACCATGCAGGAACAGAGGCACACATTTTAAGATTTTATATTATTCACAAGGTCAACTCTTTGCTAGCTTTTGTTATGGAAATGTGTAAAGTGTGAGGCATTAATGGAGCAGAAAACAGTCCAACAGCCGTGATTCACTCCAGAAAAGGAAACTTGTGTAAACCTGGTGTGTAGGTGCAGGGTTTCCTCGGGACAATGACCGTGAATGAACATAAACAAGCCTCTTCTAATGAAACCAAGCAACCGTGACCCTAATCTCGCCTCTCATCAGAAAGTGCTCCTGTATGGATGCGCACAAATGCCAGCCAGTGTAAACATACATGGAGGCACAAATCATTCGAATGAATGTGACACTTAGGTGAAATAACATTTATATTCATTCAAAAAGGTTGAAATCAGAAGACTTTTTATGTGGATAAAAGACACTTTAAATTGAGCTGAGCTGTACATCTTTGTGGCATTACAGTTAAAGGAAAAAAAGTTACTTAGCAGTGAATGATCAGTAGGGGTGTACAGAAACAGAGGGCTTTAGCATTTAATAGAAAAGAAGCCTGTTCTCCAAACACAGGGTCTAGACACAATATGGGTTGTCAATTTGCAGAATGAAATGCATAACAATAATGAGAAGTGAATTTATTTTCCTAACTAAATGGTAAAAATAAAATTATTTTTTGCTATGCTTATCTGTTTAGCTCAGATGTTTAGAAACATACACAATTGTATATACCTATTTTATGAAGTAGTGCGAAACTTAACATGGCACTCAACAAATCTGATTACCACAGTGATGTACTTTTTTAATGAAGTGAATGAACAGTTGAAATTCATTGTGTGTTTTGTCAGCAGTCTACAAATGTCTACAAATGTAGATATTACAGCATTTAATGGTTTCTTTTTTGTTTGTCCCAGGGTGACATCAAATTTATATATATATATATATATACAATTAATCTAGGCATCACAGTGTGTTGAATGATCTGGGGGGTCATGTAGATAAGTAATTGGAGAGAAAAGGAGAAAATCAAAGTTTTGCTACACTCATTTATGTTTTTCTATAATCTTCACTTTTTGAACAATTTGCCTTTTGGGGCTCTTAGTCATTTACATTACACCTGAGGGGATTAAAGGTAGGACCACAAACCTCAGAAAGTATCCAAAGCTCAGCACAGCTTTCTTTTGGGACTTTTATGCTGAATTTTATAAGCTAATCATATGTTGTTTTCGATGTTGTAGTTCTTTTTTGAAAACTAGCAGCTGTCTGATTAATGTAGTCGAGTAAAATGATGAATTCCCTCTGAAATGTAGATGAGTAGATGTATACAGTGGCATAAAACAGAATTACTCAAGAAAAGCTCTGAAAAGTCTTACACAAGTTCTGTACTTGAGTAAATATCTGACAGGACTTGGGGACAATCCTGAGGAAGTGCATCTTACCAGCATTGTGTTTTTTCTGCTTAGTATAAAGTAAAATTAAGGTTAAAGTGTTGCAAATAATTAGTACAACTGAGTGATGAAATGCAGTGCTGGAATGAAATCAATAATAAAAATGAGCACAAGTATTGACTTTTTTATATCCAAAATATACCACTAATCCAAAAACAATTCTAGTTGCCTGAAATTTATTGATGAGTTAATCATCATTAGATTTGTATGTTGGCAGAGACCCACTGATAACTCACAGAGGATTTCCTTTACAGTAATGGCTCAGTTATGATTCCTGCATGGCCTTTTAATGATGGTGTAAGGTGTGAGTCATTAAAACACTTCTATATTAAGTTTTATGACATTTATGATAGTTTAGTGAGGTGGGGTGGGGTCTGTTGAATCAGAGAGGAAATGCAGTAAAGAGGTGCTCCATGTTGAAGTGTGAGTCTGCTGAAGGAACGCCAAAAGATTAATGTTCAACTACAATAAACTAGTGTGTCAAAGAGTGGCCTGGCAGATCTGCTTTTTTCATTTACACTACGAGATCTCACTGCAGCGCTGAGACTTGGCAGGAAAAAGAAACAAGTCCTTTTCGAGAGTGTGAACAAGAGAGTGAGTTACTAAAAAGGCCAGTTGTTAATAGCAATTATTTAAACATAGTAAGAACAAGGCTTAAATGAGCAACTGGCAACTTCTCAATTTAAGTGAGCTAATAAAAAAAATACATTTTCCCTGACATTTGGCCAACATTTTAATCATACTGTGACCTATGAGGGGAAAATAACGATGTTTACTAAAAGACTGTAATACTGCACATCATTTGCTGCTTTACACTCATACTAAACTACACTACAAAGTTTTATTTTGTACTAGTAAACATTTATTTGACAGATAGTTAATATAATGTAAACCAATTTAAGCAGTTTCAAAGTAAAAGCATTACTGATTATTATTTGGTTGTTGCTCAAACTTTGATAACATAAAAGCAACTGTGTTAAGTTCACTGAACTTGAGAAAACAATGTCTTTTACCTAAGCAACTGTTTATTCACACTGACAAACAATACGGACAGATTTACAATCCATCTACATTTTCTGAGTTTAAAAAGTCATTTATTTATTCGACATGAAGAACTTACAGCTGTAGCTGCTCCCGTTGAAGCCACTTTGAACCACAGTTTGCACAAAGGGAACCAATTATCCAATTTATTTCCCATAAAGGCAAAGACTCAGTCCAAAGTAAAAAAAAGTTGCTAGAAATTTGCAAAGCAGAATTTTTCTGCTTTTCTTCCCTCCTGCCTCATTAATCATGTCATGACCCTTCAGATTTATCTTGCCACCCTTTGGATGGGCCAAATCCCCTCATGTTGGGAACCAGTTAACTCCTTTATTGTATTTTAATTATAGTTCCACCTTAACTAGCCACAACAGCGTTACGCTACTTACATATTGATGCAATTACTTTAAGTCCCTCTCTCTCCCTTAAAAATGTGTTTTTTAATGTTTATGTACCTTTAAATGTCAGACCTGGGCTTTGGTGACTTTTAACCACAGTTTGTTACTACAGGTGTTTTTACATTCCTCTACTGAAGGAATAGCTGTACGTGCAGTTTCCTAATTTCTTATCTTCAACATAACCAAGGTAAGCTAAATTTGTTACGTCACAGTAATGAAAGCAAATCTAGGCCAAAAAACCCTTGAAACTCTTCTCCAGCGCAGAACAGACATGTCAGTACAAACACTGGGAGTTTGCATTCATACAACCACTAATGCTGAGTCAGCTACTGCCAGTTACAAGCCATCAAGCTTGTAAAAACCATAAAAAAAGGAAACCATGATAAAGAAAAAGAGAGATTCCTCTTCTGAGTCCCATTGAGTCTCATCAATGTATGGACTTCAGTTTGAGTTTCAAACATGGAGTCCGTGGCTAAATTTCCCGAATGTTTCTTCTTGCTAGCCATCATGATGCACATAGTTCCCCCACAGGTCAACCTGACCCAAGCAGCAGATGTGGGCGGAGCATAAGGAGTGATACATAATCATGTATTTAGGAAGAAAGTGTAGATGTGCTTCCGAGCAGTGACTTTTCAGAGTTTTCCTTCACTTTTTATGCAGAAAACATAGTTAAACACATTAATTACGTCACACTATTTTAGATACTTTGAAACATGTCTTAAGAGAGACTCTTACAAACCAATAATTGAATACATCAATTCCTTTGAGGGGGGGCTTTCACTTTACATACTTTGCTGCCAATACTCCTATACTTCTGTATAAGTTTGACTGCAGAACTTTTTCTTTTAATGGAGTATTTCACATTGTTGCATTGGTTCTTCTTCCTCCATCACTGCTGATCAAATATTTAAACATGGGTGTGTGATGTACTTTCCCAATATTAAAAGTGCATGAACTGCAAGTATTAAAAACCCACATGCACAGGGGTGTCGGAGAAAGCAGATATTGAAGGTATATAAAAATGAAACACGAAGACTCATGTTAATAATGCCAATATTGTTTAACAAATACTTATGGTTGGTGGTGATAATGAACTGTAATCCTGGTTAAAACAGCAAAATTCATCAAGTGTAATTGCTTTTATCTTGAGTTTTATTAATTTGCCTAAAAAAGATGCCACACACCCAATGTACAAAGACACAACTGAACGACTGAGCGCAATTTTTGGCTTTCTAAAGATATTATAGTAAATTCTTAGGACCAGGGTGCAAGGTGGTGAAAATCTAATATAGTGCCAACCCTACATGAGCAGCTATGAGTCCATATTTCATAATCTGGTCAAAAAACAACTGATGAAAGGGACCCTGTTGTACTTTTTTCTCAATAAGTTCTGCAGTGCATGTGCAGAGGATCACTCACAGACAGCCTCGAGTGTTTTATCTATGATGTCATAACAGCATCATCCATTATGAGCCCATTGCCTTTTATTACCTAATTGGCAAACTGCAATGTAGGTTAATTGTGTTGGCATTTGGGAAGCTTCTTCATTTACCTGCGCAGAGCGGCACGCTGAGTTAAACCAGTGGCTGTCATGTCTCCTCTCTCAGTTTACAGTAACGTTAGCTGATTTATTTATTTTCATTCGACCCAAAGTAGTCTGTTAAAGGCCCGACGTGAGTCACACGCAAAGAACAAATTACACCCCCAAGAAATGCCACAACTGTATTTACAGTAAAGTTTGTAACCCCTCGTGCGCGCGCACACACGCAGCCTTCCCATACACTCACACACACACACACAAACTGGGAGAATCGGTGAACACGCCGCGCATCCATTCAGTCAGTCCTACACATTAGCTGATATAACTAAGCTCACAGCTAATGCCGCCTTATCGATGACCTGGGGTCAGTCTAACTCGCGGACAAAGCACAATTATTGCCTTGACATTGCACTTTGGTGGTTGGAGGGAGGGAGGGAGGTGGTGGTAGTGGTGGTTGAGGAGGGGGGGGAGCTATGATAACACCACATTGCACGGTCAGTCCGACTGAGTACCACTCCCTGGGAATCTCCTTCATCACCATGGCCATTATCTGCCTCTGCAACGTCCCCCAGACATGACTAAAAAGCCTTCACCAAAGAGTAAAAGCTGGCCATGCAGCCGCTGCTCCGCCTGAATACAAAAAAAAAGAAAGCTCAATGAGGAAAGATAATGTGGAGCAGCCGCTACTTACCGTACCGTACCGTAGCTCCGTGTGGCAGGCACTATCTCGTCTGATTTTTCAATGGTGTGAGGAGCCAAGCAAGGCACCTTGTTTTCCAAATGAATAGGTAAGACAAGTCAGCCTCGTCCGACTGGTTAACCGATGCAGCTCAACTAGAGGAAATCAACACGAATGTCGCCGATGTTTCTCTTCTGCGAGAGAAGAGACGGAGCCAACAACTCTCTTCTCGCTAGAAGAGGTAACACTCCTTTTCCGAGACGAGCAGGGTTTCGCTCTGGATGAGGTGTTTTTTTTTTTTCTATCCCATCCACTCCTCCGACGCCAACACGGCTGAAAACAGTGAGTGTTGCTGCTGAAGATCCCGCACTCACACGTCGCTTATATCCGTCACTTGGCTTCAACACTGTAAACGCAGCTTTCAGTTTGCGCACCAGTCAGTGTGTTGCTACAGAACAACAACTAGCAGCACAACATGACTGACTGACTGCAGCGCTGACAGACGGGGGGGTGGTGGTGGTGGTGGTGGTGGGCTGCCCCCCCGTTACAACCTACACTCCCCCCTGCCACACAAAGTGTAGAAATCCTCCGCAAAAGTCTCGTTTAGGGATCACGCACTATGTAAGAAACAAACGTAATTTACATAACAACAACAAGAAGAAGAACATCCTCATCCTACTTCTGTGCCGAAGCATGTGATGGCAACATGGTGAGTCTTTTAAAGGGGTATCCACGTGTAACTGCAGGCAAGAGTTGCCTCGGTGGATCCACCCCGTTAACTTTCTCGGAGGGATGTGCTGTGGCAGTAATTGGACGCGGTGGTGACTGTCAGGCAGCCTGGAAGCACCTGTACACAAGCAGTGTGCCACAGAGAGGGATTTGGCCAGGAAACACTCCTGGCTTTAAACCTTTGATGTTTGAAAAAGTTCAATGTCAAGGTTTGCAATTACATGTCCCCACCCAAGTTATATTTCTAATAAAAATATTGTTTTTATTCTTTGTAATCATACTTGACCCTTAAAGTACAAGCCACAAACGGGGTTTTATGTGACATAAAAACAGACATCAATATTCCAGGCCCATTTATACAAAATATGCAACTGCTGTTGGATCTTTGACTCTTGCTATTAATGTATGTGAACTGCTTATTTTAATATTTTGTTTAGGAAAAATGCACCTTAAAAGTGCAACCTCTATCGAAAGACTTTATATCCTTGCCTTTTCCCTCCTAACTTGTAGGGAACTTCTCAAATCTATTATGTCTTTTTATTTTGTGCTAAAGAAGCATGTTTCCTGAATAAAACTGTGTTAAATCAAATAATCTGGAACTAACTGATAAGGTGGCCAGGCAATTTTAGTTTTTTTAGAGTAAGGTACCAGTTTTTCTGCCTTTCTTGCATTTCACACTGTAAAAACACATAGCATCTTTCAATACCTGTGAGACTTCAAATGGACAAAACTTCTCAAATTTATAAAATCTCTGAAGGGCTATTGTTCTCAAGGTAGGGGTTGCTTGATATCATAGCCAAAGAACATTTTCTTTTTCAACAAAGCATAAAATTTTTGCTTGGTAATAAAACAAAGCCTGTAGCTGTGGATAAAGGAGATGTCTGAAGCAATAACAGAGGATCCAAATCAACCAAGCATTTCTGTGTTTGAGTCTCCTCTATAAACTCTATTTCTTGCCCTTAATTGATTCCACAGACAAGTGATTTTTGTTCAGCCAACAGTGTCATCCTAAGTGTCAAACACATTTAATTTGAGAAAAACTGGTAATTAAATGTAATTCTTCTACCAAGCAATGTAATTATTCAACAGCAGCTTAACAAGTAATTAGCTCGATATGTATTCTGATAGTGGCAACTCCTGCAAATTAATATAGAGCTGAAATTTGATGTAGATTAGATGTCATGATTTAAGTCCAAGAGGAGTCCCATGTCCCTTTTATCAGGTTATGTTCTTCTCACATATGATAAAAATGGTGCTTCATTTTGTCTGCAGGCAGACTAAAGTAATGCATCAACAAATGAACTCTAACTCAACCAATCATAGCTGTGGACTAAATTTTGTTCGTAAATGTAATTTTGTAACAGGTGTTTTATACTTTGCTCTACATTTTAAAGATATAAACCTAATGCTTTAAGAATGTTTAGCCCCCAGACTCAGCTGAAAGACAATTTTGTGACCTCCAATAAAGTCTCTTATAATAATGAAAAGTCTGTTTTGCTTGGTTAGTTAAAAATTGGAAAAAGATTAACAGAGGAGATGTTATAAGAGCCTTTTACTCAATTGTCACCCTTTCTACTATGATACAGTAGTTGTTGTCCTGGTGTTTTCACTTGTTCTGATTAGGTCTTTGCTTAGCTTGAAGCCAGGTGGCAGATTTACATGATCCAATAAAAATAGTAGGTATGTCACTCCCCAAACTGTTGTCACAAAACCAATTTTTGGGTCAGAGCGATGTCAGTCAAGAACAGTCTGTACTTGCCCACACAATCCTGAGAAAAGGTCCAATAAGTGGAAACATCTTGAACCACAGGTGTCTCGGGCCTTTGAGTATTTTATCATTAGCAAGGCTAGCAGTTTTGTGTAAGGGATGACAATGACTGGCAGTCCATCAGATAGTCAGGTAGCAACTTTGGTCAACAGTCCAGATTGAAAAATCTTAAATACTGGATGATCTGTGATTTAATTCTGCACATGCATATATGGCCTCTTAAAGGTGAATCCTGCTTTGCAAAAACGGCAAAGGGGAGAAGCCGGAAGCTGACTCCAATTTTGAAGTGCAGGAAATTTCCCCTCTAGGTGTCATGGATCTTAAGAGTAGACAGGCAGAACAAATGTTGTTATCCTATTTAAACCATAATGACAGTCAGAATGAGATGGAAACAGATGTAAAGTTGAGAGAGCGGAGAGTTGTTGATGTGCTAATGCCAGTGCAAGGTTGTTTCAGTCTCATTAGGGAGTTTACAGATGGGGTTTTCCACAGAATGTAGTGAGTGTATACAAAATAAGAAAGACAAAAGATTTTGATTTGCAGGAAAACCTCAGCTACATTTCACTGAGTTAGAGTGAAATAACAGTAGTTTTTGCTTTGGGTTGGAGTTACAGTAAGAAAAGAAGATGACACACAAATTAACGTGTTTTAAAGCAATCAATCAACTTTGTTAATAAACTGAAACAATTATTTGCCATTTATCAGGTGTCTGATGATTATCAGATGCTGAAAGAGGACTACAATTTCCTAAGCTGTCGAGGCTCATTATGCAACAGTTAGTTTACCCACTTACTGGCAGTGTAGGGCTTATCTGCACACACACACACACGCACACACAACACTGTGGGATTTACAATTAAGCTGAATCAGGATGCAAGGCTTGGTTGAAGAAAGCATTTGCTAACTAACTAGACAGCACAATATAAGAGGAAAAGAGACAAGCTGGAACATGAACTGATCCTGTGTGAACAACAAAGTCCAAGAAGCCTCGTTATGTCTTTGTTTGTCCACCACACACACAAACACACAAAACACACTCAAACCCGATCCCAGACATATATTCTTTATGGTTATTATTCAATTTTTTTTATTAATATTTGCGTTAAAAATCTGAACTACTCTTGTTAAGTGAAGAAGGTAAGTGTGTCATCCTGATCTCTCCACATTGGTTTGCCAAAGTGACCACATTTGCAAGCAGGGATGGGCACAAAGTCACAGAAAAATATCTTGTTTTAAATAAATGTTGCAAATATTTGCTCAACAAACTCAACTGAAATAAGATGTGTTATTTGAAAAACATTCTGGAAAAACGGATTTTATCAAACTTTAAGTATTTCTTGTCTTAATACGTCTGACCTCTTCAACCCCCGACACTGAAAGATGAGTCCTGCTAATTTGCCACATTATTGATTTAAAGTGGCCCATCAGGAAATCTTGGAGGTGAGAAGCTGTGAATTTAGGGGTGCTGGCCAGGTGTTTTCTGTGTCAAACGTGGTGACCATTGACATGATAAGTAAGCAACAGAATTGCAATTGTAGGAACTGGACGACAAGGTCACAGTGATGTCCCAGTTCTTTCAGATGACATTAAGACTGGACATTCAGCAGATGCCTTTTTGAACTGCGATAAATGTTAGCACAGTGGATTAAATATATTTCTGAGATCTCCAACTTTACAGTCAACCTGTGTGAGATACACAAAACAGTGACAATATAACAGAGCATGGTAAAATACAAAATGGTAGAAGAGAAAGAGAGATACCCATCCCTTTTCCCTCCAGCACGAACAATTACCTCACAAGTATTCTCCTAAGTTCCTAACACTTGATAACCTCAATCTCAGTCTTAGTTTTCAGCAGCTAATATTACTATTTTTTAATGTTATACTTGTAGGTTCCATAATTTCAGCTAGCTGCTGTATTTTACTGTCATTCAGTAAATGCATGCACTAAATGTAGCATGAAGCATGTGAACATACTTTGATTGCATACCTTTATATAATTTGTACCAAACAACAGAGCAGCTTCTTTACTCAAGCTGCTGGTCAAGAGGAACACAAATGAAATATGGTAGATAACAATGAGCCTTAAATGGGCTCAATGTTGTACATTTTTGTTCACAGTTTAAACCACAGAATAAAAGAGTATCTCATAAGAGAGTTAAATGATGTTACTCAAATATTGTGTTAAATAATGAATGCATTTGAAGGATTACAAATGCCCAAGCACAAGCTTCTAAAGTATACTGGCACATCTCCTTTTTCTCTTCTTAGCAAAATATTATAAAAAATAGACAAAAAAAAATGAAGCGTGTATTTTGATATATTAGAACAAATAATGCCTATCTCTGTAAGAATGACAGTTTTGCAGTACTTCTCTCATACTCTTTTACGTCCTGATTCTCATGTTCTGAAACAGGAAGTTTCCACCACTGCTTCATGTTTAGAGACACGAATGACTCTGTGAACCCCGGCCTCAGCTGCAAACATTTCCTCTTTGAACAATGCAAATTTTCTCATTCAGTAAATTAAACAAACAAATAAGGTATATATGATAATATGAAAGTGGATAAGCTGGTAAGTTCCTCAAGGTCAAACTGTTGTCACAACCCTTGCTCTAATCAAACACTGATATTTCTGTCTCAGTATCTCAGTTTAGTCTTTGTCTTTCCTGAAGAAGTAACAGGGTCCTTGACACAAATTTGAACGGAGGGAGTGTTAAGAAAGATGCCCTTGATTTGATATTTTAAAGCAGTGTGTACTAAGCCAAAACACAGCATGCAAATTAAACCGCAAAATGACAAAAATGTGGTGGAAAACAAGTGCAAAAGGATCTAAATGAGCTCTTACAGGAGTTGCACTCGGTGATGTCAGCCAGTGGAAAAACACGTCACCCCTTTCAATCAGACAATGAGCTGGTCTCAAGATGAAGCTTTGAAAAGCTCAGAGGTAAAATTTTAATGATTCCCAGTCTTCAATGTTTCCAGCATCCTCCTTTCCTTCCTCTGTAATGAGCACAGCCAATCACCTGTCTAGATTCTTGCCACCTTTGAGGACTTGACATTGGTTGCTGGTCAGTGATGCAGCAAATGAGGGAGAGACAAAACACACTACAACTTCGCTCCATGCTGGGAAGCCGTATCACTGCCAATTTCTGTGGAGAGAATACAGAGGAGACTTTTTTTATCTTACTTTCAAGAATGATTGGTTTCTCTGTCACTCTCCTGGGCTTAAGAATCTTCATTTCTTGCATAGGACTTGTGGGTAATGTATTTCTCACCCTATCAATCATTCAGACCAAGTTCTCCCGTGTTAAATCCTTTGAGTTGTTTCTTTTGGGACTAGCTGCAGCCAACTTGGAGGAAATTGTTATTGTGAACATCTATGACATTGTCATCCTGCAGACCTCCTCTCCCACCACTGGCACTTTGTCGTGTCGCTCTCTCAAGTTTCTCACTGTGTTTGGCGAAAGTACCAGCATCCTCTTTACTGTCCTAATTAGTATCTTCCGCTATCAGAAGTTGAGAGATGCCAGCAAGAGGGTCAACCTCCCAATCTACCTGGACAGCATCAGGTCAGCCTGGATGGTGAGCGGGATGTGTGTGATGTTCTGCGTGCTACTAAGTGTTCCCATTTTTGCTATAAACATTCAAGGCCCTTCAGAAAACAACACAAGAAACATCACTGGTTGCACTCCTGACTTCTTTCAGTGTAGTCAGAATTATTGTCCCCTGCTCAACCGCATTTACAAGTACCTTTTCCTCCTGGTTTGCAACTTGCTGCCTCTGATCATCGTCACAGTCACCAGTTGCCTCATCATCACCGTGCTGCTGAGCCAGAGGAAGATGGTGACACCAGTGGTGAGCGTGAGCAGGTCAAGCCAATTCGGCAGACAGAACAAAGGTCCGAGGCTCCAGCGAAGCACGATAGGTGTACTGGCAGCTATGGGGTTGTTTCAGGTAGACTGGACGTTTTACCTGATCTTACAGCTGACTGTTAGCCCCACCGACTTCCCTTTTTGGGCTGAAATGGAGTTCTTTGTCTCAACTTCCTATACGTCCATCAGTCCATATGTGTATGGGATTGGGAATAACTTATTCTCCCTAAAGAACTTTAAAAAGACATAATAACAGGGTTTTTTTTGCTTTTGTAATTGTGATTAGCTTTTATTTTACCAGAGAATATCATATAGCTAACACAGAACACATGCTTTATGCTTGCCAGTAGAAATGATTTTTTTTGTAATTGCACGTTATAAACTGACAATGATATTGTGTCACTGAACTCACTGAGTTTGAAGAAAAGAAGAGGTTTATATTTTTACAAGCTTGACCCTGCTCAGACCTATCATCAGAAAAACAAATTACAGCTTTCTGTTGCATTTCAGACCTTTATTCCAATGAAATATGAAGACCTGTACAAAGTTCCCATGGTATGATTTTTGCTTTTTATCTGAAATTAGATTGAAGTCTCAAAGTTTTATATCTGTATTTTTAAATTGTCACTTATAAAAATGGCTTTTTTGACTGACAAAAGCATCGAAGGACTGTCACATTTTCAGAGATATTCTCTTACGACCTGAAAATAAACACAAAACAAGTCTCTGCTTTGCTCTGATAAATGCAAACAGACACAATGCCTTATTTTTCAATACAAGTCTTCACATAAAAGCTGTATTTGTTCATGTAATCTGGTGCACAGACACTATACAAACCAACATGAGCTATGTTTACAACACAATAAATTGAGTGAAGAAGCAATTGTGTTCCCCGCATTGTCTGTCAAAAGGAACAGCAGTGATAAATTCAACCAGTCACTTGCATTTCTCGTATATCTGTGGATGGACTGTGCAGCTGTGTACTGGATGTGGATGTGTCACAAAACAGTAAAGTGATCTTTTAATGATATCAGACTCCCTTACGTGAAAAGTCTGTCCTCGAGCATTAAGACTTTTGACTTGACTATTAATGCAAGTTTAGAAAAAAATCTGATCTCGTACTGAGGCTTTGTGACATCATTGACAAGACTCATTGACTCCTGTTGAAAGTGTAAGTTATTATATGACAGTCATATATTAGTCACTGAGACTGATTGTGACTAATTTAACTAGATCTATTTAGATCTAGGTGACAGTAAACCTGCAGTTCAGAAACTTTTGTCTCCCCCCTCTGACACTGAGAGTAATTATAAAAACATTATTAGCGTAATGACATGAGTCTCCAGGTGACCTTGCTCCCTTCTCCATCAACCTCAGGAGCCCTCTCTTAAAATCTTCCAAAAAATCTGCCAAGTTTCCATTTTATCTGGAGCACTGGAAATTTTAATTGGAAGCTTCTTCAGGTTTTCCGCCATATTCCGCTTTGGTCTACTCCCACTGCTACGGTTGCTTCTCCTTCAGCTTTTCCAAACCAATTATTTTTGGGTTGATATAAAATGCATCACTACTACCGATGCATCAGCATGAGAATGTCACGACAGACACCAGCTTCAAAAACTCTGATATGCTGTGAAATACAGAGAGATTTATCAGGCAGGGATAGGCTTAATCAACATTGTGTAGACTCATTTGCCAAGGGCTCAATTGTGACAAAGATTTGTTTATACAAAAAATAAAGTGCTCCAAGTTTAAACTTCTGCTAATATGTTAGCATTAAATTAGCATTTAAATTTTTTATTTGTTATCTATAAAATTAACAAAGTTAAAATATTAGATAAGCATCTTACAGAACAGCAAACTTTAACATCAACTTCGCAGTTACATATTACATAAAATACGACTCACTGTACAATACTAGACAGTAAATAATACTATGTGTTATGAGCGTGTCTGACTAACTGAGGAGACCCTAAGGCACTGTGAAGACTCCTTCATATCCTCCTCAGGATTGACTTTGTAATTTGGCCCCTTAATTGTAACTCTGACAAAATATTAATCACTTTTGAACTATATATCATGCCCACAGTCTAAATTTAAAAGCTGCCCCTTAATAACAACGGCTCTTAAATGGGGATGTTAGAATAAATATCATGCTTGCTCATGCCTGCTAAGTTTAAACTTGCTTAGACAGTTGTGACAGAACTCACAAGGCCATACAAAGTCTGTGCACTATTTTCTGTCTCTGCTGTCACTTCTGATTTCACATGAGTGAAATCACAATTTGGAAGCTGTTGATATATACTGTATTGTTTGTTATAAAGAAAAATAACAAAGATACACCAATGAAATAGTTCTTATGCTGGCATATATTTTAAAATACACACGATACATCCTAATCATGTAACTCATGTGGTGTCTGAAGATGAGGACAAAAACCTTTACTGTGGTGGTAAAATAATTCTAGTTTTTTTATTATTATTATTTTAGCAGCCATATTATAAAAATGTTTAATACTTGTTACATATTTTAAGATCTCCAAAAACGTGAATGCCACCTTTGCTGTGGTATATTTGTACACAACTGTAACTCTATTTTTTTCTGGCTGCTCATATTGAAAGTAAACACTGTTAATGCAATATTCAACTTGTGCAATTAAATAGCCCACGTTTACATTTAACACATAACAAATGGTTTGTTCTCCTGAAAACAAGTTCTGTTACTGGAGAAGCTGGAAAAATGTGGATAATGTGATATTAAATTATTTTTATGGGACGTCACTATGCTTCCTGCAAAAATGTTGTGGTGGTAATTGTAAAGTGTAACAATCTCTGAAGGTGTACGCCATCCCTCACGAACAAACAGGCCTATAAATAACCTATATTGTTGTAAATGTGTCAAAGTCGGATAACTGCACGTGTTGTAGGATTAACCGAGCGTTGGGAGCTCCCGTGCACGCACTGGCTGCAGCATGTCGCCACAGAATCTCCACGTGGAGCACAATAGACGGGTAGGTTCATGTGGGCTTCTTTCCCACTTCCTAGTCCTGGTTAGACCCCGCCCTGTTGACTTAATAACGCACTCTATGACTTTGAAAAGACTTAGTCTTGCAAGATAAATTATAAATTTACCGTGTAGCCTTATCCTTGAGGGTAACGTTAGTCATATTATTTTTTCTTATGTCTTTTAGCCTATTTGATTTAATATCACAAGCCAGAAAATAAAGAACTAAGATGATATTTGATCTAATCGACTTAAAATGCAATTTGCCATTATATCTATGTCAATATTCAGACATAACCTAAAATTTTGCCATATAATTTATTTACCACTAAGTTTATTTAAATATTTTGCTTGGAGCTTTAGCCATTGGTCTTAACCCAACCCTCTCCCTTCCCAATGATTCAAAGCTGTGGAGGAAATGTAAGCCATTTTCCATCCACTCTGTTTGTTATTTCACTTTACAGAAACATACTTTTGGTCACGTTTAGACGTTAATGCATTGCAGGTTGACTCAAATAGTGAGATGCAGTCTATCAAGATTTTTTTTATATCTCTCGCCAGCAGGGCATTTTGGTATGGTATTTTTGGCCTCTATGGAAACCCATCTCACAAGAAGGCTGCAGCATAAACTTTTTTTTCTCTCTGTAAAGGTGATTACTTTTTTTTTTTTTTAATCCATGATATGTTCAAACATCTCACAGGAAAATATTAACTTAAAATTAAATCAAATAAAGGCTATAGCTTTTTTCCAGACTAGGTTATTCTGGACTAATAATTAGTTAAGTAAACGTAAAATTAGCGTTATTAAAAGCTCCCTATTTAGTCAGACCTCAGGGCTTAATGATTTCGGCTTTATGGTACATATTGCATCTAGCTTGGGCTTTGCATTAAATGCTATATAATAACTCACTGGATAACGATCGCCATGCTCCACATTTGTGTGTTAACCCTTAAATTGCTAAATGATTGCGATAAATAAGTTTAATCAGCTGTTGTATTTGACTATTCGCAATAATGTTTTTGGGGATATGGCCGCCATCTTTTGAGGAAAACAAAGCCAGTCAGTGTTGTAGAGTGCAGTCATGTAGCCTACATTCACAGTGCGTGAATGTAGGCTAAATGAGAAGTTGTAAAAAAAAAAAGAAAAACGTTTGGTTGATTGGCTGTGCGGGTAAACACTGATACATTGTCATGGGTGAATATTCACAAGGTCCCATACAACAATATAACTTTTTTATTTGGGGTTTTTTGCATTAAATTTCAGGCCACTGACACCACGATGGAACAACTGGCCAGTTTAAGTCCTCTGTAGGAGCTTGCGCATTGGCTACTGGAGCTCAACCGCCATGGTGAACGTGTTACGTCACAGCCCGATAGCTCGGATGTTTGTGTGTATGTGTGTGTGCAAGGGAGAGCGAGAGCGAGAGAGAGAGAGAGAGAGAGGGGGGCAGCGAGGAGAGTGTGTGTGTATGAGGTTCAGGGAGGGTGAGAATGTAAATGTGATCGAAAAGGTAGAAGAAGTAAAGGAAATATAAATGGAGGAAGAGTAAGTGTCGGCTCTGTGCTATCAGCAGAAATTACGCATCTTAAACATTTTCGCGCAAACTTGCTGAGAGTTGTAGTTACCGGCGCGCGGACTGAGCTCGAGGTGGGAAGAAGCGAAAAAAAAATCTCCGGGATGGTGGACTCCCGCTTCCCTCGCGCTGGCGGCCCAGGAATCACGCGCCATTGAAGGAGGGTGAAATTGTGCATGCGCTTTGGCTTCACTGCGTGCACGCTCGGGTCGGTCGAAGCAAGCACATTGGCGTGGCTCTCGGCCTCCATTTGCCAGTTTGTGTTTATGTTCGAGGGATTCACCGAGGCCCTATCAACGGCGACGGCGACGTGCAACAGTTGGAGTTTCACCGTGAACGTTATTATCATATCGCCACCGTAGAGCACGAGGCATTCAGCCGATGTTGAAAGGTGAGGCGTTAGAGAAACCTCCAACTTTTCCAACTTGGTGAGTGGTGGAGCGCTCGGCCTTCCTCTTTGCGGTGTGTGAGGAAGAAAGAGCTGTTGTCACACTACTTAAATTCTTGCTCTGACTTGGTATTTAGGAAGAAAAGAAGCACACGGAAGACAGTTTTTGGTTTGTGTTGTAAACATGCATGCAGTGACCCGTTGGTAGCGCTCGTACGGTCGATTAACACCTTTGGATTACAGCATCTGTGTGTTGGTGTGATTGTGATTAGTAAATTGACCCGGTGAGGGCAGGACGACATGAAAACCGGTTACGTTTTTAGCCTGTCCTCTGTCTCCACTCGATAAAGATGATTTCATACGGGCTCCAAAGGTGAAATTATTTGCGAAATGTCTGTTTGAGCGGCTCGTTCATACTTAAAATGCAGGCCCGTCCGAGCGTTTCAGCCATGTCCTCAGCTGTGAGATATCAGGCAGGCTATTGGTCAGTTAAAGCGAAGGGGTCTCGCAGCCTGTTTCACGAAGGCAAAGTCCACCTTTCTCAGACTGTGAGGAGGAATTATATATTAAACTTAAAAATTACACCTTACTTAAGTTGTGAAAAATGACAGTGTGCGTAGTTTTTTTTATGTGGGTGAGTCAAAGATACGAGGGCGTGTTTGTTTTGGTGTTTTATTTATAGCCCCTTTCAATTTTCCTAGTTTCGAAGGTTTTGAGGAGACGAGCACTGGCTCAGATTTCATTTGACGTGATATGTATTTTATTCTATTGAACCTGTTTGAAAATCATTGTATGTAACATCATCACACTAAATCCTCCTGTTGATGTGGTGTCACACTTAGGGTCAAATTAACGAACATTTCAAACGTCATCAACACCTTGCAAAAGTGTAGTTACAGAGCGGTTTTTATCATGACATTTTTTAATGTTAGATATATTTTGCAAGTTATTATTTTATTTATCATTGTACAAAAAAACAAATTACCACCAGCTTATGAAAGGACCTCATATGGCCCTTCATTCGTATTAAATTTATGTTTCAGGAGGGTTGACCTGTTCTAAAATTGTTTATGGTGTCTATTTAAATTCCTATTAGAGATAAAGAGCAGTTCTGATATGAATCATGCAGATCAGATAGCCTGAAATTTAGTGCAGGTGCTCCAGGTGTCTTACAAAAGCTTCATATGACCATCAACATGAGAAACCAGTCAAATAAATATTCTTTAAATGTGTATATTGTAATAACAGTGCTTTACTATTGACTCCAGTTATCACGGTTCTTCATTTAATGTCACAGAAAATATGGTTACACCTTAAATTTTGTCCATATTTATCAGCAGCCAGAATATCTTGCAACTTGTATAGAATTTACCTAAATTGCAACACCACTGATGCTATAACTAAATGCAAATTTAGAGCAATTAATAGCTTTTTATGAGGTGTTTTGCATAGACAAGCTGAAGATGACCATGTATGTGTTTTAAATTCTTTTATTAGCTATTAACAAAGTACATGTTTTAGTTCATCATTTCAGTATCAGTTGGATAATGCTGTTTTTCAGCCTTTTTAAAAGAAGAACTGCACATTTTTGGATGTGCTGACTACTGAATATCTGTTGTTTATATTTTTGTGAATATCTTCTGTAGCCATTATTTATTTTCTACCAGTATATGCTTTGCTTTGACATACTGTAATTGCCTTTAATTACATTTTTCAGTGTTGTTTGGGTTGTATTTGGCTTTTCTGTTGTAGTTGTAGTTGTTGTTGTTTAGTTTTGTCTGACTGTGTCACTTCTAAAGAGGTCATTAGCCCTGAAATGTATATAGCAAATTTAAACATCATCAAACTTCATAATTAACCATTTTTTATATTGTTCTTGTCAGGTGTCAAGTGAGTGTTATGACTACAGTCACCGATGATGTCTGCTACAGATTCTGAGCCTACATCAGCGGAGGACCCCCGTCCAGTGAAAGACAAGGAGGGGAACTTGACAAATAATACCTCCTCAGCTCCTCATGCCACTGTCCCTTCCTCAACTCCTCTTGTTCCCATTACTACAAGACCCAATTTCACTAATGAGAATGTGATTG
Organism: Acanthurus lineatus; assembly: GCA_029814665.1. NCBI lineage: Eukaryota > Metazoa > Chordata > Actinopteri > Acanthuriformes > Acanthuridae > Acanthurus > Acanthurus lineatus. The sequence goes on along the minus strand of JAPZDV010000010.1, from coordinate 7,263,950 downwards.
AGACAAAAGCTGTCTCCATGGCAAGTAATGACGGCAGCACTGCTCTCTCTTCACCTGCTGAAGCTAGCCCAGCCAAGGCTGTTGTGACACCACCTACCACCTTTAATGGGACCATTGAAACCAGCCCTGCTATCTCACATATGGTTTCAGCATCAGACACCCTAAAATGCACAGGGACAAGCATTGTCAGCCTATCTGAATCATCAACGTTGTTGCCTGTGTTGCCATCCACCACTTTTGGCTGTCCAGATTTGGAAACGGACTTTCCTGCTGTGCTGACCTTTAAAGGTGTTAGTGTCACTCTGGAGAATAATAGTGTGTGGAAGCAGTTCAACAGATGTGGGACTGAGATGATTCTCACTAAACAGGGGCGTCGCATGTTCCCATACTGCCGATATCGCCTCTCTGGCCTAGATCCTGAGCGGCAGTACAATCTAGTTCTCTCCATAGTTCCATGTAACCAGTACAGGTACCGCTGGAGTGTATCCAAATGGGAGGTTACCGGACCAGCGGAGCACCAGGCCCAGGGTCTGATCCGGGCTTGTTCTCACCATTACTCACCCTGTAAAGGCTCAGATTGGATGAATGGCTTGGTGTCATTCTGCAAACTCAAACTGACCAATAATTGTCAAGATCAGGAAGGTCATATAATCCTACACTCCATGCATCGCTACATTCCAAGACTACATGTGATACCCGTCCCGGATGGGGTCGCGCCCACATCTGACCAACCCCTGATTATGGGACCAGAGAGCATGACCTTTACTTTTCCACAAACTGAATTCATGGCTGTGACAACTTATCAGAACTTTCGAATCACCCAGCTCAAAATTAATCATAACCCTTTTGCAAAAGGTTTTAGGGAGGATGGGAACAACTCCCGCCTCAATAGAGTAGCAACGGTGGCTCAACCTGCGGTGAATAGAGAAACTCCGCCCAGTGCGTTAAAACCAGCTGAACTCAATGAAACTAAGCAGGAGGTGGTGGATCCAAGGTAAGGTCATAATTTTTTTTTTGCCTATAGCATCTTGTTGTACACTGTGGGCACTCTGATAAGTACACTTGTAAAATCTAATGAAATCTAGTCAGACCTGATCCTGTCAGACAAGTTTTAATTTTACTGTGTGTTATTGGTGATGTGTTTCTAAGGTTTTGTTAACCCATGCAGCCACAAAGGAGATTAGAGACACAGTTAAATGTGATGCAGTCACTACACCACCATTACCACCTTAATATAAACATATGGTTGAAATAACACCTTTCTGAAATATTTAACAGAAACTGACCATTTTAGGCTTAGTAAAGGTAAATATGTGACAGAGCTGTTGTACTGTACTGTTGTCATGGGTGACTTTGTGAAACTTTTGGAACAATTTAAAACATACTTTTTCTTTTTTTGTCATTTAGAACACTTGTTTGTTATGTCCATCATGTTTGTTTTTCTTAATGTTATTGTTAGGATATGCCCATGCACATAGAGCTCTTTGTTTTGTTTATCATTGTTGGCGTTATGCTAACAGAGGGTTGACTACATAGCTAATGACAAGCAACACATAAAGTGATGAAAGTACAGCACCATCCAGCACCATTCAGTGTCTGGCCTATCTGCTCTCGAATAACGTATAGCTCCAAATAAACTGACAAAGCCAGCTTCAGCTACTAGCTTCTTCTCTGATTGGGTCAAATGATTTAAAGCAGATTTGACCACATTTTTTACCTACTCAAATACTCAAACTTAATCATGAAAGCCGAGATGAGAAATTGTACTGCAATTGGTGTCGAAATGTTACCCTACAATAGCTTTACACTAGCCTAAACAAATCGTTTCATATGAAAAAACTGTGTCATGTCTTTTGAAGATGAAGTTAGGCAGATCATCTTCAGGAAAGACTTTATTCACAGTAGTTGGATAGAAGAATAAAAGGAACAACTTATGTTTTACATGAAGTTCAGCACAGTGATCCCAAACAGACTTTCGTCAAGCATCTTAAGTGAGAGGATTTGGGGATATATTAGGATATAAACATGTAATACAACAAGTAAAGGCATAAACACTTAAAGCTTTTTAAATTACCATTGCCCCATGCAGTGCCATTACAAATTATTATTTATTTAAAAAAAAGATCACTATTGACTTTGACCTTTTATTTGTTTAGCATCCATAAACAATTTTTTTTCCCTTTTACAGCATGAAAAACCACACTGTCTCCGCTTCTCCCTCAAATGAACAAGGGACGAGACTGGTCCTGAAGCCCATAATGTCATCCAGTGCCAGTAAGGATGAGCCATATGTTCCATGTATAAGAGGCAAGCATGCCCTTGGTGAGCTTGTGCTTGTCCAAAAACATCCACATGTGGAACCCAAGGAAGAAACCCATGCTGTCACTATAACCCCTAAGGTGCAGCGAGGCTTCAGAGTAAACCCTAAAGCAATATCCATGACTCCCACTTCCCCATCGTCTACCCCGAGATTTTCTCCTGGGTACCGCAAGAAGAGGAAGAGGATCAACAGACATTGGGCAAATTCGCGGGGAAGAGAGTGGAAAGCTGCGACTGCCTCCCCCAAGATAGTCCACAGCCCATCCTTGACTGTCGCTATGCAACCAGAGCTGGATGATGTAGAGGGCCTGTTGTTTGTGTCGTTCACCTCAAAGGTGAAACAATACATATTACTTCAAAAAATTATCTGCAAATATCCGCACGTTTTCAGAAGATTTATTTTCATTTGTTGTGATGATGCGTCTCTTCTAACTATCCACCTAATGTCAAATAAATGTGTTCCGTTCTCTCTGAAATTGCACAAACTCCTGAAATGGTGTTCATTGTTGCATAGCAGAATGATTTGGAGTGCTCAGTAGTAAAAGTTCCTTAGAGTGTTTAACCTTGGATGTTCTTCTTTGTGACAGGAAGCTCTTGAAGTTCACGTCAAGGACAAGCCATTCATTAAAAAAACAACACCAACAACCGTTTTAATAACAACCCCCAAGCAGTTTAATCAAGCAGGTGAAAAATTAAAACATTTTTTTTTTTTTTTTTTTTTTTGCGCCTTCATAGCAAAAACCTGTTATGCAGCCTGTTGATCAACAGCAAATCCTGCATAAACCTCTTGCTACTTATTTTCATTATATTTTAACATATAAAATGTAAAATTTCCTCATTAAATTGTCTTTATTTTTGCTGTATATTTTGTTGTTTACTTGCATTTTTTCTAAATAATTCCAACACGTTTTAGACACAGAAAAATTTCTACTTTTATTCAAAGTAAGAGTGCCTTTTTTTTCCCTTGGTACTACCTTTGTGGGTAACACCAATGAGAGAGTAAGGAAGGGAGACAACAAAAGTGACTTAACTTTAAATTGAACTTTTTTATCATTTAATCTTGACTGTGAAAGTTTCTGAGTCAGTTTTCATCTGCAGTGCTGGTTGTTTTACAAAGGAATAAACAAATTCCATGTTCCCACACCGCTACATGATGTCAACAAATTATGTCTTTTGTTTTCATTGTTTTGATTAAGAGTCCTCTAGCAGCAGAAATTGCATATTGTGTGTAAAACTAGAAGTGCATCAGTGTCATGTGCTAAGTCCTTTAAAAAACATTTCTGTGGTGTTTCAGTGGAGGTTATTCCAGAGCCTGATGAGGAGAAAATAGCACGCTTGGAGGTTCTCTTGCTGCATGACCTCCAGACTCTCAAACACAGACATGTCATCCATCCTGTACTCCAAGAGGGTGAGTGCATTCAAATACACACAAGCTTCCCAGTGACTGAGTAGTTATACAAAATAATGTAATGTAAATATTTTTCTCTTGTTGACTACTTCTTGTCCATTTTTAGTGGGGTTGAAGCTGAGTTCCCTAGACCCAAACAAGTCCATTGACCTTCAATATCTGGGGGTTCATCTACCACTACCTCCTCCAAGCCTGCCAGAGCAAGACAACACCACACCTCCTGCTGGTATATTGGACTGATCTTTGATCATTTAAACAAGCTTGACTGAGGATATGTTTTTGTTCTGGGGCACTAAATTGGCACATTTTTTGACAAAATGTAGTGTGTATTTCAACATAGTTCATGTAAAATAAGATTTTTAATCTTTTTTTTTTTTTACATTTACAACCGAGGAGGCTTAGAACTATGGGTAACTTTGTTATGGCTTCACCCATTCTTATTTCAACATTTGTGTTAAGTCAGTATAGGTCTCTTCAAAGAAATGATAGATAAACACAGAAAACCAAACCACAGGAAGTGGTGAATAGTGGTCCAGATCTTGTCACACAATGGACAACATTTTCCCGTCTGTCAGTGGACGTACTGTCTGCTTGAATAAATCTATTTTTTTCTTCAACAAAGAGAACACAATGAGGTTTAGATTCTAAAAATCTTTTGTTTATTCTGTAAGCCAACATTGTGAAGCACTTAATATGATTGCTCTGTGTCCTTTTAGCTGAGGGCTAATGTGATATATTTCCTTTGCAGACGCAGGGTTGTCCTTCATCTCCCGGACAGGAAAGACAAGTGACATGACAAAAATAAAGGGATGGAGAAACAAATTCATCAAAAGCAAAGAAATGTCTTCCTCCAACTGTGATGGTAGAGTTTGTTCATTTTGTTAAAGCTGCAGTGGCTTTTTTTTTTTTTTTAAATCATTCAATGGGATTAGTATAGTCATTCTAATTAGCAAAAGATTAACAGAACGGAAACCAACTGAATATACTTGTGTCTGATTCATTATTCCTCATTAATGAACTAAAAGCTCTTTATTCTTCCTCTCCTTAAGGATCACAAAAGAACCTATCTGCCTTCTGCAGCAACATGTTGGATGAGTACTTGGAAAATGAAGGCCAGTACATCAGTGAGCGTGCTGCTGCCTTCTCCACAAACCCTGAGGGCTCTGTTGCCTATCAGCTGCCTGCTAAAAGCTCCAGCTACGTGAAGACCCTGGACAGTGTACTCAAGAACCGAAATGCTGCTCCCAAATGGCCACCAGGGGCAAACAGACCATGCCCCCTTTCCTTCAAACCCCTCCTCTACTCTGCCCTGACATCACCAGCTCCTCCCCTGGCCAGCACTGCGACCCCTCAGTCCGGACAGCAGCCTGCGTCTTCACATATGCAGCCAGGAGCTGGGACGATAGCAAAAGCTGCTTCTGTGTCAAACAGAATTAGTTCTGATTCAAAGAGGTAAGGTCTAGTATAAAATTTGTCTTCATTTTTAGAATCTTAATATATTTTTCACTGATTTCTCAACATTTTTATGACATTTTTTCCAGTTTTTATGCTCTCTTTATTTATCTTATGAGTTAAGCAAATAGCAATTATTTTCGTAACTGATTAATCCCCAGACTTTTTTACAAGTAAATCTTTAAGTCAATAAAATATCACAAAATTCTGAAATAGGTTTATCATTATCTCTTTTTGGGGGCGTTTTCAAGTCTGATGGGACACCTTCACATGACTTTTTTGTCAAACCAACAGTCGAAGCCAAATTTTTTCTTTTCAGTTTAATATGATGAACGATGGGGAAAAGCAACACATCTTCACATTTAAGAAACCTGACCCACAAGAGTGTTCGACTTTTCTTCCTCAAAAAGATTATCAAAAGAATTGCTAATAAATTTTGATGAGTTCTTCAAAAGTAATTTATTGAATGAACCAACCATTAAACATGTTAAAATGGTTATTTGATGATGACATGGATATGCCAAAGCAAGGGAAAAGGAAAAAAATCTCATAATGTCTGTCATCATAATAAATAGTTTTTTATGATTGGTTTTTTTATGATTGCGTTACTGTGGGTTTTTTCCAGCAAATAAGCTCCGGTGCTTGAACCAGTTTTTACAAGAATTTTGAAGCCTTGGTGCTATAGAACCAGCTTGTGATCACACCATCTTAGAGCAAAACCACTGTAATCAAGGATACTTCATCAACAGAGGGGTGTTGCATTCGGCACAACAACCTATAAAATGTGACACACCCACTTTAGTTTCCAAGGAAAACTGGGTTGCATGTTGGTGCAGAAAGCTTGTCACTGAACTTACATTTTGCACACTTTTCAATGATTAGCCTCCATTTTTTGCCTGTTCCTACACTTATGTTGCAGTTTCACAGCTGTTTCCAGTTGTCTTTTACTGCTTTCTACTGCTTTTAATGTTTTTTTCTGCTTTTACTATTTTTTTCTACTTTTACTGGTTATATTTATGTTCTCATTTTATATGACTAAATTTCTAGGGAAATGGTTAGCTTTGAACTCTCACTGAGCGACTTGTCTCCTATTTGTTTTTGGACTATATGCTCTGATTGTACATCAAATTGAACATGTCGTCCTTGATATAGGATATATACATAATGTTCCTTACAAACTTTGCAGTGTGAATGTTGCAAAATATGTATCTGTAAAATATTTTACAGAACTCCATTTTTTAAAATCCGCACATTTTCTTTGTTACGTTTTTTTTTTTTTTTTTGCATTCCACATAAACTGGCTTCCTTTGATTCTGTGGTTGTCTCTTAAAGAAGTACATGATGCAAACTATCTCTGGAAAATTAGGATGAATGAGCCTAATCTGCTTATTTCATGCTGTCTCTTCAGATTATCTACACAGCACCCAGGAGTCAGCCAGAGATCAATGGTGAGCTCGGGGCAGATGACACACAGACCAACAGGCTTCACTAAGTTCCAGTACAAACTTTTGCAGATGGAGACTGAGGCAGAGAATCGGGGCCTGGGCCGAACAGAGCTGACACCAGACAGGCTGTCAGTGGCTCTATCTGTAATGCTGACAAAACAGGTATGCAGCATACTGTATAAGTTCACTAGCAGATATCACACACATTGTCATTATTGATATATCAGTGCTTTGAGATAAAACATTCATATTTAAGGTTGTTTTGATCACTCTTCTTTCCTTTTCTACTTCCAATCAGATGCAGCCAAATCAGTCCTCCAAAGTAGCCCAGTACCTAAAGCTTAAATCAAAGGGACCTGAATGTGGTCAGGACTTCTGCAGACTGGGTTGTGTGTGTTCCAGCCTCAACCATGTGAACAGAATTTCTTTCCACTGCCGGCAGCCTGAATGCATGTTTGGCTGTGCCTGCTTCAAACGTAAGATCTACAAGCAGTTGACATCAGGGGAGAGTGAACAACAGAGCCAACCTGTTTACTGTAAGATCACATTTTAAAGTGTTTGTGGTTGTGGCGTTTATCTAAACTGCTGTATTTCTGCACTGATTTTGTCTCTTATTACGATTCAAATAATGTTTGAAGCAATAGGTTAAGTATGTTGTTCTGCTTTTATTTTTTTGCCTTTGTTTCCTGTTTAGTTTGGTCACAACACTCTAACTCAGAAGTGCTAATGAACTGCTTTTATTCCTTCCTAGCTATGACTAATGTGGAACATGTGGTGCAGCCGAGTCCAGGCTCCCATGCTAATATACTGTGGAACCGCAACACTCACGAGGTCGATCCAGACCCACTCTTCGCCCCCAAAAGTGCTCCTTTGTGTTCGATCCCTGTAAAGGCTGTAAAACGCAGCAGTGTGTCTCGTCCAGTACAACCGGTAAAATGAAACATCTCTCTTCTAGGATTTTGTGCCTTACTTAAGTGTGAATATTGTTAATTATATACCAGAATATAATGTATGAGTAAGTTTAGTAAATGTTAAAATCTGTTTTGAACTCTAGATTTGTCTACCCTCTGTTCCTTTTTTTAAATTTAAAACTTGTTGCAGATTCGTGAGGAGGACAAGGATCCAGTGTATAAGTACTTAGAGAGCATGATGACATGTGCACGAGTAAGAGAATTCAACAGCAAGCCTCCTCCTGAAATCACCATAGAGCCCAAGATCCTTGATATTCGTACACCAAAAACCACAGAAAAACAGCAGAAGACGACGACTGATAACCTTCCAAAATTCTACTACAGAACTTTATTGAACAGTAAAAAAGCAGGTAAGGAAGCAAGGTAGATGTAACAAATACATAGTTTGTGTTTGTGCTGTAAGGTTTGAGCAGCCACAGAAATGTTACATATTTTTTTCCTATTTTGTTTTCGCTGCTCTTGGCTGGATGACATACTTCAGATGATATTTGTTGCCTTACATAACTGTGATGCTTTATGTACCCCCTGCAGAGAAACCTTCTCAGGGAACCATATCAACCAATGAACCAAAAGAAAGAAAGCAAATTGAGATCCAGTCTGGCTGTCAGTGGAATAAGGACCGTAAAAGGGTCCTGGAAACTTTGTGTCGACGCATGAATCAGAATAGGTTGTCTCAGTGCTTCAGCATAGGACCTTACCGCATTCGCCCTGTTGCCAGGATCGTCATGCAGAAGCCCAGTGGCTCCCTCATCACCTACAGGGTAGGTCTCTGAGGACTAATGAGTGCATGTATGTGGCAGTAACACACGATTCATATCCAGAATCTCCTGTATGCTGTAATGCTTGAAAAATTAAATGTAGCATAATGTATTTTCAGGATTTTCTTGTCTCCTTAGGACGTTTAAGATTTGATTTGCGGGCTTATTGCTTTGAGAATAATATCTATCTAATCCAAAACAGACCAGCTTGATATTATAAATCTCAGTGATTGCTTAGATGTAGTATTTTGCCTAATTACATAACTTGCATTTAAAAACAACTCATGCTTGACTTTCTCATCCTCTAGGTGCACATCAGTAAACCGTCACAAGCCAGTGACAATGATGAGGACGAATTCGATGACAGTGAGGAGGAACCACATGCTTGTAAAAGCCTTGATAACAACATTGATGATGATGATGAAGAAGAAGAAGATTGCAAAAATGAAGAGCCAGAGATGCAGTTTGGAGTCACACCCTTCATGAGTGGAGTGTTACCTGCCGGCAGACTGAGAGCCAGAACCAAACCTGTTGGCTGCCAAGCATCTGGACTAATACAGGTCAGGCTTAAGACATGCCATCTATCTAAAACTTTTTAGATGGATTGAATTGGGGTGGAACCAGATGACTGAAAGCTTGAATAATCTTAGGGATAAAATCATGTACACTTAAATATGTGCTGTACATTTACATGTTTTTTGCTGTGTAGGTGAATGGCAAGTCCTACAATCAAGCCAGACTGTTGCTGGGAAACATGGGATCACTACATCCAGCCAACCGTCTTGCAGCATATGTAACAGGCCGTCTGAATGCACCAGCAGACATTTCTCTCAAAAACTCTCAGAAATCAGATCCTACAAACAAAATCAACACTCCTAGCACTCTGCACATAAAAGCTGCTGGGACTGTAGTCCCTCCAATCATAACTGCAAGGAAAACCACTGAGCTGAAGACACCAACACAAGCACCAGGTAAAATGGCCCCTCTGACCCCAGCATAAGCACTTAGTTTTAAACTGATTGCTCCCCAAAGGAGGGAAAAGTAATCAACTCGAGAACCCTCCAGCACACACTCTTGCAGCTGCTGCGGAATTTTGAAATCATCCAAGGAAACAATACTAGCACCACCTAAATGTGCTACTTAGGAATCTAGTTTCCAAAAGATGAAAGAAAAGTCAGTTTAGGCAAGCCTCTTTGTAAGTGTAGGATAAAATGGACCCACACAAACGTGTATATCTTTCTATGCTGTAACATTATCGAGTCAAGAGAGACATCTTTGTGTTTTCCATTTAGCAGAAAAAATGTTTCTTTGTCTGACCTTTCTGCCCTGCATTGTTTTGTTCTTTTAGTTCAGCTACCTCAGCCAGACTCTTGGAGAAAGGGATCCATAAACGTGCTGCAGCATTCACAAATGCCTTCCACCACAAATCCCATTCAGACATCATCTCTACACCACAGCTCAGTCGGCTCCTTCCAGAGCAGCTCCATGTCCTCACCTGTCTCTCTCACTGTCTCACCATCACTGAAAACCCCCAGCTTCTTAGGGCAAAGTGGGACGTATTCATTCAGGATTTGCCCTCCGGCCAACAAGGGGAGCAGAGGCCAAAATTTACCTGGAGTCACTCTTCCTGGAGGTTTCACCCTTATTCAGCTCCCCAAGCCTGGAGCTGATGGGGCAGCACGACAACCAGAATCTGTGAACACTCTAAACACCCCCCATATGGTAAAGGCCTCGCCACCAAAAGATGCGGCCATTAATATAGGTCACTTAGCAGCTAATTCCGATGCTAATTGGCTTGGTATGGACTCTTTAGCTGGAGCTAAGGACCTGTTAAGCAGCAGATCAATAGAACCCGGATCCTCCTCTGAGGTAATGTGTGAAGAGATGATGCCTTCAGATGAGAGCAATGAAACTAACAGCAAACAGGTTGACTCATACCTGGACACTGCTACCGAGGACTTGAGCTCAGACTCCTCAGACTACTGTGGAGAGGGTGACGAAGATGTAAGTGTGAGGACTAAGAAGTGCTTTTGTTTTGTTGACCAGTTCTGCCTCTACCCGAATGTAGCTTCAAATGTAAATGTAAAATTACAATGCATGAACAAAACAAAAATATCTAATCTGGAATGTTTTTCTCAGGAGGAGCTGGTGGACATTGAGACTGTTGAGGAAGTGAGACAAGGAATGGCCATTGCTAAAATGAAAGAAGCTCTTAGAAAAGCATTACAGGAGTCACGGTAATGCATGTCAATGTGTGTCTGTGTGTTTTGTTAATAAGAGGGATATATGCTGTGTGTCGTGCACTCTCTCTGTTATTAATTATAAAGTACTTGTTTAACATTTTTGATCTTCAGAGTGTTTTTTATATTCTGGTCTTTAGATTTTCCAGCAATGATTTTTGTTCAGCGAGGGAATTTGGTAGCCAGGTAAGGCCTTGTCACCTGACTGAAGCCCTTTTTTTTCACACAGCAAAATAGATTTCTCAAGTAATTGTTTGGACAAAGCCAGTATTGACCTTATAACACCATCGTTTCTTAATAAACTTGAAAAGAGTCATTGGTTTTTATCTCACATGATAAACAGAACAGAGATATGTGTATGTCAGTATCATGTGTAATTATTATCCTTTCTCCTTTCCAGGATCAAATGGATCATGAACATGACTCGAATAAGAATAATAGGAGGCGAAGGAACCACTCGGTGCTAGAGAAGCAAAGACGCTCTGAACAGCGGTCCCTCTTTGACAAACTCCAAACTGTCCTCCGGGCAGACCCCAAAGCTCCCAGGCTCCACCTCCTCTCTCTGGTCCGTTTACATCTTTCTCAGAAAGAATTTCCTCATGTTTAGTTATGATTGTCCATCAAAAATGTTAAAAAAGTCGCAATTTTTTATCACCCAAAAAGACCCACCAAAGTTACTTGTATGTATAACTTATCTCCTTCTGCCTTAGGCCACAAACTTATCAATCAACCCTCAGAAAAACATTGTTAAGCATTATGTTATAAGGAAGCTGATAGAGAAAATAGTTGTTTTTTTTGGGTGGCCCTCTTCATTACTTTGTCATGAACACTTAAAATGAATGCATGACACTCCAAGTTCCAAATTTATGGGATTTGTGCATTTGCAAAACAATTCTGTAGAAAAACTCAACATGTCTTTTAGCAAAATATGATTTACCACTTCTCAAGTTTTTAATGCACAAGTAAAGGTAACAGACTTCTATTTAACTAACTAGTATCCACCAAAACTGTAATTTTCATCATCATTAAACAGACATGCTTTAATCACTCAGTTTAAGAGTAAGACGTTTGGTTCACTAGCAGTGATTTGACTAATATACTCAGATTATGTAACTGTCTCAAATTCAAGTTAGTTGTAATTGACAGCAGGAACATCTCTATTAATTGCCCTCTAAGGTTTGAAAGTTATTAATTATTGTTTTATGCTACTAAAAAGCACCAAAGAAGAATAAGATGTAAATGCTAACCACAAAAATGGATTGTTCTAAATAAATTTATGCATGTTGTCTATGTGAGGCCTCCCACACAAACTGCTCTGCAGATAAACGAGTTACTCACTTCAGTATACGTACTTGCTCAAGTTTGATGAGATAATTCATTCACAGCTCTGTGTCTCCAGTCTTAACTTGGTTTTGATTTTTACAGGCCATCAAAGAAATCAAAAACCTGGTTGAGACCTCTAGATTTCTGGAGGAGAAGAAGAGGAGGCTGACCCATATGCAGGCTGTCTATTTGAAGGAGCTTTCCCTTTTGTCTGGTGTGTGCAACTTGTGTTCCTGCATGTTGTTGCATTTTGTGCTTCTGTATTTTTTCAATCTATGGCAATCTGTTGTTTGAGCTCTTTTGTCTTCACTTGATCTCACAATGTATGAAATCATTAATAATGAGCAGCAAAACAATTATGATAAAGCAAATTCCGAATGATGTATATTTTAACATTTAAAGCTAAGTCTGTGACTTACGTTATGACATTTCATTTTTTCAGGAAAGCCAGATAAGGTAATTAAACATAAGCTGGAGGAGATCTGCACCCGGCAGAAAGTGAGAGAAAAGACAATGAAATGGAGTCCTTTTTATTCCCGTTTACTCCAGTCCAGAGCAGCTCTTCTGCAAACCCCTACTCCCGAGTCCAAGCCCCTGTCCTCACCCCTGTTACAGTCAAACTTCTCCATGGCTTCATCTCAGCCTAACCCCCACACGACTGCAGCCCAGAGCAGTGTAAACCAGACACCAGTGCACATGCCACTTTCTCTGCTTTCAGCAGCATCCTCTGCAGCCTCACCACAAGCAGAGAGCCTACCAGCTGAACCTGGAGGTCCAACCCAGGTTAGTCACTCCCAGAAGGAGTGCAAGCCTCCAGTCCCTTCAGATGCAGCTACACCTCAGGTCACTGCAGCCCAGGATGATGCCTCACCTACGTCCTCAGCACCCAATTCCAACCAGCCCTCTGCTCAACCTTTAAAGACTGTTTCTCTTCCTCTAATTCGCTCCAAGGACGGCAGAATCATACTTCCCTCCTCTCTTAAACCAAGTAAGTTCAGACATTCTGCCCAGGCCTTGATTAAATCTCTGAGTCAAATTCTCTTCATATATATGTATTATTATTATTATTATAACCTTATTCACATTCTTCTTCTTGTTCTCGCAGTTGGCAACGGTTTTTATACACTTGTTGTTATGAATCCCAAGAAGAAAGAAGAGAATGGAGAGGTCAAAATGCAGCCCTCTTATGTGAACTTGTCAGGGAACCAAGAGAAGAGCATTTTAAAATCTGACCACCCATCAGGTTTAGAAAGCAGTCATAATTTAGAGGACGACAAAACTGAACAACTCTCAAACTCTAAACCAAAGTGCTTTCCTGCCCTCCAAAACAAATCAGACACTGTATACTCTGTGGCTCAACAGGGGGGAGCAGTGGTGGGTTCAAACAAAACACCTGCAGCTACGCGGTCGAGTATCAAACACATGCATCAGGTGCCTACTTCTGTCGAGGCGCAGCGCGATTCAAGCTCTCCTATGGCTCGTCGTGGCAGAGGCAGACCTCGAAAGCACCCTGTTGGTGAAAACGGAAAACAAACTTTGGTAAAAGACAACAGTGAAAGTGTGACGGTAAATGAGACATCTATTCTGGTTAAAGATGAACAAACTAAAAACATGACTTGTGAGGTAATGAAGGAAGCCCCTGGAGTGGTTAGTGATAACCTGGTGCCAGTGAAACGACCCAGGGGACGGCCTCTAAAGAAAAAGCCAACACATCTGTTGACCTCTCAGGTTAAAAGAGCAAGAAGTAGTCCATCTGGATACGAGGACAGCCCTGTCAGAATATCTCTCCGTTTCAGGAGCCCTGCCGCTAAACCCAAAGAGAGTCCCACAACAACCATCCATGTGAACACATCTCGACCTCTAACCCGAGGCTCTTTAGGAAAAGACTTCCCCAGTGCTAAGAAACGCTCCTGGAAAGACATAGAAAAGGAACTGGAACCAGATCTTGAATCAGAGTAGTCCTCATATCCCCCTGTCACTACGAAAGCCAATGCACCCAGTCACATGACCTCAGTCTCAGAGCCTGTTACTGCTCTTCTGTTTATATATTAGCACAGAAGTAAGACCTTTTCCAGAGAAAAGAGACAAAGAAAAGCTGTTTTTGGTACAAAGATTATAAGAAGAAGCATTAACTGACCTGCTGAATGTATGAATGAAATTAATAACAACTCCTGTGTTCAGGTTTGAAGTTGTGTTTTTCCAAGGTTAAGTATCTTCTGTCACATTCATTCATGTTTACTTCTCATCAGTAACAAGTTATTAAGATATTTTTTTTGGAGTCATTGTTGCTGAACTCTTATGCAAATGGGAATGGATTTGTACAGACTGTGTAAATCCAATAGATGAAGCCTTACTGTAGCTGTTAATAGCCAACTATTTTGTATTTTGATAATCAGTCATTTCAGTAATTTTTTAAAGCAAAAATGTTAAGCATTTGCTACTTACAGCTTCTTAAACATGAATATGCAGCTGTTCCTTGTTTTTATATAGTAAATGGATAGATTTATGGCTTTGAACTGTTAGATGGAAAAAAGAAGCAATTTATTTAAAGATTTCACTTTGGGTTCTTGGAAATTGTGACAAGTTTCTCACATTTTTTTTAATCCTTTCAGCCTAAACAGTTAAATATGAAAATAACTGATGGATATTCACACTGAAAATAACTGTCAGTTCAGCCAAATTACAGTGTATAAATATCTGTACCTTGAATTGGATGAGATATACTGCTAATTAATTCTGTAAAGTTTAAATGTTAACTTGTGTCTTTTTTTTGAGAGATGGTTTCATGCATTTTTCCGTTTAAATTCTTGTTTTACTAACTCAGTGAAAATCTTTTGTATAGCACTTTACATTTTTGGTAGAAGCCACCTTTTTTGTGCTTTAGTCTGTATAACAGTAGTGATCTGCACTCTGGGGAGTTAGTTCACTGATATGCATTAACCTCATGTGTCATAAGCAATCAAGATAAAAAGCTATTAGCCATATATTTTATCAAATAACCTCAGTAAAGAAAATCCTCAGAAATCCGATACATTTGTGTGTTTACTTTGTGGATGAACACTGGTTGTCCTGATACTTCAGTTCAATAGACAATGTGAAAAATCATGTGGTCTTTCAAATAAATAAAAAAAACTCTACATGTGTTAATTATGGCACTCTTTATTTTTTCAAAAACATAAAGTGGTTTTGTATTTGTTTCCTGTTTTCTGAGACAATGAACTAAGCTTTTTTTCTGTAAATGGAGGTGAAAAAACTTTTTTCCATTAGAAAAAGACAACTGTTCTTTCAGATCATTTAAAAAAAGACAAAATTTAACTTATTTCATGATTAAATTGTTTTCCAGTTCCTACACATATTGAACCAATCCCATCTTTGGTAATCACTTCACAGTAAGAGCCCTCAGTTTCCCTTATAAGGCTTATCAGCGATCAGGCTCTCCTGGTTGCATTATCATGGCAACACACCACAGTAAACTGTCCTAACTGACAGCCGTTAAAACAAGTGAAAGGTATTTCCCTACCTATGGAAATGAGTTTCGAAACCTTCCTGCAAGGTAGGAAAATTAGTGATCAGGACTGAGAGCACAAGGCTTTGCTATTCAAGAAGTAAATGTGCTAAAACATGCAGTCTGGCATGACATGGTTTATTTGAGAAAAATGAAAAGACCACGTTTAGTCCAATTTTGTGATAGATTTACAGTTTTAAAAACAGCACTGTGCACTGATACAGCACTGTTCACCGTGTATGTATCTGAATTCAGATACTCACATGTTTTAACCACGACAAAAGCTGGCATTAAAAAGTTGAATATACAAGAAGGGAGACGCTTTATGAAGTTCATGACCTGTTGAAAAAAAAGACACTGCAGTGTGTGTTTATGTGTGTGTGAGTGCACATCCAGGACACAAAGAGCTACACATCAATGTAATATATATAACCACAACGATTTCCCAAGCTTGCCTTTATTGCCTTTTTATTTGAGTTGACTTACAGTTAAAGAGTTTCTTCAAATTACATCGACTATATGATAACTCCTCTCATTATTTTAACTCGATGTTTGACGTCGGGGAAGCAACAACTTCAAACTTCATTCAACATATTAAGTTGCATGAAGAGGATGAGACTTTGTTGTTAGTGGCAGCACATTTGGTGAACACTTGTCTGATGACAAATTAAGGACATGGGAGCTGACTGGGGACATGATTGCAAAGACTTGAGACCCCCTGTAACTTGCAAAACAGTAACTTGATCCCTCCTCTGTGTACTAGTAACTTTACATAAGATAACAATACAAAAGATTCATCACAGAGAGGTTGGGTTAAATTCAGTCTGCATGGAATAAGAACGCTTCTCTGTGTCCCTTTCAGAGCTATTTTTTCTGAAATGATTTTGATTGGTCACCGTCATCGTGGGGCGCGGTTTATGATGACCGAAAGTCAGGGACATTACGTATTGTCACTTCAATGCAAATGATCATATACCTGATAAAAACACATCACAATGCAATTGGAGTTTCAACCCGACTTTAAGATTATAATGGAGGCTATGGGCCTATTAGATTGGAATTGTTTATAATTATACTATAAACTTTGACTTCTATTGCGTTATGTAGAAATATGTATAGAAAACATTTGAACTAAAGGTAATCAGCACGCTCATGCCTACGTCACAAGCATTGGGTTTCTTTAAAAGCTAATAAAAGTTAAAAAATCAATGTGAATTAAAATACCTATATTGATAGATAAAAAGAGAACTGATAGCTAATTATCAGAAGACAATTGGACATTGAAAACAACAAGTAATGCATACCAAAGCAAACTTTTATGGTCCAATCAGCAACTGAACAAAGAGCGCCCAAACATCCGCCATTCAGCTGTAAGACTGCCCACTCTCTATAATCCTATTAAATTAATTAGGGACAGCAGCAACAACAGCGTTCATTGATGTAATCATGAGACTGTTGCAGGTTGAGATTAAACTAATAGTGTCACGCAGGCAGCGGTGTTTTTGTGTTTTCCTTGTCACAGAAAATCGCAGCATTGAGGCGAGGCGACATCAGTCCAGAAGCGGTGGGAAGCTGCAGGAGAAGTGCTTAATGTGAAGCGACAAAAGACAGCAGAAGAGAACAGTAAACCCACTCAAGAGATTAGTGTCCACATGTCCTGGCAGCAGGAACACTGTCCAACTTTGTAGACCTCTGTACTTCGTCTCTGGTGGAGGCTTGGGTGGTGGGAGGATCATTACAGGAGCTCATTCACTCGTCCAGCCTGCAAAGCACGCTCTGCTGGTGGCTTGTCACAGTGGATGGTCAGCAGATCTCAGAGCAGTGTCACCGGGCTGCAAACAAAATGCCAGGCGATGGATTCACAATCAAAAGTCGCATCAGGAATTTGCTGCGTTCCCCATCGGCCAAGCACAAGAAAAGCAGGGGAGTGAATCTCTCCAGCAAGGTATTTTTAAAAAGTTGAACCATTTCTAACCATAGATACTCTTAATAATTATTGATCCAACATCCTAGGAAACATAGAAAATACTAAATAAAGGGGGAATAATAAGTTGAAAAGAACAGTTGTTTGAATGGTTAATGAATTATTTAGTATTGTTTTATAGAGTGGTTATATGCAAGCAATGAGAACAACTTTTGAGTAGCCAGTTTGTGAAAACTTCTGTTGATTGATTAAGAAAATCTTACACAAAACTTCACTTAACATTTACTAATGGATAACTACCATGCTTAACTGCATTATTAGAAAATTAAAAAGTAAAATATTAGCAAAAGCATTTTTCACAATCTGGTTACCCAGAATTTCCGCTTATAAATTAAAAATATGAGATTGATAAGAGATATGTTTTAAGTTTGAGACTAACTAGGACCCAAGCATTACAAGAGTTAGGCTAATATCATTACTATTTTTTGTGTCAGTGGGACATCACAGACTCAGGAACGCTCCAGACAATTTAATGACACTTAACAGCTGCTTTGTAATTCTAAAGACAGACAGACAGCATGACTGGCCTTCTGTCACATCTTGTGTTTAATATCCAGGTTAAACCTGACGATTTACATCTTTTTTTAGCATCTCTTATACACAAAAGATGAAACTCTAAAGTAGCCTCTCCTATAACTATAACATGCTTCCTTTGTAATAAGTTATGTTCAATTTAAGTGTTTTTTTAATTACAACGTAACTGCTGTCTGCCTGTGTGTCTGCCTGTGTGTTTGTGGGGCGGATGTGGGGGTGTTGTTTTATTTTCAAATAATGAGTCCCTGCTGCTTGTAAATGTCAGCAATGGAAGACACTAATCATCATAATCAAATAAGTGAAGATGAAACAAATGCAGGCATCAAGCAACTTAGTGACTTGCAGTATAAACTGAGATTTCCCCTTCCTGGCTTATAATTGTTTTTATTTCTTAAAAGTGATGTGAAAATTAGTGATTTTGAGATTTTTAAAAAAAGCATAGCTACTGGCTAGAAGCATGAGTCGAGCCATCGTCCTCACATGTTGCAAACAAACCAATCTATTTCTGTCCTTCATTCATGAACAAGGGTGCTTAGTTACATCACTGCTGGTTTGAGTAGGGTATTTATCCCTCCGTCAACTCTTCCAACCCTACTTTCACTTTAGCTGCGATAAATCCTAAAATAAAAACATAAATAAATCCCTGCTTTGTGTGTCTTCAGGTGACTTTGGAGAAGGTGCTGGGAATCACTGCCTCAGGAAACTGCGGTCTAGCCTGTGACCCGCGATCTGGACTTGTTGCCTATCCTGCAGGGTAAGAGGATGTGTGATTATTTCTGCATCCTTATCGAGACATCTGACCTTTTAACTTATCAGCACATCATGCACTACCTGCTTCCTTATCATATCCATCTCATGCAGATGCTTAGTGTGCAAATTTCTGTGTGTGTGCGTTATCTCTGCACAATCTCAGAGGAACACTGTGGGCTTTCTCATCAGAGGAACTCCAAAGCTTCTTTTTATCCTGTCCTCAGGGAGGCTTTCTTTGACTCTTTCAGTGATACACTGATGTAGAGAGTGCAATGTAGTATTATTAATTCTGCTCAAACTGTGTGACACTAGCTGTGTTATATTGCATGCCACACAAATTGAAAAAAAAGACATGTGAGCTGCAGGTTAGAGGATTTAGATCTACGGTGGCAAAGCTCTGGGGCCTCAGTGCTGCTGCACTACCAGGGCGAAAACAGAATTTAAAAACAAGCACACTGGGTCCCACAGGGCTCTAACAGAAAACAGCACACTGAGACTCTTTTGTGTTGCTCTCAAATCTTTTGACAAAGCTGTATTAATCATAAGAAGGTCAATGGCTGTTTACAGTTGTGTGAAGAGTGAATGCTTATGATACTGTGTCTGAGTGTGCATGTATATTTGTGTCTGTGTGTTTTATCTGGGTCTGACTATCATTTTAGCAAGCTTTATTTACTTCCAAGTTGTGCACAGCCTGGCAATCCAACTGCTGTCTCCGTTTAAACCTGCACAAGCTGTTGTACCAGTAATGCAGTTTCCTGGCATGGAGCTAAGGAACAGGCAGCTCACAAACAGGTGGACCATTGGTGTTTGTGTGCTCTTAAACAGGAAGTAAAGGAGGTTTTTTTGGCAGGAAACAGTACAGTTATTGCTGTATTATTTGGAGAAACTAAAAAAATATCCAATTAATGGTGGGTAAATCTCAGGGTTTAGGAATATAACACAAACACTTGATGAAAGAAAGGACTTTTACCTTGAAGCGTTAAAATCACCACTAACACTGATACAAAGGTGGGTAACATTGAACTAAGTACCAATTAGACTTTTCTTCTCTTAATTTATTTTTTAATTCATATTTTTTCATAATATCTTAGGTAGTTTCCCTTTAAAGGCTAATTCAACCATTTAGGTTGTGCCCTTAGAAAATAGGTACTGCTTTCATGTCTGTAAGATGAATTTGAAGCTAATGCCACAATTAGCTTAGCATAGCATCAAGGCTGCACACAGTGGAAAACAGCTAATAATAACTAGCTCTTCTCAAAAGTGACAAGCTCCACCATCCAGCATACTTAAAAGCTTTCAAATTAACCTGCTGTATTTGTTTATTTATTGTTTAATGTCAAATAGTTTTGTTAAGTTTTGACACCATCACTAGCATTAAGTTAGCTGTTTACTCCTGTTTATAGTGTTTATGCTAGCTATGCTACTGAGCTGTAGCTTCAAAATCAAGAAAAACTTGAAAGTGCTATCAGTATTCTTAAATTTAGCAAGAGAGCAAGAAAAGAGTTATTTCACAAAATTTCACACAATTCTTTTGAGTAATAAATAGTTTATATAATTTTATTTTTAATTCATGCAGCTGACATTTAGCCACACTCATTTTAGTGACTTTGAAGCTCAGTTGTCTGAAGCTACTTTGTTTAAAAAGTTTAAAAATGCTTGTACTGTTGTTCCACTTTGTATAACCTACCTTGATAGCAGTGTGTGTAATTTTGATTAATTATAGCTCATGAGGGGCTATTTAGAGTTAATACATTGCCCTATATTATTGAATGAATGCCTAGAAGACTTAAGGCTTCACTGTACAGCATTATTGCTTTAATCCACTGTAAAATCTTTTAACAGGTCACAGAATAAAGTTCAATTACAGATCGACTGAGATTAGTAGACTTTGGCTTACTTCTGCACATACTAGCTGCTATTAGAGTAATTCTATATGGATGCCTGTGTTACATAAGAGACTGTGTGTTTATAAGGTCATGGTGTTTAATCAGTGAGCATCTCACTGCTGTGCCACAAATATGCACTTTGAATGGAGAGTTCATTTGTTGACCTAAACTGTGTTGGAAAAACATTGTTTGCATTTCTTATTTCTCAACACCTTGACTGTATAGATACAAAAACACATCAGATAAAAGCATCAATGGAAATGTTCCACTTAAACCAAGCTTTTATCTCAATTTAAGGAGTACATACAAAACCTGAGTTACTAGATCTGTTCACATACCTACCTAAACTTCACTCATAATCATATTCTTCCTTGTGTAGGTGTGTGGTAGTTTTGCTGAACCCTAAGAAGAACAAACAGCACCACATAATAACTTCAAGGTGAGTTAATGCAAACACAGTCTGCATTTAAACAGAGCAGTGAAGTGTTAAAACTACTCAAGAACGATTCAAACTGAGCTGTAATTCTCAATTTCTTTGACTTTTCACAGAAAGACTATCACAGCTTTGTCCTTCTCCCCTGATGGCAAATACTTGGTCACTGGAGAGGTGAGCCTTTTTACAGGTCTTTTCCACCACATGGCATGAGTCGGTGCGACTCCACTCTAATTGCTCTCTTTTTCTGTTTCCATTATGTTTAGTACCTGACAGCTGGTACTTTTCTAATCGCCTGGGTAGAGGCTCCAAGTGAGCTGAGTTGATCATAGTGAGAGATGTGAAAACCCTGCTGACCAATAATTGGTCCTGCGACACAGGACATCCCACATCTTCTTCTTAGAAATGTATATTTTATTCATATGACTTTAGTTTTTTTATCCCTTCTAATTTCATAGAACTTTTTTCTGATAACATTTCAGCAGAATAAAGTGAATTAAGCCCATAGGATACTTCAAGGCTGCAGCTTTACACTGCAAAAGAAGTCAGAGATCATCCCAGCAGAATTTAGTAATATAGTAATGGGGCCCATGATCGTGTTCACTCCTGTTTTACTATAATTTGTCAATCAAGCAGTAATGTTGTAGTTACAGTGTCTACGTCAACACAAACAGTCTTAATCCACCACAGCCAAACCAAGCCGATTAAAGACTGCTCTGTGTAAGTGGATATGCACACAGTAGTTGCCTTGACAGCAGAGAGCAAAGTTCAAAAGACCTAACACCATGAGGACAGTCAGTTCTGCCATTTAAAAGCGACTGAATGCCAAATCTGAGGCTCACAGAAACAACTGATCTTTGTTAACAACTAAATGTTTACAAGGTTTTGTGTCTGTGATCAAAGCTGAAAACATCACTCAGCTCTTTAAGAGTTAGAGATATTCCAGAGTGAATAATCTGATATCAAATGCCCCTCACACGCACTCATTCACCAAACAGAAACTCATTTACATCAAGGACGGGCCAGCATGTGTATCTTTTTTTAGTTGTCTTTCTTTTTTTCTCTCTGTCTGCTTTGTATGCAGCTCACTTAAGTTCAATGTCATCCATTTGCAGTGTCCTTCATGCTGCCTCTCCTCTCACCTATTAACTCTGACCTTTGAAAGGTCGTTTACCATATTAGAATAAGAGACTACACGAATAGCCTTCTGACCTTTTGATCCCTGAGAGAGAATAATGTGAACAGGCAGAGGAACAAGTGAGCAGAGGACAGAGAGGATTATCTCTTAGAGAGCTGGACAGACTGACTGCTGACTCTATGTAATATGTGGCACAATGTAGAACTAAGACATCAGAATGAAGCGTTACTTTTATAACAATCAGCTGTTTTCTTTCCATTATCTCTGTTGTTACTCCATCCTTTGCACATCCCTCTTTCCTTTTCACCAGAGCGGTCACCTTCCAGCAGTGAGACTGTGGGATGTGGCAGAACGAAGACAGGTGGCGGAGCTCCAGACACACAAATATGGAGTCTCCTGCGTGGCTTTCTCTCCCAACAGCAAGTACATTGTCAGCGTGGGAAACCAGCATGACATGAATGTCAACGTCTGGGCGTGGAAAGTATGTCTCACTCCAATATTTTAGATTGATACCATTCTCAGCAGTTGGTTACCTCAGCTTTGCAAAGCATACAGAAACATAGGGAAAAAGCTGTCCTTTCTCTGTCCACACATTTTGTACAGCTTGTAGCAAAATCAAAAGGTATTCAAGCTCACAGAAGGATATAATTTGAACATGTGCTGTTGTGCCGTTCACTTGCAGAAAGATGTAATCGTGGCTGCCAACAAAGTGTCAAGCAAGGTGACAGGCGTGTCTTTTTCTGAGGACAGCTCCTATTTTGTGACTGTGGGGAACAGACATGTCAAATTCTGGTATCTGGACCAAAGCAAAACCAGCAAGGTATGACTGGATTATGATGATGGTGTGTTTTTTGTGTTGAAATAATTAAATAACAGGTCCTTTAGAAGAGTCTGGTTTTTATCAAACACTTTGACACAGTATGAAAATTGTCCAAACTACAAAACACTAACACAGTTATCAGGGCGTTTGGTTTTGTCTCAGTTCCTGTTTCTATGACATCAGAGCTGAGTTTCCTCACAGAAATGATATTCACACAGTTTTTCTTCACAACTTCCTCCTGTGTAATCAAATAAAAGAAACACCCAAATAATAAAACACAAAATAATTAAATAATACTAGTCTCACATTCAGCTGTAAAATCCTTGCCTTTTCATTTGGCCATTTGTTTGTTAGTTTTTAAAAGTTAGTTGTTTTTACACCTAGAAGTTCCCCTTTTAAAAATAATACACAAAAAACTAGATGCATGCACTCATTAAAAAAATGAAAGGAGACCTAACGTGACACACATAGAAATAGTACACTTAAGTAGTATTTTTCTTTAACCTCTTCAGTCTTAGCTTCACCGGCTAACTCTCAGCTCTCTGTGGTGTTCAGGCCAGTGCTCCTGTCCCTCTGCTGGGCCGCTCGGGGCTGCTGGGAGAGCTGAGGAATAACTTCTTCTGCGATGTGGCCTGTGGACGGGGCTCCACAGCTGATTCCACCTTCTGCATCACCTCCTCTGGCCTGCTGTGTGAGTTCAACGGCAAGAGGATGCTGGACAAGTGGGTGGATCTTCGGGTAAGTGACTCACAGGAGGCATCCAAAGCAAGAGGTTATTTGGCTACCAATACTTTTAATCCAATTCTAAATTTTACCACAATCAAGATTGATGGAAGGGATACAGAGGTTGTGTGTGTGGGCTTTGACGTTCCATCTAATGTGAGTGTAATGGCCTTCAGTCATCCAGTCAAGCTTAATGAACGCCTAAAGGGATTGACATAAGTTCAACTCCAAAATATGTAAGCCTAGTCTATTTATGACCATATGCCTATGTATTTCTGAAACAAAATATCCTTTCATTAATTAAATGGATTTTTTTTATCGCAGCCAATTTATTATTGAATCCGAATCTAAATGTTTAAACTACCTAAAGTTTTAAACACAAGTTTGGCCCTGAAGCAAAATATTTTCCAATATGATAAGGGGTTATTTTAGGAGAGTTGCGTAAAGCCTCTTAGGTTGTCTTAGTTTTTACACTGAGGCTCTAACAGTAGTTACTATCATAATACAGCATGTGTCCTCTTCAAGTACCGTGGTTATGCTCACATCATTATCCTTGCAGTCAGTGTTAAGAAAAGGGAAAGGCAAAAACATTATATCCAAAGTAAACCTATCTCAGCAATAACAAATACACATAAGCAACAATGTGGCAAGAAGTAACTGATGAAATAAGTGCAAGCAATCTTTCTGTGAAATGAACTGTAGATAAAGTACAGCAAGAAAAGACACAGCTGAACATTTGCAGAAGTCATAAAAAAATGTGGAGTTTCAATACAAAAGATACAACTAATGTTAATATAGGGTTCATTTAATTAAAAGAAAACAATGTAGAACAATGCAATGCAAACACTTTTATAGTACATTGCAGTACAGGCTTTTCTCTTTGTTAATCTGCATGCCACTGCTAGTTAGTGCACAACAGCAGACTTCTCATCTTAGTCTGAGTCTGACTGAGACTCAAGCATGTAAGACTGAATCTCTAATGTTTCCTCTGAGGCTCAGCCATTTTGATGTGCTCTGACCTTGAACCAGTCAACCCAGCAGAGGTGGGTGGGGCCCGAGACTTGTGATTAATTGATCTGGAATTTTTCATTGCAGGAGAAATTGTGAATGTTCTTTTAGCCCCTCTTCAGAATTTTTTTTTTGAAAACCTTTTACACTGGGGAACCATGTAAATTAAATATTACTCCTCATATTTTTACACCCTCTGACGTGTCTGCAGAAGCACTTGAAAAACAAACTAGCATAAAGTGGCATCATGCAAAATTATAACTTAAAAGGCCTTACATGCTACACTACTGTGTTTTATGCATTGTCAATATAAAATTATTTGGTATATTCACTCACATATTTAACCTTTACTAGTGTTAAATCTACAGTATATGACACTACCCATTATAGAGTGCTGCACAACCAATAGTGCTAATGGTTAATGTCCAACTGTTGTGTTTAATCAAGAGGTAAGCTGAAGGTGTGTGGTTCCTGCTTCTTCCTTCTGTCAGAGGATCAGACAGACACTAGCAACAGCGAAGAGGACAAGTACAGGATGTGTTTGGATATATTCCAATAATGACATACTTATGCTCCTCTAAAACCCTCTCTAACCTTTATCATTTCTGACAGGCAGGACTGTTGTTGAAACATTCACCTAGTTACAATGTATTTATATATAGAACCTAGCCATCTGTAAGTGATTGAATTGTGAGATGTGCCTGTTGTGTCCTGCCTTGCAGACGGGCGTGGCCCAGACTCTGTCTCTGTCTGAGGATGTGATCTTCTGTGGCTGTGCTGATGGGACAGTGAGAGCCTTCAGCCCTGTTGACCTGCACTTTGTCTGCACTCTGCCACGGCCGCACCCCCTCGGCTCTGACGTCTCGGCCGTCACTGAAGCCAGGTGAGGATGAGCTCAGGAGTAACTCAGCCTTTCCTTGGCAGAGATCCACTGCAGGAGTGAATGCTCTCTATTTATAGAGTTTTCTGTTTGAAGTGGCAACATTTCACAGTTAAAATAACTCCTAAACTTTTCTTACATTTGAGGACATTGATAGTGCGTTTTATGAATAAGGGCAGTCAATTCAGGACCTACACTTACCAAAGAGCCCCATAAAAGAGGCTATAAAATCACACCCTTCTTTGAGCTTTTAACAAGAATTACCATAAATACTGATTTAAATGTTCATTTTTCTACTGATATGAAACACTTACCTTCTGTCTTCTTTAAAGTTTAAATGTGGTACTTTCAGTAGTGCAAGAAGCATATAAAAACCTGCCCTGCACCCGTCCTGGTTAAAATGTTCTCCTAATTTAAAGAAAATGCCTGGTTGCTGTTGTTCTATGACCTTTAAAAATATGTCTAAATCTCCATTCCTTCAGCCACTTATTTTCCACCAAGACAGACGCCCATTACCCAGACACCATCGCTGTTACCTATGACCCCATCAGCCACTGGCTCAGCTGTGTTTATAATGACCACAGTCTGTATGTGTGGGATGTGAGAGATGTCAACAGGGTGGGGAAGGTGCACTCTGCTCTCTTCCATGCTGCCTGCATCGGGGACCTGGAGGTAAATGTGCAGGAGGAAGTAAATTATACAAAGTGCTTTAACCGTGATGACACACGTTTCAAACCAGCCTCTGATTCAGAGTAGATAGTAGCTGTACAGAAGATTGCATGTTGCTAACATATCTGAGGAACTTTGGGGTTTGATCAATAGTAAACTTTGGCATTTCTTTTTTTATCAACACCACCAAGTAATATAATTGCCCAGTCACCGGCTGGCATTAGTCATCATGTAACTTTGTAGGCTAACTTTAGCTAACATTTTCTAGCACACTGTAGATTTGTTTGGACACAGTCAGCAGATAAACATGAGCAAAAGAACATGCTGACTAACATGTCGGCAACGTAATTATTCTCTGAACACCAACCCGTCTTCTCCCTCCTCAGATGTTCCCAGATATTCCTGGGGAGCTGGGTGCAGGTCTGTCATCAGGTGCATTCCTCAGTTGCTCAGCCGATAACACCATTAGACTGTGGCACATGGACAACTGGAGACATTCCCAGAATATCCTCAGCAATGTGAGCTTGGCTTTGAATGCCATATGTCTTCATGTCAAACAAAATGTAGACATTTCAGAAGTACAGTTCCTCCCTTTGTGTAGTTATTTCTTTCTCTGTCATTTTTCTGCAGAACCTCTTGAATATAATCTACATAGATGGAAACCCTAGTGCTTTGCTGGATCCAGACTGTACAACAAATACGAATGCAGACAAACCAGGGGATGGACAGACAGCAGAGAGCAGGATGGGCATCAGGACCATCTGTGTGAGTCCAGACGGCAAGCACCTGGCATCAGGAGATCGCAACGGGATCCTGAGGTATAACAAGAAGGCTAGAGTGAGGAGTGATGACTGACTGAGGTGACTTCCATCTCTAAAAAAATATGAATTTATGTCCTACAGGGTTCATGACCTCAGCAACATGGAAGAGATTCTGAAAGTGGAGGCCCATGATGCTGAGATCCTCTGCCTTGAATACAGTAAACCAGAAACTGGTGAGCGTGTGTGTATGTGACTGTGTGATGGCATTATAATGATGGCATGCTTAAGGAGTATTTGGCTGCTTATAGGGTATGTGACAAAGTGCCTTATCACTGTCAGGTCTGAAGCTGCTGGCCACAGCTAGCAGGGACCGTCTTATCCATGTCTTGGATGCTGAGGATGACTACAGTCTTGTGCAGACACTCGACGAGCACTCTTCATCCATAACAGCCGTCCGCTTTGCTGGTGAGCCACTTGAGACACTGTCAACATCTGACAGCTAATCTTCTCTTAATCCATGCTTTCATCTCCATTCAGTCGCACAAAAAAAGCCCTCTTTTATTTAGCCTGCAGCGCTGTTTGTTTAAATGATAGACGACAAATATACATGTGTAGTCAGGTGGAGCAATGTTTGTTAGACACAAATCCTAATCTTGTCCTTCATTTTGTATTTAATTAAATAATTTCATCTACATTTGAGATAAATCTTCTGTCTAGACTGTTCCTGGGATAGTAAATCCTTTTGAAAATGCCAGTTATAGCTGACTGATGTAGACTAGCATGAATTATGTATAGCCTACAGCCCTAATTACCTCAGTAACTTTTTTTGTTAAAAAAAGTAATCATTAAACATTTGTCTTTGTTCCTCAGCCAATGACAACAAGGTGAAAATGATCAGCTGTGGTGCAGACAAGAGTATCTATTTCCGCACTGCACACAAGGTAAGACATGTCTGAGCAAAATTCAGTCACCATCAAGCACTAATCTTTTAACAGGCAGACGATATCCAAGAAACACAATGTATGTGTTAAAGTGACTATACAAATATTATTACACTGACTAAAAAATCACCGTCATATGCCTGCATGAAAAATATTTTTGTTTTTTTGTTTTTTTCAATGCAAAAATTCATTGCTTTTTTGCTGACAGTTGGATAAGAATATCTACAAACATCAATGAAACTGTCATGTCTGACTACCAAAAAAATGCATAGCTGGAGCCAGCAGCCTAGCTTAGCTTAGCTTAGCTTAGCTTAGCTTAGTGCAAAGACTGGAAATAGAGGGAGACAGCTAGCCTCAATAATTAACATGGTAAATCTCATGGGTTATTATGTACTAAAATCAAAGTGTAAAAACAACATGCAGCTAGTCAGGCTGTTTCTGTTTGTCGTCTTGTACTGAGCTAAGCTTACCACCTACTGGCTATGGCTATATATTTATTGAACAAACATAAGAGGGATGTTGAGCTTTTCCTCTAAATCTTGACAAGAAAGTGACTCAGCATATTATCTAAAATGTTTAACCATACTTTTCTTCAAGCTTAATGTCTTTTTTTGTGTCGTACTTACATCTTTCAAATATTTTGTAAAAACAGCATGCTATTTTTAAGCTAGCTTATCCTGCAGTTATTTTGAAATCACTCCAAAGTGCCTAGTTTCTCCTGACCTACTGCTTAATATTTTATTATAGAGAACGTGGTGATTAGAAAGCAGACTGTCTTGCTTCACCAGATGACATTTCTAAAAAAAATTTATAATTATTTCTGTCCATGAAAGACACAATGAGGAGCTTATCTTAGTTCAGAATTCTTTGTTGCTTCATTGCTTTTGACTCAAATTCTTTATTAAGTCTGTGCATTAAGGACTCATTGTGCTGTACAACAGTAGCACAATCTATTTAGACTCTGTTTGTGAATACAACTATACAGCATGTACCACAAAAGGAGCTTTTATACTGGTGCATTTATGCAAGTTTTATAACTTAATGCGATAAAGGAGAAATCCTGCCGCAGCCTTCTCCTCTAGATTTGTTTTTGGGTTACTGGGACATTTTACTTTTTCGGGCAGAGTTGCATAAGTCACAACATTCTTATTAAACTTAAGACTCGATTCAGGCCACTGCAGTGACTTATGACCAATGTAGAGCACAATAAATAATGGCTTGTTAGTCCTCCGTAAAACTTCTCCTCAGTATCCAAACATTTATGGAGTATTCATTGTAGAAACTTGTTCTGGCAGCTCTGTGCTCCCCACAGAATGTAAATGAGCCAATTTAATAGTATTTGTTATTATTATCTGTCTTTTCAAGGATTCATAATGAGCCAGTTTAGTCTTTTCTGACCATGCGTGTATGATTGGATGTGCACGCACTGACTTTCTACAGACTTAACTTCAAATATGATATGACTTAATCACAAATTGGCTCTTTGTCAAGCATATTAATTCTGACAAACTTTAACTGAGACAAATACTTCATGTTGTGCCTTTCATGAATATTTTTGCATATCAATTATGTGTACTGTGTGTTAAACTGATCCTTGAAACCTTAAGACATCTGAATACATTTGCCAGATTTGCTACATTCTTTCCAGTAAATATAAATGCATGCAGTCTTTCATAGATTATAGCTATTTATGTCAGCCTATAAAAGGAGCTGCAAGGTGGCTGACTTAGAATAAGAAAAATCACTGCATTGTTGCTTAAGTGCTCCTAAGTTTTATTTATACTAAAAGCAAAAACATGAGGAATTTAAAGGTCAAGGTTAAGTTATATGGAGTAACTCAAATAATGCTTCCTGTAAGATTTACTCATGCACAACTAGGTCATTTATTGGTAATCATTTATTAATTATTTAGATATTTTTAATGTGAAATACTGAATGATATGTTGGGTGAGTGACCCATGTTTTGGACTACCAGTGTAACCATTCAAATATGAAGCTCACGGGTTGTGTTTTGCATCTTGTGTACTTTCTTAGTGCTTCATTAAGTTTCAATTGGCCTGCAGATGTTAAAGCTATCTAATGTTAAGCCAAAGTAGCCTCCCTCCTCAGCACACACCTCACAGTGACTCTTTTTTTTTTTACAGACTGACAGAGGAACGGAGTTCAGGCGTTCGCACCACTCAGTGAGGAAGAGCACGCTGTATGACATGAGTGTAGACCCCACATGCAAGTACGCTGCTTTCGGCTGCCAGGACCGCTGTATCAGGTGAGTGTGAAGGTGTGCATGTGTGTGTGTGTGTGTGTTTCTGAAGGTAGCAATAGTTTAAAAAATAAGCAGGACGGATTTTTTTTAAATTTATGAGGTTTCTTCTCCTTCTGACTGCAGGATTTTCAACATCAGCAGTGGCAAACAGAAGAAACTCTACAAGGGGTCATTAAGTGAGGATGGCAGTCTGCTCAGGGTGACATTCTCCTCCACACTCCACACACCACATGCCTTCCTATACTGTGCATACTCCTGTTTATACAGTATGTTGACTATAGAACCCTTTTGTTATGGCAGGTTCAGCTTGATCCGTCAGGGCAATATGTGGCCACCAGCTGCTCCGATAAAAACATCAACATATTTGACTTCTACACCGGAGAGTGTGTCGCCACTATGTTTGGACACTCTGGTAACAGAACACACACCCACCTCTTAAAGACACATAGTCATATTTTTATTTTTTAGCTGTGAGTAAATCAATTTTTTATTGCTGCAGGGAATAATATCGATCCCTTACATTGCCAGGGAGCACAATATGAATAATGTTGCCATAATTTTTGTTTTGCAGAGATTGTCACTGGGATGAAGTTTACCAATGACTGCAAGCATTTGATTTCTGTGTCAGGGGACAGGTGAGAAAAAGTCCTGTGTGTGGATGCACTTAAAATCTGGAGTATACCAGTGAAAACCAGAGATATTCAGATATGAATAGCACACTAGAATAAAACTACCGTAGAAAGCCAGTTTTGTAGCAGCTCCTCAACTTAAAAACATCTTCAGCCTCTGCTGCCAGTGGAAAACATTGCTGAAATGTTTTTGCAGACAGTTTCCTCAATAGTCAAGCTGAAATGAAACGTTGAATTTTTAATGCCTGAATGCTTTTACCTCCCAGCTGTATCTTTGTGTGGCGACTGGCTCCAGAGCTGACAATCAGCATGAGAGAGAGACTCTGCCAGCTCCGACAGAACCCGAATGCAGCACCATGCAGCACCTCAAGTCTCAGGTGGCAAGACACAGAGACACACACACCACCTTCACCTCCCAAAGAACTGTCACTGATTACAATTATCCCATAAACCCAGTGCTGATGATAAAGTGCTCTCCTCATATATCTCATTTTTTTGTGTTACTCCAGGAGGGAGATGCACAGCGCCCCCACTCTGAGCGGTCTGTCCTCTGACAGTGACCGTGAACCTGAGCAGGAGGACGGAGCAGAGAACGATGACCTCAACGACCAAGAAGACATGGCAACCAATACCTCCTCTGACAGCAGCCAGGGAGAGGAGGACACAGGTACCTTCTTATTATGAGCTGAATAAGTGCACAACACTGACTCTGATACAAGTGTTTAGTAAAGAAATCAACCATGAAGGAGTGATCACATGTTGTCCATTAAGGGCTACGAATCCATACTCAATGTTTTTAAAGGTATTGATCAAAAAAAAAAAACCCTGCACCAAGTAGTACAGAAACTTCTATTGTAATCTACTATTCAAATGTTACTTGCAAATGGTTCTTTTTGTATCCAGACCTTGCAGGCAATCACCACAAGCATTTTTCATTGTAATGAGATGGTGTGATTTCCCCACCACTGCAGCAGCTACAGCCCACACAGTCAGTCGTGCTGTGAACTCGAGGGCTGTGTATTTGACCGAGTAGGCACATAAGCATGCTGAGATGTCACTAAAATGTTTAAAAGTATAGCTATGCTACACGCCTGTGGCATCTGATAAAAATAAATGAACAAAATGCAGGAGGATTATTTCAGCAAAAAACTGGGAATTTGAAAAACATGATGAAACACAGAGTGTAAGTCACCTGATGACTTGGGTTCTATTCTTTACCATCAAGTAAAGTACAAAAAAAGGTTTAAAATCAAGTACACTACTGGTATCCCTATCATATAAAAGGTACTGGTATTACTGCTGGTATCATGTTTTTATGATGCAGCCCAGTGTCCTTTTGGCTTCAACCACCTGTGTTGGAGAGAATCTGCCATCTGTACTAATATGACCTTTATCTCTCTGTGGAGGTGCAGCCTTTGATAGAAACATAACAACAACAACAGAGATCAAACATGTATTATTGTTTCATTATTTGGATTCTGATTACTGTTCTCTTTCATACAACAGGTGGCTCAGATGAAGGACAGGACTGGGAGCTGACAAAGGTTGGTGGTTTCAGTCAGTGTAAAAAGCCAGTAGTTATCTTCTATCCATCGATCCGTTAGTTATGTAAGCTTAGACTCAGGTTCAGAAAAAAGAGAAAATAGAAATAAAGTAACAAAAAAAATGAAATAAATTGTGCAGGATAAAAAAGAGGGAGGCAGCAAAGTTGAAGGAGTGAAAAAAAAAGCACTTTCCTTTGGCAAATTGAAATTACAACCTACATTTTTAACAATTTCATGATAAAGTATGATCTTAATTGAAGGTTACCAAAAATTTTGAAATACATGTTTTCCTTTAAATCACTTCATCGCAAATACTTCTTAATTGGAACAGCATATTATAATAAGTAAGTGCTTTGGATATGTAGGATGGACAGTTGATGAACTGCTCAGTTAATGTTTCACTACTGCCTCTTAGTTATCTGTCAGTACTTCACAAGAACTGAAGTGGCTAAAGAATCTCCAGCTTCACTCTACAACACATGAGATTAAAAGCTCTGTGATGCACCACGGGGGAAATACCCTCCTGCTGAGTCTTAAAAGTGATAAAAAGCTATGTGAAATCCATTCTGAAACACACAGTCAGAGCGGGAGCAATGAAAACTAGATCACACAGCTTCATCTCAGATGTGTACATCTGGAGGGAAGCTGACACATTTAGTACTTGTCAACTTTAATTTATAGAACTGCTCTATGATATTTTTCATTCATGTCCTTGACTCTACAAATTATGGTTTACTTTTACACTTCCTGGACCTCCTATCTAGCATGGCGTCGTCAGCCAGGTCACTCCTGACTCCTCCAAGCGCCCTCGGAGGCGCTGGTCTCATCGCATGGGCTCTCTGGAGGTGATGGTTAAATCCATGATGGACCTGAGGCAGCTGGAGACCTTTGCTCACAAGAAAAACCCCAACTGCCCCCCTCATGACAGAGAGAGACAGAGTACGACCAGCCTCCAGGAGCCCATGGTATGCATGCATCATAACTGCAAGAGAATAATAGGGAGCTGTCTGCATGGATCCGTGTTTGTGCGTAATTGCACGGCTGTGTCACCTATCATTTTCTGCAGCTGCAGTCGGAGGAGAGAGCCAAGAGGCATCGGCCCTGGACACACACTGACTGGCTGTCCTCACACCCATCCAAGGGCATCAGGGGGACTGATGGAGCTGTGCTGTACCCTGAGGAAAGCGAGGGTGACATGAGTCTACAGGGCAGGTAAATCCCCACTCAGTACTCATGGTTTCACCCAAGTGATCAAAATGACACTGAAAGAGAACAAGAGTGCTTTGCTATTCTTGGTTTAATGTTCCCCCTCCGCCCAGTGTTCCTCATTGTTTCTGCCGTTCTTTGTTTTCATATGCTAGTGATTACATGGTGAAGGAGCAGCACTCCAGGATGCAAGGCAGAGCGATCCGCAGTGAAAGCCAGGAAAGCCGCAGCCCGGACAGTGCTTGCTCTTTGGGCTATGACAGCAGGGAGTCCAGTCCGGATCATGTTCTGGATGGTGAGGCCTTACTGTGATGACAACAATGAAACCCAGAAAAACAAACAAAAAGCCAAAGTTAAAGCTAGAGTGCAAAACTTTTACAAGGAAAGGAGTGTCTGTTAAATTCAAGCTCTTGCCAAAGAAGTTCACACAATGCCAATTAATCATTTCACCACCAGGTCAATCTCCGGTGTGATGAGGGGCAACCATAGCAACAGAATAGGTTTCAGCAGCTGCTAGTGCAGCCCATGGTGTCAATACTGTGTAATTACTCTCACTGCCAGAGGGGGGAGACAGAAGTTATGCAGTGCAGATTTTATTTCAATTAATTTTGTTTTTAAATTAATTTTATTTAATGATTTATTTTTGTTTGCATGAAACACAAGGGCAGAAAAAAATTAGTGTATAAAAGTAGTGCACATTTTAAAAAATTTGGACATTAGCAACCCCCTGTGGTGTAATCAGACAAAACACTGGCAGGCAACCATGCATGCTTCACTTTTGTTTCATCAGTGCTTTGCAAATGTCTCAAAATGATTTCATTTATTCAAAAATTCTAGGTCATACACTCTGTCTACATCTGCTGTCTCTCAATAAAGTCTACCTTGCTGCCGCCTGTCAGCCAGTTGCAGGTTGAGGTTGAATAAAACAGATTTATGTTCAAGGACTTTTAAACAGATTTTAAAGTAACACTTGTATTCTGTGCTTTAGAGTTTTTATCAGTCTTATCATTTCTCTTTTAAGTTATGGCTTCCCAAAGTGTGTCAAGTACTGGATTTAAAATGAAAAGCTAACATGTGCTTGAAAGCCATGATATCTCTGCAACCTACACTAAAGCTGACACCCGCTGAGAGGGATTTGAGTACACCGAGGCAAGGATTTTTACAGTTTCAGACCTGATAGAAATGTCAGATAATACTACCACATAAGCCTCAGTGTTCTGTCTGGTCATTTGTTAAGGATTATCTGATACCTACCTGCTGTATGCAATATATGTACCGAGGTCAAGGGGGGTTTGAACAGATTTCTTTCTCTCTCCCTCCCTTTTGCCTAAGTTGTGTATTTTTCATCTATGCACTTTTAGATTCCGCAGATGTGGAGTCGCTGGGCCAGGACAGTTCTGATGAGGAGAACGATGACAGGGAGGAAGAGAAGCAAAAAGCAGAGGTGACAACTATGGATGAAGCTCTGAGAACAGTGACTGGCACAGCTGACTGCAGTGGAGACGGTTTTCTCCAGCAGAACTATGAGATGCTGGCAGAGAGCTGCAGCAATGGTAAGAAAGGCCAAACACACACATTTTAAGAAATAATTACCCTTTTTGAGAGAAAAAATTCTCTTTTTTCTGAAAGTAAGAAACAAAACCTGGCTCTGTCATAAAGTTGTCTGCATATCAACACCTGGAACACCAAAAATCTCAACTTTTTTGTGTAATTATTTGTTTGGATTCAACAATCAAAACATGGTGTGTAAATTAGTCTTTTTAAAACTTTTTTTTTCCAGACTAAACTTGCAGTTTTCCACTGTTTCCAGTCTTTATGCCAAGCTAATTATCTTCCAGTTGTAGCTTCATTTAACAGACAAAAGACTGATTTCTAGATTTTTGTGTAATTTCCTGCAAAAAATAAATAGGCTTAATTTACAAAATGTTGAACTATTCTCTCAATTTTGATTTCTCTCAAGTGGCTCCCCATTAAATTCCAAATTCCAATTAATTTTTAGACTTGTCGTGAAATTTTTCTATTTGGCTTATTTGTGCTTTTATTGTGCTTTCTAACTGAATGTATTTTCATGCCTCATTTCCTCTGAGAAGCACTTCGTGACACCTCTGCAACTGAAATGCCCCACAGTCTAACATACTTTCTTTAAATTACCTTACATGAGAATAGATGCAAACCATATTGCTTTCACTTTTGGTTTCTCCTCTACTTTCTGTTTCTTTCTTACTTTCTGTGTCACTGTGTGTTTCATCTCTCTCTCCCCTTGTCTTCATCTCCTTTCTGTTTTCTTCTTGATGTGTGTCCACAGCTGAGCAGAGCAGCAGGGTCCCTCGGCTCAGCATGTCTTCACGCTTCCTGGCCAGAGGACATAATAGCAGGTACTGTTGACCACTTCAGACCAATGTGGATTCATTACACCCTTGTGGACTCACGCATACTGCTCTGCTAAACCATCTGTGTACTAGCCTAGTCTTGCCAAGCTTCGATTTAAAATGGCATTGTTAACTATGTTTGGACAATTTTATATGTGCTGGAAGTTTGTCTTTTACCTTTGAAAGTTTTTATCTTTTTATCAGGCTGTTTGCATTATTAACAAATGTGAAGAGTGACATTTAACTGTAAAACACTGTGTGATTTTGGAATAAGTTTAACATTTTGTTAAGTTTTTATTCATTTTCTCACAGATTGTTGCATAAAAAATGGATTCCACCCTCTTTTAATCTGTTGGTATAGTAATTGAGTGGCTAAAGCCACTAGGCAGTTAGCTTAGCTTAGCTCAAAGGCTTGAAACTATAGAGGAAACAGCTCTGTACCTCTCAATTTAACATGAAATTAGGTAAATCTGCAAAAAAAACTGTAGTGCAAAAACAAATTTCCTATTTTTTTGGTGCTGTAAGTGCTGATAGGCAGATTTTGTTCCCTTGGACAGAGTCGGGTTAGCTGTTTCTCAGTTCACTTAACATTTTATGACATGTTTGTTTAAGAAAAAGGTAAAACAACTAGTTTTTTACTGTGAGTAATGAGTTCGGTAGCAGGTAGCTGCACTAGTTGTTCACTTTTTTCAGTCTTTGTGCCAAAATGGTGAAACTAGCTTCATTTTTAGCATGCAAAGTGAGAGTGTGTTGATCTTCTCATACTACACTCTGAAATAAAACTGTTTCTCAGATTTTCTGTGGAGGAACAGATTTTGCATTTCACTTTGCTTCTTTAACCCTGTCATTCCTTCTGTCTCTACAGGGACTTGTCTCCATTTGCCAAAGAGCATGGAAAGGACCACAGCAACCCCTCTGTTAAGCCCCCTGTGTCAAAAGTACGGCCCCTGATGGAAGATAGCACAGAGGACAAGACCCCCGTGTCCCCTGGCAGGAGCGAGGGGCCAAAGTAAGAGAAAAACAATGAGTAGGAGCTGCATAGGGTTTGTTTTTAGAGAAATGCTGCTTTGGCAGACTTGGACTCATATGCAAAAGTTAAAAAGGCACAAAAGGCACCCTGTTTGCATGCTCAAATAATAAAACATTTATAAGTCCACATGGCAAGAATGTAGTGTGACACATACTTAAGAAACAGAACTCTCCTGAGGTCACACAAGGCTGCAATGTTTAGACTTTTTATAGCACTTTACAACCACTACTTCCTGCTGTTACTTACAAATTAATAATAGATAAGGGTAAGCAAAGAAAAGGAAAAACTAAACTCTCATCAAAAGTAATTATGCACATACAATTCATGTAACTTGTTTACTACAAAAAAGAAACCAGTGAACCAGCACGTCTGATATTTACTTTGGCTTGTGTTTCCTATTTTGTTGACTGAAATATCAAGGTGATTTTTTGTCCTTGTACATCACAGAGTTGAACAGTGAAATCAAAGTTATAGTCCTTCATACATCACACATAATCAAAACAAATGTATAAAATAAATAGAGCAACACAGCTTTTAATTGAGATTCATATACATAGACATACGTATTTCCACAGGAAATAAATTTGTAGTACTGTACATTTTTAAAATTTCCTTTTGGAGAATGTAAACTCAACAAGATAGTGAGACTGAAATGTCTGTATATGTGCAACTAAACTAGAATATCTTTAAAGACTGTTAATCAGATTTGTCATTATTTTATCACCTTTCATCACTGATGTAAAGCACAAAGTTCCACACTCTTCTGACCTTACTGTGTGTGGCGTGATCTTAAAGCTGCCCTGTTTCCTCTCAGCAGGACAGACGCTCCAGAGAGCGACGATGCCTCGACCTTTAGACCCCTGAAGAAGAAGAACTCAGGGTCCCACCTGTGGACAATGTCCAACCCTCTATCCAGAACTCCACTGTTGTTAGACAGAGCAGTGTGTTTACAGAAATCACACTCTGCCCAGAACCTGGCCTCAGACGGTGTGTTTCTTCGTCATTTCTTTAAATTTTTAATCTATGTATTCTCTCATTCCTGTAATATTTGCATCAGATTATTCTAAGAGCTACATCAGCTTCACTAAGTGTATATTGTGAGTTAGTTAAACTGCATTAAGAGCGTAGAGATCTGTTTTGAAATATGCATAATAGGTAAATAAGGTAACGCTGGATAATTACCTGGAATTGGCAATAATTCATTTATATGATGCAATTTAAAAAGACATCTCCTAACAACAATTTGGCCCAAGCACTTGAATTTCTCAAAAACAAGTCTTATTGTTCTCATCCTCTATTTTTTTTCCAGTTCCTCGCTCACCTGTGCCCTCTAGTGACAGAAGAGACTTGTGCAGGCGACCTCAGCATCTGTTCCTGGATCCTGACACTTCCAGGCCGTCTTTCCAGGCTTCCTCTCCCTCCTCTGGCTCCCCACAGTCTCCCCAGTCCCCTCTGCCATGGGAGAGTCCCAAACTCAAGCCCCTGCACTCTTTCATGAACCCTACTGTCAGCTCCATGGCAAAAAGCAGCCGCTCCTCCTCACTGGGAGAGGGGATTGATTCGCGCTCCCCACCTTGTTCCCCCTCCTTCCATAAGAGCAGGAAGTCATGTTGGGAGCAGGAGGTCAAGTCTCCTCCGCTCACCTTATCTCCAGGCTCTACTTTTCCCTCAGCTGTCTCATCAGCAGCATCCCTCTCATCTTGTCCTTTGTCAAACAGTCCCTCCCCGAACCCTCCTCATCCCACAGCCACCGTCTCACCCACTGCTTTCACCCAGACTGTCCCGCCCTCTCGCATCCCGCAGCCAAAGCAGCCTCTTAGTCCTCGCCGCAGCCTCTGCCTGGAGACTCTACCCAGCTCAGGTTGGTCTGGAGGCACAGCGAGGACTTCAACTCCTTCAACGCAATCTGGATGTGATGTCACACCTTCGCCTGGACATCAAGGTTAGAAAGCCAGCCTCGTACTGTAGATGTGACACATAATCAGACAGAAGTAATGTTCAGAAAAGCAGAGTGCCAGTGTGGGATTTTAACTCTGTCTTGTTGTCTTCAGCACTATGTAGGCATCTGTCTCTAAATCTGGATCCTTATTTTCCAAGTTCACTACCAGTGAAGCGCGCGAGAGGCTCAGTTTCAGAGAGGTACATTTTTCACCACCTCTGTGCATGTAACTATATAATGATTAAGAAATTTATAGTTCTCTCAGTGTGATCACTCATAATTAGCAATAACATGAGACACATTTCTTACATTTCTTCCCAGTGCTAAGGAGCCCGGACAGGTGGCTGTAGCCAAAGAGTCCCCTCTGGCACCTGAACAGCCCCAAACATCGAGCACTGATCCACAGACAGGTGTGTGTTCCCAAAGCTCTTTTATTAATCTATCAGTGTTTACTCTTCTGTTGTGTCACTGCATCTCTTCCCATTCCTTCCCTCTGCCTTCTGGCCTGTCTGTCTAAAATTCCTCTGTGTCCTGCTGCTGAAGGTTTTGTGTTCTTCTCTTTTAGTGATTTGTTGTTTGTTGTGTCTGTTAATTGAGGAACATCAGGAGGGCAATGTCACCCAGCTATGCTGCTCAAATCTTTCCTGTAAAATGCCAAGATTTCATGCAACAGGGTTGATATTCAACATGAAAACTTTATTAATCAAAATCTAAACTGCTGATTATTATGACATTTACTAAGCAGCAACATGGTTTACATAGTGGGGCATCAGACGGGGCAGCTAAATAGATTGAAGATGTGCATAAATCTAAAAAATTTCATTATTCATTACTCTAATTGTCTGTATTCACTGGCACTGTCTGCACCTGCCACAAATGCTGCTCCACTCATATGAAAAGGCTAGTTAGCTTTCTTGCTAGACTACAGTTAGATAGTGCTAACTCACAAAAATTGACAGTTTTTAAATGAACCTGACAAACAGACAAACAGTTCAGCCAATGAAGACTCAGCTGAGAAAATATTCAATGAGACAGTGAACATAAATTATGGATTTAACACCACAGACTTTTATAGCATTTGCAATGTTCTAGTGTGTGTTTTGTTAAAACATCTTGCAAGCCCAAAGATTATGTTATCTTTGGGCCTTAGTATGTAAAAGTTTGGAGTGAGCACAATAACACCTAACTGACTCTTTTCATGTTTGACTCCTCATGCACATAATATGTTGTGGCTCATAAGTGGATAGAAAGTGGAAAGAAATTTGTAAAAGTTCATGCTTCTTTTTGATTATACAAGACTTGCTGCTTATTTTTTTAAGTTTTTTAAAATAGTTTTATTAATTATTCATTTATATTTTGCCATCATACAATGAAAACTGTACTAAACCGGAAAATAAAATGCAGTTGTAGTCCCACACAGATTATGGGCTGCAAACAGTTAGTGAAAAAAAAAGTGTGTTCGATATGCAGATTATGCAAACGCAAACAAAAATTTAACATTTTGCTCTGATATGTAGGGTCTCAGTTATCCAAAGGGCCATTACAAATTGTTCTCTTCGCATTGCTCCCCTCCTCATTTAAAAGTATCTAACAGAATTAAAATACTGAGATTAATCTTGAAATATGTAGTGCTATCATCCTGCTTTTCAAGCTTCCGTCTGTGGATGATAACTGCTTCACAAAAGAAACCAACTTTATGTAATGTCAGTTTGAAAACACACAAACCATAAAAGCCACATTTGTACCTGCAGCTGTGTTTTGCCGAAGGACAAAAACCGTGAAATCATTTTTCTCAGTTTCACAGCTCTTTCTCTCCGGCTTTGTGCACCAGCCTCCTCATGTGTTGTGTCTTTACTGCCACCAAGTTTATTCTTGTTTTCCTTTAATGCTTTTCAATCTTATGCTGAGCATTTACTGTGGGCCTGCTTCGCTCAGTGTGTGTTTGTGTGTATATGCTGTACATCATGTGCATCTCTGATTTGCTGTTTCACTTAAAAGAGTCTTTCTATCTCCCTTCTCTCTCTACAGATCACTCCATCACCTTGGAAACTTGCAGGCAGGCTGTTACTGAGCTTCACAACAGTCTGAGGAAAACCGTCATGTTCTACACTACGGTCAGTGACTGTTAGTGTGTGTGTGTGTATTAAAATAAGAAAGGAAAAGGAAATGATTGGAAAGATAAAAGGGGAGTGGATAGATATTCTTCCTCACATTTCAC
This sequence comes from Acanthurus lineatus, assembly GCA_029814665.1. Classification (NCBI taxonomy): domain Eukaryota; kingdom Metazoa; phylum Chordata; class Actinopteri; order Acanthuriformes; family Acanthuridae; genus Acanthurus; species Acanthurus lineatus. The sequence goes on along the minus strand of JAPZDV010000010.1, from coordinate 7,222,804 downwards.
ATGCTTGGCAGTACTTTCAAGCCTGAAATTCCTCTTGTTATACATTCTATGTATGTAAATGAATATTACTGCCAGTATTTGGTATATGATGGTATATGTTTCTACTCAGTTAGACTTCTATGGATGCAGAAGTTTGTGGTGAAGCCCAAAAAACTAGCTTACGTACACATACATACCTTTTTGCTTTATCATAAAGCTTAAACATAAAGTGTGGTAATGGATTAGTTGTTTGACTGAAAACTACTAAGTTTTCTTGTGTTTTTGTTTTTTCTTTTAAGCCAAATGCTGAACATTTGCCTGTTCTAGTTTATCAGCTTTCCTTTTTTGTCTGATATGTTACAAAAATATTTTAGAGGTTTTCGACTGTTTGTAGGACAATACAAGCAATTTGAAGATGTCAGCTTGAGTGTTTGGGTGCATATTTTCACGGCTGCCACTGCTGAGTTTTTGATTTCTCTTAATCTGGCATTATTTTCTAAGATTCACTGCTTGGTAACCACAAGTTCCCAAAGTTCAAGGTGAAGTCTTCAGAGATGCTTTTCCTCAGGCTAAAATCTTAATTTACTGAAATTGCAGTGGTACAAAACAGAAAACAACAGAAAATTCTCGCATTTAAGAGAGCACATTTGAAAACAATTAATTAATTATTGGAATACTTTTGAGTTAATTCCTGGTGATTGATAAATTAATTTAATAAATAAATAATAGGACTTAACTTGTTTCTGTATTTTATGGCCCAAAAATTAAATTAATCTGGAGAATAAATGATGGATTTTCATTAATAATGAAAACCTCTGTTAGAGTCAATCATACTTATATGTTTTTTGTTCTATGTAGAATCTGATGAACAGATCAAACATAGAAAAGACACCGACTGTCTGCCTACCTGCCTGCCTGCCTGTCTTTCTTACTGCCTGTCTATTTTTTTTTAAACACCAGGTGCTTAAGTCCAGCCAAGAGCCTGGTGAGGATCAACAAGAAATAAAGAGAATCCTGTCTGAGACCTTGTTCAAGGTCAAGGCTGAGCTGGACTCTCTGCCTGATGCCACCTCACAGTGTGAGGGGCCCCAAGTGGACCAAGAGGTCAAAGGTGAAGGAGAGAAGGCCCTGGCTCTGCTGGAGCAGTATGCCGAGCTGCTGCTCAAGTCTGTAGAGAGGAGACTAGATACCAAGACATGAGGAGACCGGCGGATGTTTGCTTGGTGCACGTATGGACATTTGCTAGAAGGAGCCAGAGGCAAGCACACATGGAAGCACTGTGAATTTGTTATTTGCACAGAGATGTTTTGGAATTTTAATTAATGGGCGAAATGCAGATGAGATTTCATTATATTTGGTGGAGCTGAGAAAAACAAATGCCGAGTATTATGCACTGAAAAAAGAACAAGTAAAATGGTTTGCCTTGTTTTTCAGATTGCCTTTGCTTTTCTTGTCTTTTTCCTGCTTTTTCAAATCAAATTTAATAAGCATCAGTTACAAATCACAAGTGTTACAAAGGGAGACACCAGGTAGACAAATATGATGACCTCAGATCATCAAAAGATGTAGTTGGCTAAAATCTCAGTTTGGGTCACAAAAGTTGATATAGCAGATATTATAATAATGACTATTGGACCAATTTGTTGTGTTTTTGATTGGTCAGACCTGAATGCAGACATAGACTCAGGGTTTGATGTGGGTAAAGAGGGAGTTTATTGTAAAAAGAAAGCAGAGAATGGAGACAGAGAATGAAGAGGCAGCTGTCTGAGGCTGAGAGCAGAGGAAGGGGAAGAATGACAGGGTGGAGAAGGCTGGGAGTTAATGGAGGTTCAAAGTTGGAGAGCAGGCTAAGCAGCAGGCAGGTGCAAGTGATCCTGACGCAGGGAAAACAACTATTAGCAAAGAGAGGTTACAATAGTTCCTGAAATTTGGACAACATTAACACAAGTGGAGGCCTGAATGTCTGCTACCACATTTAGCTAAACAAACAATCTGGCAATGAGTGACTAAAGACCCCAAGTGGATACAATAAATGGTGATGAGCCTGATGGATGGCAGGTGTGTGTAATCAGCAGGTAATCAGATAGCAGGAGCGACAGGGGAAGAGTGTTACACAGACACAGAGACACAGACAAGGATACGAGGGAGAACACAAAGAAAAAACAGAGCCAACATGACACTGTTAAGAAGGAAATGGTTCATTTTTGATGTTGTGTTGTCATGAAGGATTTTTTTGAAATGAATTGAAAAGAATCAGTGATCCACAGCAAACCTTTTCATACAAAATGCAATAATCAAAGTGCTGCACAGATCAGCTTCCTCCAGGCCTGTTGCTAATGAAGCGAAACTGGTTCTGTTAGTGACTGTCAAGAGATGTTGTGTAATGGGCAGATGTGAGAGGTTAAAGGAAGTTATGTGTGAGGATAAAAATGTTCATATAAAAGAATGATCTAAGTGCCAGATGGCAGTCCTGGAAAGATGCTGTATTTAGGCTATGTAATTCATATTTTGGTGCCAATAGTGTCTCCCTAACTGCAAAATAACTCAAGAGCAGCATCCATCACTAGCATTTATCTTGGTTTTTATGTAAATAATTGCTAGTTTTAATAGCATGGACTTAAATGTTCTACTTCAATCTTATATTTCGCTGAAAGAAATTTTTCTTCTGTTACTGTCATACAGTTTTAAAGTGTTGCACTTTTCTCTTCTTCTCTGCTCCTCCTGCAGCTCTCCTAAAAAATAAACAATGAACTCACTGGACCAAATATCTGACTGATGACTTTATTTAAGAATCACAGTTAACAGAACCCTAATAGAGCACACTGTTTTCTTTTCTTTCTTGGCATATATAGATAAATATATGATTGTCGGTTAGCAGTGATTTAATAATATAGAAAATATTGTACACAATAAATACAGTAGCAGTAGTATCATCTTAATGAAAAAAGCTGTATATATATTAAATAGTTAGCTATGTGGTAGAGGTTTCAGCTTATTTTAGCATATTATAGGATGAGCTCAGCTCATGTCAATATTAATATCACTTCACATAATAACATGTATTTGTTCAACCTTCAAGCATTATTATGAGTAAATGGGAAAGTTGTGGTTCCTGCAGTTGATGCAAGTAGATGTAATGTGTGTGTGGGTGTCTTTGCAAACTTCAGTATGTGCCTCTGTGTGCATTTACACAACCATATACATGTCTGCATCCTTGACAAGTTGGTTCATGTTCTGTATGAACAGTAGTGTGCTTCCTATGGAAGAGTCTCCACTGTGACGTAGGAGAGGACGACATCATGCAGGATATTGATTCTGTCAATCTGGTTGAGCTCTCGGACGCGGTGTCTGAACTCGAACAACGGAATGTTGTTCACCGCCACTCTGAACCCCTCATGAGTGCAGAGGATCTTCATCTGGAACAGAGAACAAACAAGAATGTACCAAACCATACAAAACTAGAGAAAAAACACTTCACAAAAATGTAAAAAGAATAGAATGTGTTTTTCTCTGTTGTAAGTAAAAAACAAGTGAAAATGTACTTGCTAAGATTTCTCAAAATAAAATTTGAATTTTAAATTCTCACTAAGTTGTTACTTGTTCGGTGACCTTGTCTTTTATTGAGTTTAATGAGAAACTTTAACCAAATAAGGCAACATACTTGTTGAGATTTTGAGTGTCTGAGGTGTAAATTGGCTAACATGCAATGCACATTTAGCATGAAAATAGAAAGAATTAGGATTTTGTTTAAGGAGAGTCACTCTGTAGGGCTAAAACTTCAAACTGGAACAACCAAAAAGAATAAAGCATAAAAATATGCTGCATATAATAAGGATGATTCACTGTCGGTGCTTGTTCTAGAAATTTAAACTTTCCCAATTAAAACTACAAAGTATGATTGAACTAAAGGTTGTAAAACCCAGCTGTTAATGCTGTCACGAAACACAGACACAGAGACTCTTTGACAGAATTAGCTTTTCAGGTTAGTGACATCTTAGCTGTAAAGCATAATTGTTATTGATGTTAGTGAGCAACATGAGACCCCCACTGACCTCCACGAGCCTTCAGCCTGCAGTACAGCAGTTCCCTTATCTAGGACCAGCTTGCACAAACGATTTTCCAACCCTTTCCATCTTTTCCAAACGTTAGCCTGATGTTAACCATGAGAGAGTGACCTAGAGTCAGTTAAAGGCACCATGTGTAGCGTATAAAACATCAACATATTGTAAAGATCTTACCACAAACTCATAAGAGCATGGTTATAAGGTTTAGCGGCTTTCTGTAAATTGTGCGGTAAAGCGATAGTGGATTAGTGGCAGCAGACAGAGACACTTTGCTTCAAGTGGAACAAGTGTCTCTTAATTGATGTGGTAAGGTTTTATTGACGTTAACATGCTACACATAGCATCTTTAATCACCTCTTTTCATCCTACCTCTTTTTATTCTACCCCCGTGTCACTCACCTCAAATGGGCTCCCGAGAGCGAAGGGGAAGGGTCCCTTCAGGTCCCTCTCCTCTAAACCCCAACGATCACCCACTTTGTGGTTGCGCACCAGCACCTGTTTGCCCCCCTCATTGAAGCGGGGGTTAATGTGAAAGGCAATGTCGTTTCCTCTCAGGAAGTTCACTGTGAACCTGTGGAAGACCAAAGCTGATGAGACTTTAAGTGACACTTTTGTGTACAAACTGCCGGTCCTCCAACAACTGCTCAGATTTGTATGTTAATGTGATTTTCAAGCTAAAATCTAATGTATGAAAAAAAGAGTAAAAGAACAGATTATAAAGAGAAATAAAGGGTTCATGAAGTAAAGCACCAATAATGAGGCTTACATTTTAGCATTAGGTTTGACTTGTCCCAAGATGGTCATCATCATCTTGTCATAAACCCCCCGGGCCAGGTTCAGGTTGTACGGCACACTCTAAACAGCAAAAGTGATTAAAACAACCTTCTTGTAAATAAGTGCTCAAACACTACATCTGTGTTTACCCAGATCTTTCCTGTTAGCGTAAGACTTTAAGACACATACTAGCCAGATTCTTTCTGTTTGACTCACCAGAGGTCCAGATGTGGGTGGGAGCCACTGTGGAGGCATCATTGCTGGATTCTGTCCCGGCCATCCTGACTGTCCCGGGTTATAAGGCCAGCCAGGATGGGCAGGCCACCCTGGTACATGTGGTTGGATGCCTGCAGCAGGAGCAGGTGCTGGGACTTGGACTGTAGTTGAAGCTGGAACTTGAGCAGGGACTTGAGCTTGAATTGGAGCTGGTGGCTGGAGAGGTTGGTACTGGGGGCCTGGCCAGCAAGGCTGGCAGGGCTGCATCTGAGCAGGAGCTGGAACTTGAGCTGAAGCTGGATTTGAAACTACGGTTGTGGCGGGTGCAGGGGCTGGTGTTATGGTTTGAGCCGGGGCTGGGTATGATATCGGTGCGGGGACAGAGGAGGGGGCCGGTTGTGTCCCAGGCCAGCAGGCTGTGTTAGGCTGGCTCGTCCAGCATGGTGCAGGCTGGGTAGGCTGCCCTGGCCATGCAGGGAACCCAGCTCCAGTCTGAGGCAGGCTAGGCCAAATGCTGTTAGCCTGTTGGGCAGAACCAGCAGGCGGGCAGCTGCCACACAGAGCGTCAGAATGCTGAGAGGAAGGAGAGGAGGGTGGAGATGGAGAGAGAGAAGGATCAGGAGCCAGTATGGAGATACGAGGAAGAGAAAGGGTGGACAGGACAGAGGACACCAACTTGCAGTTGCAAACATGGCCGTTTGACGTAAGCAAAGATGTAAGCATTTATATTTAGATTGAAAAAGTGGAGAAAAACAGTTGCAAAAATTTGTGTCATTCTTACCAACGTAGAAATCAGAGAATTTGATGAGTTACTTACATCCATTGTTGTTGCCTGCAAGAACAAGATCCTTTTATTTCTTTTCCAGCTCTTTCTCATTCATAACAAACAAGATTCTGAGCTTCAAGGTTGAAAAACTAAAATATAAAAGCCAACAAAACTTAAACACTAAAGAGCTGAATTCATTTTTAAATATTGAAATATATTAATTAATTTCTTTGCACATGATGCACAACATGCACCATAGTAAGACCAAGTTTTGCTGAGCTGCACAAAAGAGATAGTTCTCTGGGTGACCACCAGAGGACTCTACAGCTTTTCAGGATGTCAAAGTATCAGCAAATGATGCACTGGATGCTCATCTGTCCCCACAGAGATACGCTAACTGAAGCTCTAGATGCCATGGAATGTGCTAATTGAAAGATGAGCATAGGAAACACCCTGAGTCATACAGAGACATAATGGCATACTGATTCAGGGTTTTATTCATGACTTATGGCCACTTAGACAGGAATGTGCAGCGACAATGATTCCTTGGTGTCAAGACCAAACCGCTTATTTAGTTGTTCTTGTGACTGCAAATTCAATTAAGTTATTGTTGCTATTTTATGCCTCTTATTAATTTTTGCCATGACTTAAGAAATACAACTACAACTTTATTATTTATCTAATTTCAAGAATATAATTAGTGATTAGAAATTTAAGTATATGATTCAATCATATATTGTGATGTTAGATATATTTAATAATCAGTGTAGGGTTTTTCAATAGACTTGTTAGCATTAACACTCAACTAACAGCAATGAAACTGATAAGCTATATATTTACCATAGTGTGCATGAAGATAAACTATATATAAAGTAAGTCACATATTTATAAAGTATTTCTATATCCAGATATATCTTCTTTACCTGTTTATTTAGTGCATCTTAACATTGTACACAGCTTTCACTTTACAGTTAGACAAAGCCCTAAACCCAGACTGTGAATGCATTCTTTTTCTCGAACTATCAAAATTTATATGATCAGAGTCAAAAAACTTTTTCAGTACTGATCTATATATAATAATATAAATATCAAACTTGCTGTAATTTGCCATAGAATGGATTTAGACCAAAAGTTACCTTTTCTTGTCTTTAATCCTCAGGTGCACACAGGAGCAAGCTGCAAGCTGTGGTATAGTTTGAGTGGTTGAGTCAGCCTATAGCCGAGCACATCGAAACTCTCTTTTATAGCCTCAAACTCTCTCACCACTTGACCACTCCTCACCCCCTCACTGTCAGGAAAAAAAAGTCACACCCTCACATGTCATAAAATATATGTGCATAAGACTTTTTAGCATTATTTTTTTAAATATTCTACTCATTTTATTGTTTTGTTCACGTTATCATTATTGTCTTGTCTCTAGGACAGTGCAATCCCAGACCTCAGTTGCTCATTAAGTTATGGTTTAATAAAATAAAACTAAAGGGACAGAAGCAAATGACAGAATCAAGTTGTAAAATTCTAGGTTGGAAACATTACAACTATTGAAACGACAAACTTTATAAAGTGTTGTATTCTTCATCGGATGACATTCCCTTTCTTTATCTAAACTACATCCCTGACAACACATTGGCATGTTTTTGTGCTGATGTGTTTCACTTGGCTGTTGAGCAGTCATGGGACTGTGCAACACTCATGCCATATCTCACAAAGTAACACAATTACAGCAGACAGACAAAGAAGTCAGGACTGCGCTGTTCTCTGTGTGTTCCAGTGACTCAGACGTTAACAGCTGGAAAGTCAGACATGGCTGCCTGGTTCACCCTCAGGTTAAGTCACTGAACTGAGGTTGGGTGACAGCAATGGACATTTTTTGAATGAACATAAAATACAGTAAAACGTCTGACCTCTTCTAATGTTCAACTATTCATTCAAGTATTTTTTGACAACAATAAACAGAAGAGATGTCAGGATCAAACTAAATAAATCTACAGCTAATCATCTGATTAGTCTCCAGGGCAACAGCTTCATAACAAATGACAAGCAGGTATAAGGATTCACACAGCTGCACTGGTTGTCCTCACACCATGATTAGATTAGGTATCATCTGAGCAGAAATGTCAGAAACTGCAGAGACTCTTAGAATGCTGAGACTTAATCCTCCAAGAATTCACCGCCTGACATTTATCCAATCTGGACTTTAATTTTAAATTCTGTCTGGAGACAGAGACTGAAAAGCATCTTTAATATAGTATATAATGTATACAATTCACTTTAACTCTTGCTGTCATGGTTAACCCTTTCCATTCATGTGAGTAATCACTCAGGGTTAAAGAAAATGTCACCTGCAAGAAAACATTACTGTTGTGACATAGGCAGTCAACAGAAACATAGTGTCTCCTGTGCACAAAAGTTGATAGATGAGGCCACCCAAAATGTATTGCAATCCAGTTGCAGTCTTTATTTCTCAATAATTTGTTCTTTCTGTAAACTGAATTTCTCATGGTTACTAGTTAGCTGTTTTGACAACAGGCAAGTCATTACATCATCAGCATCATTTCTGGAGTATACTGCCTCCAAAAAACACACACAAAAAATAATAACAAAAAAATCCAATATGTTATTTGTAATTAACCTATATGTATTGTATGTGAATGTATATCCAGAGCACCTGTGAGAAACCCACACTTTCATATTCCATACTAAAATGGTTCTGCCCTCACTGGGAATCACCACTGAGCCATTGTGCCCCCCAACATATACACACACACACATACACTCTTCTGACAGTGGTAAATTGTGCCCCACATCAACAGGTTTACTGCGTTATTCTTTTATGTACAAAACAAAGGCGCATAGGCACACATATACACACACACGCACACAAACACACACACATCCACTCTCATTAATTCTTCATGTGTGTATGAGAGCCCCCTGTGGCCTGGCTTCAGGAAACCAGCTGAGGCTCACAGGGCCACACATTAGGCAAGTGAAGGGTGCGACCACGTTGGACAATTTGAGAAGTTAGAGCCTTTGGCTCTGTGTGTGTGTGTGTCTGTGTGGTGTGTGTGTGCGTGTGTGTGTGTGTGCTTGCCTTTGTGTGGCAGCACTCAAATCTGTTGAACAGAGCATCTGGGCTGATTAGATCCTAATGTCTCATCGTCTCCTGTAAGCTTTTACGAGGCAAATTGTGTCGTTCTTTTACTGTTTTTTTAATTGATTTTTAATTGTTTTTAGAATTAAACGATAAGCAAACAAATGTTTGTCATTTGCCCATGCACATCAGGGACTGTTGTGTTTTACAGCAAACAGTAAAATGTGTTAAAAATACCAAAGCAGTAATTATAAAGTTGTCAGTATACTGATTAAATGATACATTAACCAGCAGTTTAAATAAGGCCTATGTTTCACACGTGACCTTTAAAACAGCATGACATTCATTACTGAAACTTAAAGTTGCATTATTATTTTTTATTAAAGGACAATTTTTCATCATATATTGTGTGGATGTTTAATCAGTGCTGATGGTAAATGTAGTCAAATGAAGCCATAAACTCCTCAGTGTGTGCTTTATGTCGCAGGTAAACAAATCTCTTCTCCTTTAGATTCTGTTCTCCTTCTGACACCAGTGATGTCATTTTTCTAAAGGAGGAGCTGCAGGATACTTCAGCTTGGGCAGCCAGGGGGCATGTTACTGCTCCAATCCAACCCCTTCTATTTGCTTTTGATTTCCTTGATGATGAACGATGTATCCTGGTCAATCTTGTTACTGCTGACACAGCCCCTTGAGCAGAAGAACTAATTTTGTTTAGACAATATGCAACACACTGAATTTATTGCTTTTATTAAGTTCATAAATACATTCATATTATAAAAGCATGTTTGAAGAAATTTCAGTTTCTGCTTGCAAAGCACCATATCCTCCCAACCACAACAACCTTGAAGTCAGTATGAAACTGTCTTACTTAAAAATTCTCAAAAAAAGTGAACCCTTGCTTAAAACTAGTGCTAAAACTCTGGCTTTGAGGTTGAAAAAACATGTTTTTTACACTTACCTACTACCTGCTGCTACTCTGGTGCACCAATGATCCAAGGCCTCACCACTCATGAGACAATCAGACATACTAGCCCTTTGCCACTGAAACCCTTAATTCATGTTCTGTATCAACAAAATGACTCATTATAGTGAATCTCCTAAAGATGATTGGTCTGTATCTTGCCTGTCACATTCTCCAGCAACAGCGACCGTGCTTTAGACAACCATAAAATGCAGCTTCTTGTGAGGATGGCAGGGAATTGTTTTGTTTGGGCTGCATATTGTCAGAAGAGATTTCTTGCCAAGAAACAATCCAGAACATTTGGTTCATGGTTAGTCTCTCCAGGTTGGCCTGTCAGCCTGTCAAGAGCTGGAACTGGCAACTCTTGTTTCCTCAACCCCTCTGCACACTCAATCCAGTCTGTTCTTATTGAATAAAATGATGGAAAAAAAAGTTGCAACAGAAACATCATGCATGTGTTAACAGATACATTGAATTATTCTGAGAGTGAATTACAGAGCTTCATTTGGGTGGATTTTGACCATGTGGTCATGACATATGCTGTCTGATGGGGAAAAGGAGTAATGATGTCACTTCTAGGAGATCTCCTTTTGTAGTTTCAACCAATGAGGGAGTTGAGGCAAGAGGAGGGATCCGTGAGGCGTGCTGCTGTTAGGCAGAAGAGAGCATCCTGGCAGGAGCAGGGTTTTCCAAAGAGACAGCGGTGGCATTAGCCTCTGATAAGCTCTGGGCCTCACTCCAACCCCCATAAAGTGCAACCTCCTCACCTCCCTCTCTCCTTCTTTTACCTCCTCTTCATCACTTCTTTCCTGTTAAAGGTTAAATAACGATTGGAGTATAAAAGAGACAGCTCTACAAGGTAATTCCCCATTAGGTAAATTGTCTGAGTGCTTGCTCATAGTCAGAGGTGTGGTTCTGTATGAGATGGTGTTCCTCAGAAATAACTCTGGCTTTGTGTCTAAAGATGCTTATTGTGATGCCAAAGAACAAGTTAACATAAGACACTGAATCAAGGATAGTGTGTAAGAGAGAAGAGTAAGGAGATGGTTAAAAAAACAATATTGCTACAGTTGCCATGGGGACAGGAGCACAGACCTGAGTGTGTTTGTGTGTGTGTGTGTTTTTGTGAGTGTTCAAATAACCATCATATCTATACCACAGTGAGATCAATTTAATACCACAAAGGGCTACAGCATTCACTCAGAGATGTTGTGATTTATGCTTCAGACATAAACAGCAGGTACTAGTAGCAGCTTACTGTTGGATGCACTATAGTAACCTTTGTGCTCCCACAATCCACCACTAGATGGAGATGTTAAATTCCCATGGGGGGGTGGTACTCCTGTTAAATCATCCTTATTTCATTAAAGGCACTATGACTGTGTGAGACTGAAATCTATGGATCTATCTGATCAGCTCATATCATAAGAAACCATAATGCATGACCAAAAGCAATCAATTACAGTAATAAAACACCAAAAATCTCTGAAGCTTTTAAAAGTCTTGAACAGGAAGGCTTAAAAGGTTTTTCATGTGGTCAGTTTTACAGCAGATTTCAAAAGTGATGATAGTTTGGTAGTTTTAATAATGGAGGAGATACATACAGCTCATCAAACCCAATTCAGCAATTGTTTTTATACTTTAAATATGTCAAATTCCTGTGATTCCATGTCAAGCTATCAGCCTCCCCACAGCTGTGAAGGAATTTTTTAATCACATCTGTCAAGATATGTTTTGAGTGAATTATCACTTTACAGTTCTTGTGTATCCCACAGTGGTCTCTAAAAGAGTAACTTGCCTCATCTGGGAGAGCTTAAAATGATTCACAGTTACAGTTTTGTAGTATATTGAGCCTTTACTAAAATGCATTACCAGGCTCCACCCCCCCCTCTTTTGGCTACATGAGTTGTTGCTGTCCATAAAGCCCATAATAAATGTAGCTCAGCCTCAAATAGCACTGTGCTGAGGGGGTGTTTCTCCTGCTTACAGTCCCAGCTCACATTTCCCATGGGGATATATGGGTGGCTGGTGGGGTCACTGCATGGGAGACATAGCAAGGCCAGTGTCATCACAAGAGGAAAAATCATAGGAGCAAGAAAAAGATCTAGTAGTGAGGGACAGTGTGTCTGTTTGCAAAGTGCATGCCTATTTTTGCAAGTATCCATGGTGGTTAGACATATGTTGCACATGTGTGCAGTTCAAGCAGGTAGCAGAGGCAACGAAGTCAACAACACCTGTAATTCCTTATTCATGTACAATAATGCCAGATAGTTGAGGCTTACAGACACATATCTATAGGCTACTGTAGTGTCTTCCTTCAGAAAATACTCACAGGATTTGGATCTGACCAATCAGAGATGGACACGTCATGTATAATTGTGCTCAATCAGAGAATGAATATAGGTCTCTGCGTCAGCATCTATGAATTCCTACATCTTTGGAAGTCTATACTAGCACACTGCAGCAGAGTTTTCAGAATAAATGTGCCCATGCACATTCCCTCACTGTAGTCTGGGGAGGGCCCTGTGCTACAAATGGTATGTCAGAAACAGAGATGGGAGATCAATGAGGGCTGTGACACTGTCAGAGCTGCCAGAGGCTGTCACACTGTGTGTCTCTCTAAAGCTCCGAGGCCACAGCCTGTGTCTGGCTTCATTAGAGAAACATTTACATGTATATCCATGCCCAACATACACTCTAAAAGCATAAAAACGACGACTCGAAACAGTAATGTTCTTAAAAGGATGTGGGGCTCCGTTTTTTGAGAGTGTCTCTGTGCCATAGTCTTGTTACAATATCTCTGTGTTTATATTTTACAAGTTCTCAAATCAATATGTTTAATAAAACTAGCACAAAGCAAACTGGGACTAGTCAGCATCTCTATCAGCTGTACTCAAATCAAACATTTGCCCATAAAGCAATTTTACATTTTCTTTTAATCTTTTAAAGACACTCTATAAAATTTCTTTGTGGTTTCACTGTGTCCACTGTCATCTTTCATGTCAGTGGTTCCCAGTGTTTTGTGTGTGAACCTCCACGAGTCCTGTGTGATGTCCCAAAGTAAGTGAGTAACTAAGGTATTAAAACTTCTTAAACTGGGTGTTATATAACACTGCTAATTATATAAAAGTAAAATGAACAATCTTTTTTTAAAAAAAAAAAATTGGATCGTCAACGTTTAGGTCTGTTTTGTAACAACCATCTGGGGTGGCAGAAGCTGCAAGTTTCAGCCTTTTTTAGTTTCCAACATTTATCTACTTTTCACAATTTCAACCAACAACTACTTTTATCTATTTTAGCCAATTGTTGTCTGATTTTATTGAACCCATTATTAATTATTTCTGTTGTATTTGGAATGTACCTATTAAAACTTTTCTCTAGTTATGTTGAACTACTCATTACAACCTTGTATCAGTTACATTAGCTACTGATTTCAGTATTTTTCCACAACTTTAACCACCTATTTCAATCCTTTATCAGTTCCTTATAGCTCCCTTTCGTTAATCACAATGCATTTTCTAATATATCAAATGCAAAATCTACAAAGTCTACTTAATGAATAAGATGGCAGGTGACAATTTCCAGTAAAAAAAAGATTTCTTCAAATTTTTATTATTATTATTTTAACAAATGTAGGTGTGAATCTAAGTGCTGTATATTCAGATGGTGGCAGAAACTTGTCCTTGCTCTGCTGCACAGGTGCTCCACATATCCACTCCGCCCTCTCCGCCACCACAAACTGCGCTCATTCGCTCTCCCCAACAGCCCGGATGTAGCGCACAGAACCGCACAGTCCTCCTCTCAGTGATAATAACATGGCGCTGGCAGACACATAACGGTGCCCACCATAATAATAATATCCACAATAACAGACCAAAATAAGCCACGGGACATGTGAGCTCTTCGACCCCGAGACAAGCAGGTAGGTGCGGAGCTTTTTAACCGACAAACGCGTTCAGATAATACGATATGGTTAAAAAAAAATGTGGTTGCTGCTTGTTCTTGCAGGGGGCAAAAAAAGCCGCTCTGGAATAGACGAAATGCTTTTCTAATGGTTTAGATTGAGCCTCTGTATGCATGTTCGGGGATTTAATGCCTCGCTCTGAAACAGCAGTGTCATGCGGGGCAGATATGTGTCGCTGCTTACGATGCATCCGTGCAGGAATAAATCTGTCATTTTGTAGTAGCCTACATGTGTTGTCATGGCTGTCAGGCTCCGTGCGTCGACCGCTGTCCTTGGTATTGAACTGGGTGGGCATCGCACCTCTGCATGTTGCAAATGAATTAGAAAGGCCTGTTTATGCCTGGTTTTCTTCAATGCTGTCAGTGCGTGACGAGGATTTGTTGTCGATGGTTGATGATCGAGGGAAAAATAACTGTAATTCATCGACAGCCTTAATCTAGCATGGGCTCTGAGTGTGTGTGCATGGTGTCAGTGGTGAGTTTATAGCCCTAATGGACTTTCAGCTCTCGTGTTGTCATATTTCTTCATTTTCAGCGCGACAGCTTCTCTTTTATTGTAGCACCACTCGTCATTTATGGCCCCACTGTATGACAGTGATGATGACAGTGCAAGACATTAATTTGCACTGCATGTTTTTTTTTTTGTTAGTCTTGCAGCACAGCCAGAGTTTGTGTGTGTGTTAA
>JAPZDV010000010.1:7180403-7200291 GCA_029814665.1 Acanthurus lineatus | reverse complement strand
TGATCAACAAGTGATTAAAGATTCCCATCTTGGAAAGGCAGTGCAAAGGAGGCTACACCCACTCTCATGTTCCTGGGTTTGGAAAGGCTTACTCCGCCTTCAGATTCTTTACACTCCATGTTAAGTGTAAAAAATTAAAACATCTTGTGGTAACTAGGCCATGATTTGATATATACTGTTGAGGGGATGGATTTAGCAAACAGTCATTTGAACTTAGGGCCACTGATGGTTAAAGTCAGAATTAAATAAACATCACTGCATTTTTAGTCAAAGCTTTAAGTGGACAACTGTATCCCCCTATTGACCAGCAAGTGCTTGGAATCTCATTTGTTCTGACCAAACGAGTGAAATTCATTCAATCAGCATTACAGAAGACAAATAGCTTCCTGTTTCTAAGCTAATTATACAGAGTAGATGACTTTCTGATTGGACACAGTCAGTTGACAATGATTTATAAGAGCCAAGACAATTTAATCAATCCTAACATTTGGTTTGTGGCTCTATAAAAATTGACTTCATTCAGTTCCCAGAGTCAATTTTGCAAATCAAGATTCCTGCCATGCTTTTGGTCAACACAGTGAATGTGTGCATGTGTCAGCTGATGTTGCGTTGTAAACAAAGAGATGTTTTACTGGATAACTGTGTTGAGACAGTATTAATGTTGGGCGTTCAAGGATGAGGATCTCCATAGGAGATCCTCACAAGCTCCACTACCTCCCTTGTGGTTTCACAGGGATGTCGACTGTTATTTCTCATCCTTCGTCAGTCAAAAGCAGAGATCCAGCCTAAATTTAGCACTGCTTGGAAACTTAACCATCACATAGATTAGCGTCTGTGATGTGATGTCTTGATATGGCCTTCAGCTGGGAATCCAACACAACTTCAGGCATAAAAAAGTCCCTCATTATCCTCTCTTGTCATCTTCTGTGTGTGTCTTTGTTAGTGAATGTATTGCATTTTTAGCCTGATTCCTGCATGAGAGCACACACATGCAAATATGCAGCAGGACTCATGCATACTCTATGTGCATTACTGAATGCATATTGCACCCACATGAATACTCACATGACCCTAACAAGCCAAACACATGTAACCCCTCACCCCCAACCCCCACAGATAAACATATTATGGTGGCTAATGACGTAGTGTAAGGCAGAGCACACAGATGCGCTGGCTGAATAGATTAAAGCATTCAGCCAATGACACAGCTGTGCTCTTTGATGCCTGAGCATGAAACTGCAGGAAATTACAACAAAAGAGGGATGCAGAGACGTAGCTGATGTAAAAAAAAGAGATCCACTCTGACTTGCATGGCATGTTAAGACTGTGTAACTTGTCAGAGCAGCAGCTGCAGGCTAATTCTCATCTAGTGAGAATGTATTATTAATAAACATCTCTGTTTGTCAATTACTGTTAGTGCTAAAAGAATAATAATTAAATTTTGAACTAATTTTTGATCATGTAATTACTGACCTACTAGTCACAATTAAAAACAATATTTTGCATGTATAAAGTTAGCTAAAATGAACCCAAAATTGTGCATATAACTGTTGTGTACGTGCAGTTACATTCTCGTGTGTCTGGACTGCCTTGCTGATTAGCAGCCGGGTTAAATGTAGTTATCTGTTAGCATTAGGAGATGTTAACTGTGCAACATACAGGCTTGTTAGCTGTATGTACTCCACGGGGGGTTTGCTGTGCGCCTTCTTGCCACAAAGATCCAGCAGCCTTGCAGAGCTCTGGTTGTGCAGCATTCACAGCGCTGCCAGCGTAGCTCTAATTAAGCCAGGCATGAGTTTCTTTTAAACCCCCTGTGTGTTCAACAAAAAAAAAAAAGACAACTCTGTAAGTCAGCCGTGAGATGCAGGAAAAGGAGGAGGAGGAAGCGGCATGCTGCTGAAATATAAATGGGCTGCACATCTTTGTTTGTTGTTAGTTTTACTGCAAAGAGCAAACAAAATGGTGGACCCCTCTGTTGGCATCAGTTAAAGTGATAATCTTTCAGATTTTTATCTAAATCTTTGGTTCTCAACCATTATCAGTCTACAACTTCCTATCAATTTTTTTCAGACCTTACTGTCCCCCATAAAAAAATTTGACCAAATTGCCTTCCATGGATATTATTGTTTGGTTAATTCTATTTGCTCAGTAAAAAAAAACTAGTGAATGCCAAATTACAGATTTGATGTAACTAATTTGATTTATCATTAGGCCTATCATTAGTCTCCCTAGGAGCAAAAAAAAAAAAAACTATGTGAACAGGATCTTAAATTAAGTTTGTTCCTCAGTTGCCACTGTGGTGGGTCACTGAGCATTTTTAACAGTCACTCATTTTTTGTCTACCACTTCTAAAATCTATTTTTAAATGCTTTGGGACTGCAAACACTGAGTCACTGGTGCCTCGTCAGTAAAAATATGAAACATTTGATGTTATCATGTCACCTTAATCCTGACTGTTTTTTAAAAATGCATTTCAAATATATAATTTTTATAATTATGAGAAAATATTTATGTAAGAAAAAAATCTTCATTACAGCAGGATAAACCTAAACTTTTTACTTGCCACATAAAATATTTTCTCCCTATTTGGCAGGTTGCAGGTGCTTATTACATTCTGCATGTGTAAACAGAATTAAACAAATGTAGAATTTTATTTGGACACTCTAATATGCAGAGGTCGTTAACTTCCTTTCCCCTTTATCCGGTTAAATTAGCACAACCTTCTCACCAAAAAAGCAAACAGCAGAAACTAGGTCCTTCACCTCTTTCAGCCTTGTAAACTGCTGTCTGTCCTCTTTTTTAATGCTCCAGGAAAAAGGCAGTTCTCCTGATTGTGCAGTTATGCACCCTGCTACAATGCATTATGAATTATTTGGCTTTGTTTTTCCCCTGTCATTCTATTATACTTGTAGCTAAGCCTCTTCATTTCCTCTGCCTTGTACAGTGATGCCACTGTGCATTTCCTTCCCTGTAATTTATCCATCTGCAGAAATGGACCATGCGTGTGTGTGTCTTTGTCTGTGTATGTGTGCACACACTCCCTGAGTAATAGAAAACGTTGTGTTTAAGGGTGATGATTGCTCAGGTCCTCGTGGTTTACAGGCAGGCGGGGTAATGATAGCTGCTACTTTCTCAGCTAGCTCCAGTTAATCTCCCTGAAGTGTGTTAGTTTGTGTGTGTTTGTGTGTGAGTGCGTGTGTATAGTTGTACCTGATGCATAGTGAGGACACTTTGTGAAAGGGTTGGTTGAAAGACGGGAATTCAAGCGTTAGAGTTAGCCATTTAGTTGTGATGGTTATGTTAAGTGCAAGGGTCTAGGGAGTCTATTATGTCAATAAGGGTCCTCACAAAAAGATACTAGATTGTGTGTGTGTGTGTGTGTGTGTATGTGTATGTGTGTGTGTGTACTGTACTTGTCTACTGAGTGGCAGGAAATAGCTCTAAGAGCTGTCATGGTTTACATACTGGAGGTATTGCTGTACATCCTCATCAGCTGCATTTTTTTTACATGTTTCTATCAGTAATCAGCCTTTGCTCGCTAGTTCGTAAAATTAGCTCCATCAATTGACTGATAAAAGCTCACCTTTTAGTGCTTCTTTGGACTTATGTATGTTAACCCTAACATGGATGTGATATTATAGATGTTTCAGCTCTCTTTTATTTACATAGGAGAGAATTAGGCAGCAGGAGAGAAGTGGGAGAGAGATAGAGAAATAAAGAGAAAGGTATGCAGGGAAAAATGAGCTTAGTTTAACCATGTGCTGAGTCTCAAATTACAGTCAGTGTCACTTTGTATTTGTTGCACATCTGTTTATAACAGGCTCTGACTGTATTATCTGCTCCTGCTTCTTTTTCTGGGATACAATGAGTGAGCCAGGGTAGTTAGAAAAACTAGAGCCAAAGCAACAAAGAAATACAGAAAAGAGTGTTAACTCTTTTAACACTTAAACAGCAATAAGAGAGAGATTTTTTTTAACACTTTTTACACTAAACCAGTGCTTTAGAGCCTTTTAAACCTCTGTTTTTGTCCTCTGCCATTTGATATTTGTCTCTTGTTAGCATTAAGCAGCTACATTACTGTGTGTTTTGTTACTTTCTTTAGTTATATAAAGTTTTTGGACATTCTGACATCTCTATAAGATGACCAATAGTAATTTTTTCTGTTGTCAGCTCCTACTCTCCAAAGAAAAAAACTCTAAAATAATTTGCCAATCTTTTGGTTAATATCTCATGACTCTTTTTGTTCTCATGTTGTGACCTCTTTGGCAGGTTCTGCCCCCTTCCCCCAGACTGGAAACCAGTTCCACAGACATTTACTGGAATCTGGTCACATAGTTGCTGCTGACTGCTACTGGCAGGAATCAGTGGCTGGATGGGTTGAGCATATCTGCTGCTTTTCCTCGGATCTTAGGCCTGAAACAACCCTCAGATACATACACATACACACACATTCATGTACACACTCACACAGCAACACACGGTGGCCCTAATCCCTGCACGTTATCAGAGAGCATCAGTGTGTAAAGTTATTTGGACTGGTATGAGCCTCAAACTCTGTGCAGCTGAGATCTGCTGGAAGCATGTCATCCTCTCACACCCTGACCCACCACTGCCTAGCAGCCCACATTAGCTCTGTGGAGATGACAGGATATATTTAGCATTTTATGTAGATAATGTGCCAGTCAAAAGTCAGATGTGATTAAAACCATCAGCTTTTACAGTTCTGATACCGTACTACTTGACTGTTTCGTAGAACAAAATGTGCAGTTTGTTTTATTGTGCAGGATGCCTTGTTTCACACTCTGGAGAGTCTGTGTAGAGAACAGATTTTTTTGATCCACAAAAGTTTGTTTCAGCTTTAACTACTTAACTTTATTTAATTGAGTTGCATCTCATTTGTAGGCACACAGTGAGGCTTCTTCTGTATATTATCAACTCCATCAGTGACAATGGTTTAGCATGAACATCTATGCTGATTGTCTCTTGCAGATTTGCTTTGTGTTTAGTATTGATCAGTTACGTTTTTATGCAAACTCAGTCAGTTTGGCTGTTCTATAATGAAGCTTTATATTTCAAATCTCAATAATGTGTCAACCTACCAATTAATCAGTGTCTACACAAACTGAGACTGCATTAACAGAAAATTCAAGAGACAAAAGGCTAAAGATTGTTTAGAGAAAAGGGCTGCTAAAAAAACTGAAGATGAGCATCAGCATGACCTTTCCATGATAAAAGGGGATTGAGGAGTGATGCAGATATGTGTCACTGAGTGCTGCTGAATCTGTGCCATGTTATTAGAACTGGTTGAGTTTTCGTCTTAGTTGTTAGTCTGTGCTGAGTGACTCTATTAGTATTTTAAGCCAGTTTCTACATCAAATTGCTGCTTGTTAAATAAACAGAGCTGATACAGTAACCACCGACTGTCTTTTCCTAATGTTGATGCAATAGATTTTCTTTGACTTGCTCAATATTTGCTTGTGCTAGATCCACTGAAATGAATAGTATTATACAATTTGCTTGATATTATGTATCTTTGCTATGTATGAAGATGCATAATCTTTATTTACACTGTGCCTACACTGAGAAAATGTCTTGCAGAACCAAATATTATTCTGGTATAGCAATGTTGGACAACAGATGGAGCCTGTGGGGAACATTGTCTGTAACAAGCTGAAACATTAACTTTCTGTCCTTAAATGGCTCTGGACCTTATTTTCACAGCTCCAGGAGATAGTTTCTTCCCTTTTGGAAAGTCAGTGAGATGTGGGTCAACATTTTTAGAGTGTTGAGCAATATTCACTGTCCTACAACAGCTACTGAGGCATAAAATATGTGAGTGAGCATGTGGATAACTGGTTCGACTGTCTATTAGTCTTTATTCAGGTCAGATTCAAACATTACAAAATGCTATGCTGACTGGTTTTATGCTAGCTACTCCAGACTCGGGCTGAATCTTTGACTCTTGCCTTCTGAAGTCCTGCTGTAATCACTCCTCGTGTCACTCTGAATTCATTCCCCTCCTGCAGTGCATATCTTACCTGCTAGTAGTAGAATAACCATTTGTAAAACAGCTTTTCATCTTTGCATTATAATTTAGTTGCTGCAGGGCTGTTTACAGTGCTGCATATTTCACATAGTTGACTATAGTGTTCCCATTATCAGTCAGCAAACATGCAAAAATGTCATTACAATGGTAATTTATCACTATTAAGCACGAGTGTTAGCATTATTGTGGTTTCAAACATGAGGGGCTTTGAAAATGGCAACAGAAAGGAACCATAATCCAGTAAATAGCCAGTGGAAGGTTTTACCCAGTGGTCCTCTAACATGTTGCTTTGGAGAGCAGCTGAAATCCGGCAGTTCCTTCATTTTTAGTTATTTCTTGCCTCTTAAAAAAGCTCAGCTGTCTGCTTGCTGTCACACAGTATGAGCCTGTTTAAAACCAGGTAGTTTAGTCAAAGGACAGGCTGTCTCCTATACATTGCTGAGCTCTCAACAGGATAGAAGCAGCATCCTCTGTTCAGGCCCGTTAAGAGCGGTAATGTAGGTCAGCAGGTATAAGCTTCCATCTACCATTCGCAGCTAAAGACAAGTGGGGTGGAAGAGGCAGGGGGATGTAAGCATCATACAGAGAGAATGAATTGTGGAGGGGGGAAGAGATTAAGAGGGAAGGAAGGCAGATGATTGGTCCACAGACTGTAGTGGTGGTTTGATCAATGTTTTATAAGTATCACTACTCTGTACGTTAGACTTATCTGCTCTCTTCCATGTGTGGGCTAATGGTGGAGCTGTGAGTCATACTGGGTTGTGTTCTTGAGATAACCCCATTGTATTGTGTGCATGTGTGTTTGGGTTTTGTTTTACTACACAATTAGCCAGCAATACTATCAAATGACATTACTCTTTATTTAGGTTGAACTGCAATCTTGCCAGATTTGTTTATGTTGCTATGGCTGCAGATCTGTTGTAACGTAGAGTAGATGCAAATGTGTTTACAGATGCCTTCCTGCCGAGTTATCTTCAATTAATATTGTTAAATCTAATGTTCTGATTTATCTGGTAAGCAGTAGCAGTGTCATTTGTCAGATACTCACATGGTGCTGGTCATTGCTGAAAACTCAAGATGAAGATGTTCTGATGCCGCTTCCTCGCTGAACATTATCTCCTCAGTCATGTTCTTTATCTTCTCATCTCTGTCCACAAGTGCGTGGCCACATAACCTTTTGCTCTTTGAAACAAGGTCACAGGGGTGCTTCTCCACCGTATGTGTGCAGCTCTCTGAGGATTAATATTATCATACTACAAGTGGCTCAGAGCTGTGGTGTGGACTGGATAGTTCCTCTGCTGTTATGGTGAAAATCCCAGGCTGCATCATCTGTCAAAGCTGACGTTTTTCTTGGTGTCCTTGGCTTTAATGTGAGGGATTGATATGCTGTCAGAGCCATGTTACCTGGCATATAAACAGCAGACCTTGCCACAGCTTTTACTGACCCCTGGTCATTCATTGAGCCTGTGCTGCTGTTTCACATGTCTCAGTTAAGGAAAAAAAAGTCAAATGGCCACTTGCTAAAGTCTTCTCTAGAATATTGATTTTCACTATATTAAAATGAAGTTAAGTTAAAAATTACAAGCCACAAAACATATCTGGGTAGACAGTAAAATTAGTTTTAAAACAGATGTAACAATTTTCAGCCGTAGAATATTCACATACAACAATATCTTCCACACATGAACGCTGCTCATGCCTCTCAGCCCAATCAAAGGCCACCACGCCGAGCAGTTTCCACAAATCCTTAACCTACATCTTTTACATCTCAGCCTTAACCATTTTCCCATAACACCAGGGGGGAAGGCTACTTGCCGAGCTATCAATAATAAACGATTAAGTCGAGGGTTTAACATGCTTGTGTAGATAATGGTCGTGAAAGGCGGAGGCTTTCAAAGAACAGAGTGCTTTTAGTCCAGAAAACCACCAACAGGAAGTACAGAGGTTTTAGTGGTCAGGACTGAGTTACTGTTCAAGCATCATCAGTCACAGATGGTTAATGGCTTATCTAGGAGTACCAATTTAAACTACTTTTATAAATAGTCACATTTCTTCCATTAATAACATCATTAAAGATCAACATCTAACATGAAATCAACATAACATGGGAACAATTCATAATTATTCAAACTGATTTTGAGCTAATCTATTGGACTCATTTAAAAATGATCATCTGAGTGCTGTTAAAAATTGACAGTTACTTTTTTATTTTCAGTCAAATTAAAAAACATAGAGGTCTTTATATTGTCAAATCCCAGTTACCTGATGACTACAGCACCTTTTGTTTCTGACCTTTCTTCTCCCCACTCACATGACTGTTGAACTCAGGATTACAGCCAGCTGTAGTTTATTGCTCTCAACAACATTTAAATATTTGATAACATTGTGCACTGGAGCAAATAAGCAATAGTGATAAGACCTAATGAAGGAAAATGCACCGTGAGTATATGTGGACAGTCCATGCAGCTAATAACAGGAAAGGCTCCGTCTGCAGTTACTCAGAATAATAGATTGAACACTGAACTCTTATTGAGGAGAAAATAAAGTTGCACTGTTTCACCAGACGCCATTTTGCTGTAATCACTCAGTCTGTAATCACATCTTATCTGCTATCACTTCCTGTTCTGTGTCTCAACTGTTTCAACATTATAGAAATTTATCCACTACGGCTGTGGATCACTGGACATTAATAGCTGACCATCACACAAATCCACATAGACATGCACACACACACACCCACACACACACATGCACACAAAGGCATGCACACACGCACTCAGCCAGATGCTAACATAAACAAATAGTCACAGAGTGCCCTGCAGTGTTGCCAGTCATCCTCTTTATGTCTGACTGCTTCTCACTGAAATGGCAAGTCTATGAAAAGACGTCTTTCAGTTTGAAAAAGAAACGTTTGTCTCTTCAGACTAGGCATGGACAACGTCTGCATACAGATGTTAGCCCTGAGGCACTGAAACTAATACCATATGGCTGAGGCTTCTTTTCACGTGCTCGATAGTGTTGATATCAGGACTGGGAACTGATTATTCTTCCTCCTTTATCAGTGTAAAGATGCTGTTGTGCATAAAGAAAACATGGCTTTATCTTCAGTGTCTGTGCCTGTTGGCTGAAAGGTAAACCGCATGAGCTTTGTAGGAACAACAGCCACAAGAAACAGGAACAAGTGCAAAGGCAAGATACCGTGCATACTGTGTGCAATCATTGCAAAAAAATCTTCTTTTTAATTTATATATTATTATATTAACTATTGTTTTACATTTTTGTTCAGTGTTTCTCTTTTGACACCTTGTGATTATTCAACTTTTTAAACGCTACAAAGTTATTCCGAATCAGTGGATTGATAACCTGCATTTTTAAAAGTCTGGGATTTGACAATGAGGAATCTAGTGATGAGAAATGTACTACTGGAAATTAAAAACCTGTAATTAATAGATGCCTTTAGCTCTGTTATGTTTTGGCACTAGAAAAACATTGTTGACAATAGGTAAGCATTAGTTTGTTTTAACGGACTGCAAACCTGTAATTGTCTTTTTGAACTGAATTGTGGAGTTAATATAAAGTCAGGAGACATCAGGCAAAGAAATGTGTCAAGTGAAGGGAAAAATGCATGCTAGTGTTTCTAAAACAACAAATTATACATGTTAGTTTTTGTAGTTTTGTCCAGTGATTTGCAAAATTAATCCTTATAACATGGTCGTCGTTTGAAGCTGAAGAAGTGAATATGGCCCAAAGTTCAAGGCAACAGCAGCCAGTAATATCAGTAATATACCGTTTAGAAAGCACTTTAAAGCCATTTGTACCTGATGCCCAGAAGTGGTTTCAGTGCTCATACCTGTTCTTGGAGTGATAACGCAAATCTAAACACACAGACATAGTTTCCTTCAGAAATAACAGGAAAACTATGCTTTTCTTAATTCTCAGACTTGCTGAGATTCATCTAGTTTTGAAATTTTATTCAATAATTACAGTCACTCATTAAGTTAGCCTGTTTACATCCAAGGGCAGATTGAAAACAGAAAATACTAATAGCTAATGTAGCATACTTTTACAGGCACCAATTTACAAAAAAGTTTACAAATATAGGTCAAAAAAAATATAAAGGGCTTTGACAACACCTGCTCTAAAATCCATAATCTGTGTCCTCATGGAAGTCATTTTAATGGGATTAAAGCTTGGTTTGAATATCCAAATATCTGACTTTGATGTTCTTGACTGTCAATATTCCAGCCTTCACTTACGATCATGAACTTAACAAAGTAACCAAAGAAAAGGGTCGCACATGCAAGCAAGCAGCCAAAATGCAATGGTTAGCAGGCTTAACCTCAGTGAAAGGGTTAGGAGGTCAGATATCTCACTTAAAGTGCTGCTCCTTCATATTTAAAGAAGACAGGAAGGCCTGTGATAGTATTTCGGGCACTACTAACTGAAAGCAGACCCTGAACACGCTGGAGAATAAATCATTCCTTAGAGTGAGGGAACGCCTTGGGAGGAGCTAGAGGCTCTGTGTGGCTCTTGAGATGCAGTCTGAGCTTATCTAGTGAACTAATTTAACTGAAGTGTCCAACAGAAGACTGAGAATAGAATAAGTGACTAAAAATGGATGGACAACACTGCCATTCATCTTTTTAAAAAATCCTGCTCTTTTGAATGACATAAAAGCACTAGCTACTTCTTCATTAGGCTAAATATTAAAACACTGTGAATCCTCCCGTGAGATTTCATCTTAGATCTACATAAAAACTCATCGAATAGAAGAGACACTATCAAAGATTTAGTTTTAGCGTGCTTTAGTTTGCTTTAATGTGCTTTTAAAGCCGGGACGCACAATTTCACACATACACACTTTTCTCAGACAGTGACACACACTGTTCTGTCCTCAGGACTGCAGAGATCTCATTTAGATAACTCTCCTGATCTCTCAGCTGCCCTTCCCTGCAATATTCATCCAGTATGTTACCACTAGAGGAGATAGCAACAACTTTAGCTGATCCCTTCAGTCGATAGTGGGAGATCAGTGAGAGATTTTAAAACAGTGTCTGAACTCCCTTTTTCTCCCTTTCACAACTTCTCTGTCTTTTGCAGTGATTTTGATATTGCTTAACATCACATCTTCAAATTATAACAGCCTGCACCTTGAACTTAAAATACCTGTCAGGAGTTATCATCATATTCTTGTTTATATCTCTGCCAGAGTTATTAAAGTTACTGTTAGTGTGGCACGCTGTATCAATGTTTTTAAAGAGTAGTGTGGCCAAATCAGCCTCAACTGCCATAATTCTAGCTTTCTATTTCTCTATTCACTCTGCAGCTGTCCCTGCAGCTCCCCACCTCCAGAGCACTCACACTGCCCCTCTGCATGTGTGTTTGTGTTGGACTGAAAGAGAGAGAGGGAGAGAGAGAGAGACTGACCTCCTGGATAAGACCCTTGAAGGTGGCATGTGTATTTTTATCCAATAGTACTTGTGGAGGGGTGTGTCCGCTTCTCGTCTTTAAACCGTCAAACGCCTTTTCCTATCCAGTTACACTAAAGCAACTTTGTGGGATTGGAAGCCAATATCTAAACTCAAAGAGGCAACCTCAAGATTTGTATTAAGATTTTACTGATCTCAGAGCTGCAGCGGTCAGTTGGTTAATTGCTTAATCATTAAAACTAAAAGCATGTGCAAATTTATGATTAAAAATTAATCATTTAAGTAATTAATTAAGTATAGATGCCAGACATTGATTTTTTTTTGTTTCTCAAATATTAGACTTTGCTGTCTGTCTTTGCCATACATGATAAAAAATTGAATTTTTAATGTAGGATCAGGGATTGAGGTGGTCAAGTAAAATTGTTCTGCAGTTTAAAATATTAAAGTTGTTTTTTTGTGGCTGCATAGGAGTTTGTTCAACTGAAATGTTTTACAACCCAAAGTATGGTTAGTTTTTTTAAATGTCTGTTACTTAATGATTGGATCTGATGATTGATGACATCCCTGTATCCCTAAAAATTTATACACAGTAGTTTGCAATTACATACATTTTGTTAATACACTGACATTTTTGACAAACATCATCAGTGATGTGGATATAATGACCAAATGGATAAACGATAATAATAGGACAGCTTGAACATTCTGGTAAGTTCAGCAAATGACATCACTTTACTGTAAAGTAGCTTTACTGTAACACAAGGGAATTCTTCAGATATCATGCAATATTCATTAGATGTCTTCAGGAAATGAAGCCATGGGCTCGGTCATGAACAACATTATGTGTGTTGCGTGTAGCTTATTCATGAACTTACACTGAATACTGAAAGTGTTTGGCCTGAACTCAAACACAAAGAAAATCAGCTCTTCTTTTGATTCAAACAAAGCAGCTATTTCTCTGTCTGTAATGCCAAATTCAGAGTATTAAGGTGTTTGAATGTTGCTGGTTTCTGTGGAAAAAAGCAAAGAAAGAAGGTCAGAAATTCTAGGTCTTGTGAAAACATAGACAATGTCAAGGCAAGACTGTGAAAAAATAATTGTTTTTAATAATTTATGGAATTGCTTTACGGTAATTTGGCCTAAAACCTTGCAGAGTTGCATCCTGTAATTTTTGTGCACCTTTTTCTCTTCAAGGGGAAGTTTGTCCAGTGCAAGCCCGATAGTCTGGAAGGCCCTACTGCTTGTGTGAGTGCGTGTTTGCCCTCAGCACAGGGCCCGTCCCTGGCTGCCACCACTGAATGTCCCCTTAGCATCGGCAAATGGCCAGACTCTGTCACAGCTGCTGACTGGACCAGCTGTTTGCTTCCCTTTCTTCCCATCTTATCTCCTCTGTCACACTATGCGTCTTCCTCTCTGTGAGAAAGGCAGTGATAGGGCGCCTGGTGGTGCAGCCCTTGACACCAAAGTTGATATCCACACATGCTGGGAGATGGTTCTGTGCATGTGTGTGTGTGTGTGTGTGTGTGTGTGTGTGTGTTTTACAGAGCAGCCGGACACAGCCGCAATTCTGTAGATTGTGGGAACAAACGGAGGACACTTGGTCTCTCTGTTGTCTTTGTGGCACTGTTGACAGACAGACAAGTGGGAGGAGGACAGTGAAGGTCAGTGGGTGCTCAGTTTGGGACGCGGCTGGTCAAACCCAGTTAGACAAACAATGAAACTGAATTGGAATGGGTCCTGGCTTAAGCTGTCTGGCCGTGCCTTGGTCCAGGCTGCTGGCGTAGGCACTTTTTTGTGCCCTGTGCATCTCACATCGGGAGTTATCAGAGCGTGCAGGGAGAGTCATTGCAGCAGCAAGCTAGCAGTGGTAGTAGCAATTCGCTGGGGGCCGCAGAGGGTCCTAAATCTGACCTGATTTGTCTATTCGATAACTTCACTAAAGTGTCGTTCCTCCAGGGAATCATTGGCTCATAATTCAGTGATCATGCTTCTCAGAGAGGACTTGCTGTTTCAGGCTTTGTTAAAAGAAAATTGAGATGCATAATGGATTTATCAGGAGTGTAATTTGACATCAAAGCGCAACATCTGAGGAGGTTCTGATTGTCCTGGACTGTGTCACCATGGCGTATCCAGAGCACTTTGATTGGTTAAAAGAAACCGTCAGTTTTTTGCCAGGTAAGAGCAGCGTTTTAATGAGTTTGTGTGGGTTGGAATAAAAATGCAAGAGTACTAAGATGAGATACATTCATCATCAGAGCTGTAATTTAACATGCTGCAGCTCCCTAATCATCCGTGGTTTAAACATGATTTGAATGAGAGATGTTACAAGCTTCTTCTCTGTAAACCCTGCAAATAATAAAAAGCGTCTTCCTCAACCCAAGTTGTTTACTGCTCTAGAAATTCATCTATGGGGAATAGAAGGTGAAATGCATTTCTGTGTAAACAGTTCTTGAGCCAATTAAATCATCTGAAGGAACAAGGTCTGGAGAAAAAAAGTGAATGCAAATGGGACAGAACCGAACAGAACACAACAAAGCAGGCCTGGGCGAAGAAGGACAACAGAACCAAGACACTATTGATGAGGACAGAAACGTATTGTGCCTAAAAATTTTCGCATTTTCCATCATTCAAAACCAAACAAAACTGCATTCAAGAACACTACAACGAAAGATAATACCTTGAACTAAAAATGTACCATCCACTTCTTTTTTTGCTTGTCAAGCATTTGACCTTTTAATTCAATTAGGAACTCCTCCTCTTTCCTGCAGTAGCAAATGAGGCTGAGAACGTCGCCCCTCCCTCAACTTGTTTATCTGCTCGAACTTGTGTCCTTTTTCATGTTGCATTCTAAATTATGTATGAAATGTATTTGCATGTTCGGGTATGAGTCAATGCTCTGCATCTCAATACCAATTTATGCCTCTAAATTACAATCTAAGAGATACAAAATTAATGTGGTGTTTGGAAAACACATGAATACATCATGTTGCCGCAGAGCGCTTACGTGTGCTTGGGAACCAAAAATAGACACGGTATATATACAAACACCAACACACACGCACGCACGCATGCACGCACGGAGTCTGCCAGTGTGGAGCAGGTTCTGGTGTTGGTGTGTGTGTGTTTAGGTGTTGTTGTACAAAAGGGGAAATGCCTGTGGAGGTTCAGATGGTGACAGATGGTTTGAAGACAAATCAGCCTGGGAGTCAGGATCTCTGCCCTGGGACTAGTAGACCCTTTACGTATGTATGTGTGTGCGTGTCAGTACCTTGTCTTCACATGTACGTGAGATGTGTTAAGAATGTTGTGTGGATGTGTCTATGTGTGGCTTAGCTTCCCTGTTTTGTTTGCGCAGTATGTTAAACTCATGATTTGTGAATGTGTAATGCCTTTTGTAACAGCAAAGATTGAATGTGACAGTAGCATCAAAATACATTGTTTTCATATATTTAAAGGGGAGGTATTAAAGTGGCAGAACAATATGCATTTATAGCAAATGCACGCTTTAGTCAGCTTTCAAGCCCTTAGCAGTGTGGTTAATGAGTGAACACATACAACAGTTACAGTCAGACAGAACACACAGCCTCAGCTCACTTCAGTCTTACACACCCAGAATAATGGAGTTTTATAATCTCTGCCATATATCACCAGGTGCAATTTCTCATCAGAGTGACATTGTTACTCTTTGGCAGAATAACCTTGCAGGCATTAGTCTGAAACTTCACAAAGTGCTTTACAATCTGCCCATAAATTACAGCTCAAGAGGTGCTTATGTGGCAGCCAGGAGAAGTAAGTAGTTTCTCCGGCTTCTGCATGGAGGCACATCCTGAAGGTCTCTACACTTCAAGTGCACCTCAGTACCTGTTTCAACTATTGTGAAAGGGCAGCTGTTTACAGGCACTGCAGTAGTGTGTTTAGACTTTAAGTGCATGAACATGCAACTCTATCTGCTGCTGAGCATGCATTGTGTGGTGTATATGTGTGCGCACACGTGTTGTTGTTGTTGTGTCTTAGCAGTTGAGCTTGGCCTAGACGACTTAAGCCCTACTAGCCTTTAATAATCTCATTCCAAAGACGTACGATCTAGGTCAGGGGTTTCCATTTACTCTATGGCTGCTTACAGACCACATAGAGGGCGAAAGGTGGTGTCTCACATAGTGTTGTCTGTAACAGTTATATTGGTTTAATAATAAAAAATAACAAATCACTCCAGTCAAGTTCAACCTAGTCAGCTGCTTAGTAAATCCTGCATCCTTCAGTTACTGTTGCCATTCAAACTTTTATTCTAGCATGGCACAGTTACTGTACAATGGTAGCAGTAGCAGATATACCTTTTATAATGGAGCGCAATTTTTGAAACAAGGTTTTCAATTTCACATAGAAGTAAATTCATTTCTAGGCAATGAATGTGGTTTTTGTTGGCTGACATGACACTGGCAAATTTTATTAGCTGTAGCCAACAAGCGTACACTCTAGCTAGCACACATCTTGAGAAATGGTTAAAAAAATGTTTTTAACTGACTTTTTTTATATATAAAAAACAATGATTTGTTTTACAGTAACACCCAGTAAAATGTTTTATGTGGTTATATTTAAATGTGTCAGCCTTCATATGGTTGAACTGAAAAAAATACCAACAATTACCATTAGTACTATTGAATTTTTTTTTTTGAAACACGAAAAGCTAGCATGATATAAGCACCTTTACAAACTTCCCCAAACTCCCACTGAGCATACAAACCATAAATACATGCTCAGTTTTTAGGCCCAGTCTGATGATCACTTCCGCTGCACTTCAGGTCTTTTTCTTAGTTAGATGTTGCATCATGGGAAGTGTTTTTGGTTTGTTTGCACATTGCTCTAAGGTAACAAGGGCTTTAGCTGCCGAATGTGTCAACTGATGATTCAGTGCAAGACTGCGATCAAATCCTGTTTAATCACTGTCTGTTTCACTGGGGTGACTGCAGAAGACAATTGTACAGTTGTTATTTACAAAATATTTGAACGTTGCCTTCTGTCGGACTCTTCCTCTCCTTCTTTAGCTTTATCCTTGGCGTCGTCTTTGTTGACTTTATTTTGTCATTTCTAATCAGCGTAATGCCTACATGTCAGCATTCCATCTTGTACAAGCCAAACTGTATGCAAGCTCTGGAAATAGTAACAGGGTCAGAAACCTTGGGGCGATTTGTGAAGGTTTAAGTGGACACCAGCCAAAAGTAGAGAGGGTTTCTGACATGTCGGCACCGCATAAGACATTTGTAGCTAAGCACAAGCATGAAAAAGATTAAGTGTTGTTGAGTATTTGATTTTTCTGGTTGTCAAAGGGGAACTTGTGGAGAGCATATAAGTCGTGTATTTGTGAATGAGACCACGTGAAGGAGCCCAAGAAAGACAAAGTGGGTCTTAAATGACCTATCTCTCTCTGTTAGATATTTTCAGTGTTGTGATTAATTAAAGGACCGACCCAGTGGTTTTGTATGTTTAATACTATCTGCTTACATCTTTTTATTAGTGTCAGTATTTTCCAAAAGCATGCAACTACATTTTGGCCTTTGTAATATTTTACAAATTACTTACATTTTCTAAATGAAATATTCAGTAAGTACACACAGCTTAAAATTAAGTTCTTTCACTGCCAAAGCCCACTGTGCTAGAGTATCAATCATTGTATTAATGATGTACTAAAATGCACTTAATCTAATCGGTGCCTGTAAGGTAGGAAGAAAACATTTAAAATGACAAAATGACTTGCATGAATTGGGAAAAGGTTGTCTTCTTTGTAAGTTGTAAGCACAAAGGATTTACAGGGGTGATTGTGCAAAATGACTGGTATTGTCTTTCAGATATATGGATCAGTGGATGGGATCATACACTGGTTGCATTGCATTACTGTTCTTATTCTTTTAGGGCTGTAATCTGATATGCAGCAGTGCAAGTTTTTCTTGTAAGATGTATCCTGCACTTTGATATATTTTTGTTGTGACTAATTTATAGACTTGGCAGCAGATCTTAATATGTTGCACACAAGAATTTAGATCCCATTATCCCACTTAAGGTGCATTCAGACCGGACGCAAAGCGAATTTTCGCCTCGCGTTACTCGTGCAAATTCTTGACAGGGTTTGGGGACAGGGAGTGAGCTAGTGCCATTTCCGTTTGGTATTGGAAAAGGACAGGGTACAACCTGCCTAGGTTGCCAGTTCATCACAGAACACATAGAGATAAATACCATCATGCTCACATTTTTACAAATGGGTAAGTTGCCAGTTAACCTAACTTGCATGTCTTTGGACTGCGGAAGAAAGCTGGAGCCCCTGGAGGGATCCCACACAGACATGGGGAAAGCATGCAACCTCCACACAGAAAGGCATGGTTTCATGCTGTGAGGCAATGGTGTTAACAACTGCTCCACAGTGCCATCCTTAGATCATGTCATGATAAATTTAAAATGATGTGCTTTAAGTTGGACATAAACCCTGTCTGTCTTTTTTTTCTGAAAAATTACATTTTTCTACTGCCAGTTGATGAAATACATCCTAGGGTCTTTACAATGTAAACCAAGGCTGACAGTGAATGCAGTGTAGAAGGCAGAGTTGTGTAAACATGCCTGTGGGACGAGCTTTCTCTCTATGACTTAACACCTTTTTGATCCAGTATTGAGCTTTCCAAAGGCAACAGTGTGCTGCATAATAATCTGTTGTGCTATGATTGTGGTGCTGCATGCATCACAAAAGCCTTAAGCCTTCTCAGCTCCCCTCCTCTTTCCATGACTTTCTCTTACCCTCGTCTCCTCTATCTGTTCATTTTGCAGTCTCTCTTTAACCTCCCCCCTACGGTCTGCTTCTGTTCTTATCTTCTGCCTCCACCCATCCCCTTGCTCTCCCTCTCTCTCTCTCTCTCATTAATATATCTCTCCATCTTTCCTGTTTGAGGCCACTAAATTGGTCTGTCTGGCTCTCCTGTAGAGCAGCAAAGGAAATGATTGGGGAAGATTTCCATGATTGCTTTTTTTTTGGTCTTGTCGTTTTTAAGTTACTTTTAGAAAGAGACTCTTTGGTGACTTCTGTCACTGCATCTGCTCAGGAGGTACTGCCAAGTCACAAGAGTTATAACTGATATAGCACACTGCTGTACAGACTCTGTTCATATGTTCTTATAACTAACCAGCATTTCTGTAGACCTGATGTCTTGTTCAACAATTTGTTAGCTAAATCCTCTTCTAATTCACACATTCGTACATACAGGCACAAACACATCTTTAAGGGTGCTTCAGGAAACTTAATATCTACGGTTAAGACTTTAATTTGTGCCTTTTTTAGTCCTTGAAAAATAGAAACAAGAAATGGATTGGACAGTGTGCTTATCTGATCAAACATAAGCTATAAACATAAGAACACAAGGCTAGTGGTAATTAGCTTACTGACAACAGTAAAACAGTAACCAAGTGCTGCTTCCTCAGACAGGAGAAATTTCATTATGTTATTTAACATTTTTTTGTGAGGATACAGTTTATGTTGGAAAAATACCTGTTTAGAAGTGGAGGAATCAGTGTGTGGGAGCGGAGGTGCTTATACAATGGGAGTATTAAGCTAATATTAGCAGCACCATCCAACTCTTTTTTAACACTTGCAACTCCAGTGAAACTAGGCTTATATTAACAAAACATTAAGACATAAATGTATCTGCTGTGCTTTGTTAATTTTGTTTTTACATATTTACATGTATAGAAATAATTTTACTTTTTTTAACACCACTTAACAGGCTAGCACAACTAGCTAGCTCTGAACTGAAACATGCTAACCATATTGTCTAACTGTCATCCTCTACAGGGATCATCAGTTGGTAAGGATGCTGACTTTTTGCCATTATCGTCATGCTTTTAGTTTTATATTATTATATTATTAGGCTTCAACTGCCCCACAGTGATAGCATTGGCATTAGGTCACACTAGCTAGCTTCAACTAGTTAATAAAATCTTCTACAACAGTCGACATTTGAGCCACAAAATCCATCGCCTTCCTCTAGGTCAAGTCTAATTTTGTTTACTGCCATATGAAATCAAAGACCCATTGTTCAAAAAATCAAGGGCTGAATCTGCCAATATGTGCCTTGTGAGAATGGAAAACTTGATAGCAGCAGTTTGAGACAATTGGATAATAGCACTGAATTACTCAGTGTTCTCTATAGCATAATGAAAGCCAGTGAAATGAGGGTATATTTTCTAGTTTATAACAGGGCAATAATATACTTTTTTCTAGTGATAATCTAGATATTCAATTGTCAGTTGTTTTGGCCGAGACCTTGCATCCACATTCCACACAAGTTCATTTTTTGGTCTTTTTTTTTGGGGGGGGGGGGGGGGGGGTCTCAAAGCACAAATATATTAAAAAAATGAAAAATTTTATGCAAATTAA
>JAPZDV010000010.1:7141621-7180303 GCA_029814665.1 Acanthurus lineatus | reverse complement strand
GACTAACCCACCCGTATCGACTGGCACAGAAAAAAAAACCAACCCCACCCCCATAACAGACACAGCGACAGAAAATAAGACGGGGGCGGGGATGACTTTGTTTTTGTCTGAGGACAATGGATCCTAGAAAGGAACGACACAATAGTCTCTATTCACAGCCACACCAACAACATCATGACATTTTGTCCCTATGACTGGACATCATGCTTCCACCCAAACCGCCAATACCACAATGGGATTTCCAAATAGTTCCTCTTGGTTGAGGAGTAAAATCACAGGCGGGAGCAGCTGCTGTGCATGATGTGCCTCTGATCATAATTACATACTGTATCTAAATCACTATTAAACCTTACATAAAAAAACAATCCTTACTTGGCATAATTTTCGTCTTTCTCTCTTTGCTTCAGTGCATTAGGTTTTTTATGTTGTTTATGTTACGTAATCAAAGTGGGCACTTGGATTTCCTGGCATGTTTCACCATTTTCACTTGTTTTTCCTTGTTTGTATCCTGCTGCTTTATGAGACTGAGCTGAGCATGCTGCAGAATAGCAGAGCACAATGAAGATCATCACCAAACATTTAGTTTAAAACTGGTACTCACAGTCAACATGTCTTACTTATCTGGTATACATCAACTGTGCAGCTTGCAGCCATGGCAAGCAAACTGTAAGGAATTGCTATTCTGACTTTTAATAACCAGGGTTATTGTCAGTTTGCTTATCTTTCTTAGTTTTGTCTGCTTAAAATCATGATGATGTTTGCTGTTGTTTAAATGTGAATACATTTTAAGATTTTCTTTACTATGCAGTGCGCTACAGCGAGAGCATTGTTATTGACTTCACAGGCTTCATTCACCATAAACAACTTTTTACAATGGAAGGATCATTAATCAAAACTTTAAACACTCTCTGTAGTTTGACCTTATATGTGATCATTATTGTCGTCATTATGTGAAATTTCATCAAGTGCTAATATTAAAAGGCTTTTGTTCATCTTATTGTCAAGACCAAAATGGTTGCGTGTTAAATCAATGTGTAATGGTGCCCTGTGTTATATTTATAGTGGACATTTTATAATGCTGTGACACAAACTAGGTTAACATACACTCCTCGCTATCCACTCAACCTGATATAGTATCACACCTCCCATGTACTGTTATATATAAATGAATGCATTCAAGGTCATAGTGCTAAGCAAACTAAAGTGGAGCACAGAATGAGGTTTTGAAAACACAACTCCCCAACAAATACAAGACAGGATTATAGACTGCAATTCAAAATAAACATATTTAGCCTATATCCCACATTACAGATAGTTGTGGTATTAAGTTAATCAATCGATATTGTAAATAGAATGTTAATCAAAAGCTATCTTCTTTGTTTTACCAGGTTTGCCAGGGTTTTCCAGCATGTTTGGGAAGAAGAAGAAACGGCTGGAGATCTCAGCCCCTTCAAACTTCGAGCACCGGGTCCACACGGGCTTCGACCCGCGGGAGCAGAAGTTCACTGGGCTGCCGCAACAATGGCAGAGCCTCCTGGCCGACACTGCCAACCGCCCCAAGCCCATGGTGGACCCTTCTTACATCACTCCTATCCAGCTGGCACCAATGAAGGTAGAGTGTGAAAGGACAGAGGGCAACAAACTGGGGCCAAATCTTCATCATTTTCTGTCTTCTGTCTTCCTGCTTACCTCACTTCATCCCTATGTTTCTCTCTCACTCTCACCCACACCAATGCTCTCTCTATCTATATAAACTTTTAGCTGTACATTCCTTTTTTCCCACCATTGTTACTCCTCCTACTTTTCTATCTTTGCTTCCTCACTCTGTATCTATCTTGCACTTCAATGTCACTGTATCTCACCACTTCATCCTCCACTTGTTACACAAGTCGTTGTTTTTTCTCTGAGGCAAAATAGATAATTCCAGTGCCATCTGGCCACTTCACACTATTCAGATTGCCCTAGTATATGAGATTATAGTCACTGTCTTACATTTATTGCTTTAAACTTGCAGTATGCAATTTTATGACGTTATAGTAACATTGAATGACTTCCTAATAGTGTCAAACTTACTGAGAATCAAAAGGAAGAATGTAAATTTTTTAATGAATAGTCAATCCAGTGAATTCCTGCATAATACAGTTTTATGTGGTTTAATACTGTATGACCAGTAGCTTTTAGTGCCTTATCAATTAGCAAACTTCAGAAAACATGAGTCAGTTTGCTTACCTCATCACTCTTCTCTATTCACTACTGTTGCACTACATTTCAGGATGTCATATTTCAGTGCTTTAGAAAAAAAAGTAAAACAAGCAGTTACACCCTTCCTTACCAGGACACATGTTTTCTGCTTGTGGTCTTGTTTGCCAAATGATGATGTCTTTAAAGCAACTAAATCAAAACAGTCTTAGGAAATGAAGGAAAATTCAATGTACTACCTCTTGTAGCTACATTAGCATTTTTAAAAAAAAGATTATACAACCCAATTCCAAAAAAGTTGGGACATTGTCTAATTAAATGAGAATTCAATATTTGCAAACAAACTGTGTTTACCAACAACAGTTGCACAAAGCATTTCCCAGCCAATGTAGTAATATTCTTGAGACAAATGTGTTTCATAGAGTAGTAAACTTTGCCCATCCTTGCTTATGAACAACTGAGCCTTTAGAGGATGCCCCATTCATACCCAGTCATTTTAGTATCACCTGTTACTAATGAACCAATGAAATGTTCCAAACAGGTGTGTCTGAGCATTCAGCAACTTTCCCAGTTTTTTGTTGCTCCTGTCCCAACTTGTCAATGAATTTATTTGGCTAAAACATTACATTTATTGTTGTTAATGTCTTTAGTTTAGTATATGTGAAGAAGAATTGGCATATTATCACATTCTGCTTTATTTATGTTTTAGCAACTTTTTTGTAATCCAGGTTTTGCAATTCCAATTGAACAACCAACTCAGTTCTCTGTTGCTACTAGCTTATAGTACAGTTTAGTCATGTGATAATGCCCCTATACCAGCCCATATTGGCCAAGAACTGAGGTAACAGAGAGGTTTAGAAGGAAATATAAAGAGATATTTGCGCTAATGAGACCACTAGTCATACAGTTGAACCATAACATTTATTATAACATGCCTAATCAGTCTTTGCTGCATTGTTTAGACTCCATTACTACATAAAGAAAACAAAAAGCCCTCAAATAAGCTATAAATTAAACACATAGTAATTTTATGAGCAATTTATATCAAGCCATAGGCCATTAAATTTGACCTAGATATTTTATGACACCAAGCATTCACCATGTGGCCAGAAACATGACTTCAGTTTACATAATAAAACAATACACTGTCTGCCCCCTGCTGGTCAAATATTATTTATTGCAGCTTTAAAGATAATGTTTTATTCAACTTCTCAGTAAAGGAATGTCACAATTTCAAAAACCCTAATGCAGATAGATGTTTCTTTTTCATTTGGCTGTGTGATTTCTCCTTCTTGCCTCACCTGTCACTGTGATTGTGTGTCTCCTCTTGTCTCTGAACCCTCTGAGTGTCTCCTCTGATGTGTTGTTGTTCATTGGTTCTTCTTAACATATCACATTGACACATTTGATCAACTGAAAAGGGGTGGTTGCTAATTTTACTTATTTCTACTCACAATACTGTTTGATTTTTGCTCCTTGATATTTCTGTGCACCTTTCTCTGGGTTGTGGCAGAACATATGATTGTTTTTGCACACTGAAGTTGTATCAGGCTTAATGTGTCTTCACAGGGGCACTTCTAAAAGAAGTTTTTTTCTCTTCCATTGTATTGTCTGTGGTCCCATCATACTGCATGTGTGACCCACTGCCCTTCAGCTTTAAAATGCAGGACCCTTTCCTGTGTGTGTTACAACACTTGCTTACACCTTTTTTTGTTGACCTTGATGATACTTACAGAACACTCGCCCCAAAAACATGAAAGTAGACATTAAGCAATGTAGCACTTGTTTGCATTTGATTACATCTATGAAAAGACTAGAAGCACTGTTGTGAGCATTAATCACCAACCTAACTTACGCATTAGTCTCTGAGGAACCAATTACAGGTCCCGCTGACAGGAAAAATACGTGATTAGACATCCACAAAAGTCCTGTAGAGAACAGCAATATGCCACAGGAGATATCTCTGAAGAGGGGGAAACAAGAAAATAATTCTCTTGCTCTCTTCACAGATATCTCCCAAGAAAGTCCGGTCATCCGAAACGCCGTTGCCCAAAGTATGACTTCCTCTTCCCTTCTGTTTTTTAACCCCCCCTCTTCTTTTTCTACTTTTTTTGTTGGTCGTTCTCACACAGTCACAACTTTTTTTTTTTTTACATCTCTCCTCCGCTGCCTGCTGCCATGCATTCAGGTGGAGGTGGCGTGTCAGCAGGAACAGGGAGAAACACTGAGAATGACTCCACACATGACATAACTACATCGCTCTGCCTTTTCTCTTAGGCCTCATCTCCACTCTCTCCTTCATTCGCATGAGCCTCCCCACAAATGACGAGATTAACTGTAGCGGCATGTTCCCTTGTTTCTGCCCTTGCTATGGAGACACCATTAATAATGACGATGATGCTCATGATGATGGTGATGATGAGGGTGATGATGATGATGGGTGCTGAGATGTGAAGTGCATGTTGCCATGACGGCTGATTATGCTCTGCTGTAGGCCGCCAGTCTGTAGAAAACCAGTTATAAAGGGTTTGCATGTGTTAGGAAAACCCTTTCTGTGATCCAACTCTCAATCCAACCCAAGCCAACCTAGTTGGGCTGAGGCAAACTTCTCTCCTCTCTTCTCCTCTCCTCTCCTTTCCTCTTCTCTCCTTTCCTCTGTTTTTGTATATCAAACAATATAATGTAGTCTCTCGGTTGTAAAATCATGATTTGCAGGCTGTACATTTTTTTTAGATGTGTTATGAACACTGAGATCATGAAAATGAACATTTTCTCCATAAACTTTTTTTGGATCTGGAGTCTATTTTTTTTTTTTAAAAGTATGTTATTTTGTTGACAAAATGTTGTCACATTCTTTTTTTTTTTTTTACTTGTTCATCTTAAAGTCTGCACTCCAGCTTTAGCTGTTTTAGCAGTTATTAAGCCCTTGAGAAATTTACAAGGTGATTGCCAGAGTTTTTAATTAACAGATTTAAGTGGAACAAGCTCATTTCTGTCGCATCATTGTATAGTTCAGTATTAAAAGAACTAATAAATGAGATTTGCTTATTAAAATATTTGTCATGCTCTGTGTGGGGGTGGCGTGATGGTGCACTGGTTAGCACTGTCACCTCAGAGTAAGAAGGTTCTGGGTTCCACAGTCCAGCGACATGCAGGTCAGGTTAACTGAGGACTCTAAATGGCCTGTAGGTTTGAATGTCAGCATGAATATTTGTTTGTCTCTATGTGTTAGCCCTGTGCTGAACAGGCGACCTGTCCAGGGTGTGCCCCGCCACACAACCCCGCCAATTGTCAGCTGGGATTGGCTCCAGCACCTCCTGTGACCTGCCAAGGATTAGCAGTTAGAGATAATGGATGGATGGATGGATGGATGCTCTGCATAGTAAAGTCATTGCTTTGGAGTACGTCTGGAGCAATGCCAGATTTCAAGGTAGTTTATATTGGATAAGGATATTTCAAAGGGAAAATCAGGTCATCACTGTGAGGCAGCTGAATTAAAGGGAAGAAAGGACTAGATAAACACTCATAGGACCAACAGTTGAGTTGACAAACAGTTTGTATATTGAACTGTTTCACGTAATCAGACTAAATCTGATCAGCACGTGAAAAGTTAAAATCACCCCAGCCTCGTCTGGAGGCAACAAATCCAATCTGAATTGGTGCTTCACTTCAAGTCTGTAGAACAAATAAAAAATTATCACAGACTGTGAAAAGTAGTTTGATTTTACTTAGAAGTCAGGGTCACTTCGTTCTCATGTCAATCCAAAGGATTATTAGTCACTCTCACTCAGAGTCTGCATGCGAAGACTACAAACTAACAAATTTGTGTTCAAGTCATGAAGTGGGCTAGTTTGAAGAAGCAAATGAAAGAGGCCCAGTTGTTTGCTTTAATTAAGTGACACTGATTAGACATTTTAGGCTTTGCCTCCAGTCCAAGGCTTTTTTAAGCTTGCACATCTCTCTCAACATTCAGATGATTTTTAGATTGCCACCCTTCTTTTAAAAAATTTGGATTCTTTTAATCCTTTTTAATGGTATTTTTTAATTGGATTTTTGTGTGTGTGTGTGTGTGTGTGTGTGTGTGTGTGCTTTCGTGTGTGTGTGTATGTGAGTCTCTGACTCTAAAGGTGGGCTGGGTTATTTATAGTATCTCACTCATGGACTGATACACTTCTGCCCTGGTTGACCTGACACTTGATTGACATAAGGCTTCCTCTGCTTGGCAGCGTCCCCCAGCTCTGTCTACCGAGTATGTGTATGTGTATGAATTAGTGTTTGTGCACAAACCAGGAGTGCATGGATGCAGTGGTCTTAAGTCTGGCAGACCACCAGTGCTGTTCTCACCAAACAGTAGAGAGGGAAAGAGTACAGTAAAAGGTCAAAATAGTGTGTGGGCATGTTTGCCTGTCTGTGTAGGTGTTTTTTTTTGTGTGGGTGTGTGTGTGTGTGTGTCTGTTTAAGTGTGTGTGTGTAGAGCAGTTAGAGAGGTCAGCATGATTATCATGCTGAAATAACCACTACCTCTGCCCTCTGTCATGTGTCCTCATTGTTCTCTCACAAGGCTTGTAGCCTTGTTGTCAGAGCGCTCATCTCAGCTAAGCATTAGTATTGCTTAAAGTCCCCCCCCACACACACACACATACACACTCCCAGCGCTCAGCACACATGCTTATCCAGTAGTATAAGCTAACACCATACCCTAACAGCATTTCCATGTTTTAAACATTTTGCTCTTAAAGCTTCTCCAGTCTGACAGTTAAAGTGTATGTCATGTGTGTGATGGTGCATGTAAAATATCTTTATTTTTTTCATTGCATATCTTGTTTTGGCGTTTATGCACATGGTTCAAATGTGTGTGTAAGTGTGGGTGCTTGTGAGTGGGATGGTGTGTGATGCAAGCTTACATTTGTTAATGTGTTGCATTTGTTAGCTGTGGCTGTGCTGTGGCTGTTATTAATGGCAGTCTCATGTTGCACCTTGACTTTGACACCCTCAAATTGCCGATTGCCATAGAGCTAAGGAGGTAATTTACCATGATAGGGTGTTGTGTGTGTGTGTGTAGATGTGTGAGTGCAAGTAGAATATGTGTTGGCATGCATGTGTTTGTGGGCTTGAGTGCTCGGGCCTGCTAATGCTACTTGCTTGTTTCGATTGCCTCACGTTTCCTCAACCGTGGAGCAGTAGATATCTGGGCTTTTGTAAATAAAAGACAAAACAACCAGCATATGAAAGGAGACATAAGTTCATACAAGAAGTTTAGTGGGAGCAGATTTGCAGCGTGTTGCCTCTCTCTGCCTGTGCCAATTGCATCGTGTTGTACTTAATGCTTATAAAAGATGCAGGTAAACTTCCAGTGTGTTCAACAAAAGAGGATTTAATTCCTACCCGACTAATACTGAAATCAGTTAGGAGTGTCTGGGGAATGAGTCAAAACTATAAAAACCTTGAGTGAATAACAATAAAATTGTTTTAATAGGATTTTCTATTAAACAATAGGAGTTAAGTTTAAATCCTTAAAAGAGGATGACAACAATGGAAGCTAATGCCACATTTTTCTAACGCAGACACAAAGACAGTGATGTATTTAGTAAAGGTTTGGTTAGTAGTAGTAGCCAATGAGGTCATAGCCAAATCTTCTGAACACATGCTGCAGACGGACCAAAAAGGCTACATAAGACCTGTAGATCATTTTAACTTAACCCCAATCCATGTTTCATTTGCAAGCAATTTAAATTCTTTGTCTTGATTCTGGGGTTATCAAAAAGCCCCAAGGCATGGATAGACATAAAAGAAGAAAAATTATAGCTTACAAGGATTTCAGAGAAGACCGACCCAACATGATTTGTAAGACTAACTTAAAGCTGAGTCCTCTTAATTCCTCACAAGCTGCAGAGAGATGTTTAAGTTCACAGGTAATACAAATCTGGAGGGATCAAAGGAATAATATATGCGCATCATGTTTTAAGGTGGATATTTTTGTTAATACCCCCTCCCTTCTTCAAATTATGTGCTCCTGTCTTAGTTCCTCTTATTATCCCTCAGTTTTTGGCAGAAAATGCAGCAGAGCAGCAACTGCTTATTATCTGGAAAAATGTATATCGGAGTGCTTTGTATTCCTACCTAAGGAAGTCAATTTTAGTTTGAATAATCTGTAGCATGACACTGACAGTATGGCAGTGTGATAATGATTGATTCAGTGTAAGTCATGTTGGGTTTTATTCTAGGCTAATGTAAAAACATGGCTGTACAACATTGCGGACTCTGTGGAAGGGGCCTGCTCCCTCTGTTGTTATAAAAGGATCATTTTAGGTAGTAAAAAAAAAAAGATTCTTATTTTCAGCATTTAACATTCTTATGTACATTATATTCCATTTCTGCTATATTCTGGAAATGGATCCCTCTTAATCCTACCTACTTGATCTTTAAGGATGATGTTAGTTAGTTAATGTTAAATTTGTGTTTTAGCCAGGATGTTGTTTGGCACGGTCTGGTTTTGTTGCACAACCTACAGAAAAGGAACCATGTGGCGTTTTAGAATATACACATACTACATACAAGGTGTACACATTGTTGGTTTGCATTAGGTCTAGCATGTACAAAGCCAGTGGAGACCAATCCACATCAATTAATCAATCAATCAATCAATTAAACCTTTTTTGTATAGCACTTTTCAACTTTCCATACAACAAAAATGTAGCACAAAGGGCTAACCCTAACCCCATAAAGAATAAAATACAATCCAACAATAACCACACCCCCCCACCCCACCCACAGACATACACATGAATCAGATATGTGCTTCATGACATTTCTTGTAATATAAACTTAGAGGTAAAATGAAACCTGGAATAGAAAATTTTTCCGATACATCATATCATGATGAACAGTACACTCCAGGAGGTATTATGAAATGAAGATATACCTCAGATTCTGATGTGCCTACTTCCCTCCAGTCTGCCTTGTCTTTCCCTTCTGCTGTTTGTGATTTCTTGTGTTTCCCGAAATGACTGCTGACAAGAGGGCATGCCTAAACTTCTTGCATTCAGCTGCGGGTTACATATGCTGTAGGTAGGTAGAGTAGGTGGAGAGAGCCCGCTGATATTTTAGGTAGCTGAACATCTCTGCGCTGTCGAACCTATTATAGCTGCAGTGAAAATATCTCATCCTTACATCACATTGGATGAGAATATAGTGGGACAGAATGCGCCCAGAATTGTATGCAGCATTGCCAGTAGCTATTTATGTTTTGGTTCTTTTGTTCATTTTTATTTTGCTTGAGGAACAGTATAGCATTATAGTTTTGAACTTTTCAGTATTGTGGCTCTTGGGGAAAAGACAGTCTTCTTTGGAGCAAAAGTCCTGCTTTAATGACTTAAATGATACTGAATCTCCACATTTTGATGTTAGACATTCAATTCAGGGCAAACTGAAGTGAACCTGTCACAGTGTGTGTGTCAGTAGGACAAAGGAATGGACTGGCACAGTGAGAGTAAAAGGCATGTGACAATGGGCATGACATGCAGGGTGTTAACTGCCACAGCACTACTGTAAATGTCAGTAATAGCAGAGCACAGACTCCCACCTTCCCCCACCAACTCTTTGGCAGGTGACAGAAGAGGAAACTCGATCATGGGGTCCCTCAGAGGGTAGCTGCTGCGGCACGACCCCCAGGCAATCCGAACTGGGTGAAGCTGCAGCAGAGCAGAGTGACTTGTCATGGCAGGGGGTCGAGGAGTGGCAGAGATCAGGGCTGGAGCGAGCAGGAGGGCCGAGGCGCTGCGAGAGCCAGGGAAGCTGAGGCAGCTGAGGGGAGCGATGAAGACTGAGGAGGCGGTGGTGTTTGAACCACAGGCACAAAAGAT
The DNA here is from genome assembly GCA_029814665.1 of Acanthurus lineatus. Taxonomy (NCBI): domain Eukaryota; kingdom Metazoa; phylum Chordata; class Actinopteri; order Acanthuriformes; family Acanthuridae; genus Acanthurus; species Acanthurus lineatus. The sequence continues at coordinate 7,170,242 of JAPZDV010000010.1, read as the reverse complement.
TCATAAGCAGTTACAGGTGGGGTGTTCAACTGTTTCTGCTTCTGGTGAGCCAAGACTGCATGCTGGTATGCTGGCTACACAGATTTGTCTGTGCAACAGGTCTTAGTCCTCACTGCCAGCAGCCCCCAGCTCTTGGTGAAACACATATTAGACCAAACAGTGATAGAGCAGGTAAGATAGCAGCCGTTCCTTTTACTTTCTCTAGTTGATTTGTGCTGACTTTGCAGAGATCAGGTGTTTAAAGGGTCAGGTATTTGACTGTGTTTAAAACCCACTTCTATTTTTGTTGCCTTTTTGAGCACTAAACTGTGACACACCATGAATAACAGCTTTACAGAGAGCAGGTTGTTTTCTCATGTTTCCGGAGAGGAGGCAGGTTTGTGCTCAAAGCTCCACATGGCAGAGTTATTTTTGTAGCTTTGCTGGGTTTGCTTTATGTATACATATGGAAACGGAGCTCAGAGAGATAATGTTTCTGATTTAACAGGGTCACCCAGCTCTTGCTTCAGGGGCAGAAATTCAAACCTGTATCTTTATTGAAAAGGGAAGCAGGCTATTACGGTTCTGACATCTGTACACAGGGAGTTGCTAATTTGAGGAGGCAGTTTATTGCAGTGTATATTAACGACACTGGATGAGCTCCAAGGCAGTGGCCTGTCCAGACTGGGAATGAATGAGGTCTAGACAAGTGCTAAGATGTAGAGCAAGTCCAGAATCTCTAACACTGTTCCCCTCATTACAAGTTTTTACCATCTTTCTTTCTTTTTTCCTGGATGGACAATTTGAAAGAAGTTTTCTCTCGTGCCAATTTTTCAAAGACCTCTTCCATCATAGTAAACCTGTAGATACACATACACACTTCACTGTTTCTGTGCTCCAAATCTGCCAAGCTGGATTTGTACTCTAGTCTGTCATAAATAAAGACTGCAGCATCCATTCAACCTCTTAATTGAGAGAAAAGAAAGTTGAATGCTGCAGTGAACAACATGCGTTTAATGTTAAGTTTGATTTAAATTTGACTCAGTATGTATTACATTCAGACTTACATTGGTCAAGGATTAAATTGGTCAAAGCAGAAATAGACTCGAAGCAAAACAACTCCTGATTGATGCGAGCCTGCGCAGGCATGCACCCTCATGCACACACAAACAGACAGAGAGAGCATCTGTCTTTCTTGGCACTGAACTGAAGTGGATGGCATTGATTTAGACCCCTCTCATTCCTTCCTCCACTCCGCTCCTCCTCCTTTTCTTGTATTTTCTCGCGGCTGCCATTCACAGTCACACTCTGCAAATCATCTCTGAGGCTTCGGAGCCACAGTCTGTGGGGGAATTTTGGCTCTCCACAGCGTGCTGAGTACTTTGCCAGGGCAGCTCAAAATGTCCTGGCTAACAACCACACTTCAGTGTCTGAATGTGGGTTTTTTTGGAAGGACATTTAGGCTGTGAATTTTAAATAGGGATGAATTGTTGCAGGAAAAACTGATTGGAGACGACTGATGTGTCATACTTTAAAAAGGTGCAAGTTTGTAATGGACTGGATGTGCTTTCCGCTGTCAGGATGAGAAACTAGGATGAGTTAAAAATCATGATCCTCTTGACCACATTAATACTCTGTGGCCTGTGGGCTTAGTATAAATGTATTTCCTTTGAGCCCTTCATGACTCTATTGTTGATATTCACATCTTATCAAAGTGAACCACAGCATTTGAAAGTCAACAGCATCACTAGTAGCTCTAAAATGAATGAATGGACCTGCAGTATCCTCATGTGGCCAGACAGTAAACTACAACTCCCAATTCAGCATTTTTCAAATCAAGCGTTTTCTTTTACAACATGGATGGAAGGAAACTGAATATAAATCACTTTGATCCATCTGTTAACAAATTAGAGTGAGCGCCATTTTTAGGATGACACAAGCCTCATCTGAGCTATTATTAGATCTATTTAGATACCCTGTACCAGACTAGGAAACTAATGAGGAAATACTTTTAACACACTAATAAATGTGCAAGGATACTAATGTTGTCACCAAAAACAGTTTAGTGAAATGGTTCATTTTCTCAAACTTTCAAAAGTATCAAAGCTAAAATAATGTATCGCCTTTATCATTAGCTTACTCTGCATGACTTGTTTTTGTAATAAGAATGTGGTATCACTGAGTTTAAGTCTTTATTATGTTTTATTTAATATTATTGTAAAACTGTAAAAGCATAAATATAAGCAAAATCTTAGCAAACATCAGCATCTTTACTGGTTTCATTACAATAGTTCACATTCAATATCAGTCTGTGATCCCACTGACAAACTAATGCCAGCAGCTCTGCGAGGCTGCAGTAAGACACAGCAGTGCTTTGAGCTGAATGCTAATGTTAGCTTGCTAACGTGCTCACAACAATGTGCTAGCATTATAGTGTGTTAGCAGTTGTTGTTTTAAAGCTATAATGTTAACCGTGTTTACAGTTTTAGCATAGAGTTCAATGAATAATGATATTGTATTGTTGCAAACTTGTTCACATAATATATAATAAACATAAAACATAATATACCTGCAGTCTATGTTTCGATTGTGACCTTGACAGTTGCAAGTGGAAGATACAGAGTGAGTGTGTGTGTGAATGAAGAAGAAAAAACAGAGAGCAGTCTAATGAGAGGAAAAGATAATAGTAAACTGTTGAATGAGGATGGTAGGGGCAAGATGGGATTTTCGGGCCTATAGCTGGCTGACGGGCTCAGATTAATGAGAGCTGCTGTGTAATTAATCTATAGTGGGCAGCTGTCTGTTTATCTGTCTCAGAGTTGACAAGAAGATAACTGAGGGAACATCTAATTGATCTCCCCTTTTTCTTGCTCCTCTTCTTTTCTCTGTCTCCTCTGCTCTCATCTCCTTTAGATCAGAAAGTTTCCTTGTCAGTGACAGACAGTCCAAAAGGAAGACCATGCCAAAAATCATTTAGATCGCAAAATTGATCACACTGACAAAGATGTAGTAATGCAGTTTAATTTATTCTGCTTATTATCTTATTATATTTTCTAAACATTTCTGGTGCTTATGTTTCTGAATCACCCTAAAGCTGCCAGTGCTTAGAGGGATGGAAAAAAAGAAGGGCATCCAGGCTTTACTGCACTAATATGCTTAAGGACTGGGATTTGGCCTGACTGTATGTTTGTATTTCATTATGCTTCCACCACTAATCTATTTGGCTAGAAAACATCCCTCCTTCCATGTGTTGCACCCTGTGTGATTCATGGATCCTGGAGCTTGGAGTTGAGGCACTACCCAGCTGAGGTCAAAGGTCACTGGGTCACACTGGTCTGAGCTGCTGGCTGGGAAGCTATGGGGGTTGGAGGGATCACATCAGGGGAGGAAAATATAGCTATAAATACTCAAAACCTTGTTAAAGCAGCCTTATAGTCCGACTAAGGCAGTATGTTACATATTAACATGCAAAACATTTACAGATACTAATGAAAACTTGTTAATTTGCACACACAAAATCTCAGTTGAACAACAGCAGAGTCACAGGATCTCTACCCTGCAGAAAAATGCTAATGAGATATAAAAAAGTGGTATCCAAACTTTTTTGTTTCTGACTCCTCAATATAATGTGATACCCACTCATTACAATCATGCATGCATCTCAATTCAAAAATGGGTAGAGCCCCCCTGTTTTAACTCCTCATGTATATATCTTTTCAGTGAGCAGTTGGATCATACTCTGATTTGTCAAGATAAACATGAAGCTCATGAAAATTGATGTGATGCATCCCTGACATGAAACCTGCTGTATTGAAGCTGTTGGCTGTGCTTGAAGTTGGGCATTTTAGGCAGATATAAGTGTGCTCCTTGTTTTCTAACATGTAGAGGTCACTGCAGTTTGAACTGTCTCAAAGTTAGCATACTTTTAGCATATTTGTAAATACAAAGCTTCTCAATCACCAAGAATATTTGTGTCATTCTTGGGATCTTCAGTCTCAATATACATACTAGTGCTCTTTTTACCATCTCCCAGTTTGAAAACCATTCAGTGATTTAATACGAGTGAACCCTCTAGATCTCCCTTTATATCCATTGTCTAAAATGTTTTGCTAGAAGCAATAGCTTCTATGTTTCTATTTCCCTTAATTTTCATGCATGCATGTAAAAAGACAAACATTTGCTTTGAGACACTGTAATTGTCCTTAGCAGAATTCTTGCCCTATTCAATGAAACCCCCCGCATAAAGCCTCTCCTCGGCATGTTGAGATGATGGTTATTACTGTAACTAACATGCAGCAGGATGGCCTGAGGAATCAGGTCAGCTCACAGCCTATTAATCATGGGAATGCTCTAAAATCCGCACCTTGAATAATCCTGCTCATGTTTGCTAAGACCTCGTCTGTAGTTCCACTAATAACATGTCAAGAAATCAGTGAAACTGCTCAGTGAAATCCTCCGCTTAGTAATACAGGTGGGTCAACCTGTCAGCATGCTTACGCCTCTGAGGTCACATTCGACAGGGTTTTAAGGTCAGAGTAAGTCGTTCTAATTAATAACTGAGATACAAGATATGTGCCTCAGGGAATCTTATTACCAAAAGCCTCGCTGTACTACGTCTATTAATCAGTGAAATTAACATCCACATCAGTTTAATTCACGGTTATTTCATGCCCATGAAATGTGCTCGTTCTTGTATGTCATACCGGGTCAGACCAGCAGAGAGCAGCAGAGGGCAAAACACTTCCTGCTCCCCCCACATCGTAAACCACAAAACATGAAGCCATGAAGAAAACTTTCCTGCTCACTTTGAAATTATATAGCACTAAAGCATTTTGTTATTACTTTGGGTAAAATTGCATTTATTCCTGTCATGGTCAAACAAGCTTAGATTAATTCACTTAAGAGATAATTATGAACAAAATCCACATCACTCAACCTTAATCAATGTATCTCTATCCAAACTTAGCATTTTTAAAGAGGAAAGGCTTGCAAAATTCAGTATATATTTTTTCTTGCTGTTAAAAAACATTATAATAAGAGCAAACAATAAAAGGATCACACTAAATGTATTATCTGTGTAGCCTAAGCCTTATATATCTCATCCCTCTTTGCCATAAAGCCACACTGTTGTTCATAGACCTATGCTGTCATTAACATGGGTGCTGTAGTTTATTTTGAGTCGTTCTTACAAACACTGTTCTACTGCCAGAAATACATGTGTGCTGAATGTGGATTGATCTTAAAGTGTCAAGCTGTTAAAAGGAAAAATGAGCCTTTAAAAAGAAAGCACATTTCATATTTAAACATTTATTATTTTTATAAACATTAGTTTTCAGTAGAAACAAGAGGCCTTCAGAAAGTACTACAAGATTGACCAGTGCATCGTTTCTCCTGTCCTTTTTATGTAATTTGTTGACAAGAAAAAATAAAGCTATTATCCTTTAATATTCCTAACTTATAATATCCTGAGGCCAATTTGTTTCTTGGTGTGTTTTTAGAGTCTCCACAGAGATATTTGCATGTGTAATATATAACATAAGTTTCATATTCCCACCATGGTTGTTCTGTATTATATCTTCTTAAAAAACTGATCACAAATAATAAGTAATGTAGACTTATACTTAAATATTTCATTAAATAAGATGAGGTAGCAGATAGCTCAAGCAGTTTGTAGCTTTAACCACTTCAATCCAGCAGAGGGAGCTAGAGGATAAGAACATGCAACTTAGTCACTTAGTGTTGCTGCCTCCATAAATCAAGAGAAATGATCCCCCCCAACAGAAAACATGTGAATTTGTGTCTTGTCATTAAACATATGAGCGCTTGTCTTGTAGTTTCATCTACGTCAAAGAGAAGGCTGATACAAATCAGTGACAACTTGCACTTATTCCTACCACTGTGAAAGACAAATGTTTTGATTTATACAAAAAATATTCTCAACATTTGGTATGCATCAGCTGTGGTAGTAACTTTCTGTTATCATTTATTTATCAGTGTTGTAGGTCATGTTTGGTCCCTACAGAGACATTCAGAGGAGACTCGTGAGCAGCCTGCTGTCTCAAGGGCTCTCTGATGTTATCTCTCTGAAGCAACCATGAATAAGGTTCTGTTAAACTGATCGCTAATGCAGATGGATACTGCACTTCATGAGCTGCAGTGGTAGCACTAGTTGTAGAAGTGTGTTCTGATTGTGTGCATGCGTGTTCCTGTGTGTGTACAAGTGCTTGTTCTCTGCAGTGTGAGTCGTGACAGGGAAATTCACAGAATAGATGTGGTGCCTGGGTGTCAGTACTAAAAGATGGATAGAGAGAAAGAAAGAAAAGTGTGATGTGGATGGAAAAATAGGAATTTTTATCTGTGCTTGAACATGTAGTATCAACATGGTAGTATATTACGTATGTAAGCAAGCTTGGTCCAATTAAAAAATGACATTTCTATGTGGTTGAGAACTGGCAGAACCGAGAGCTGAGAGTGGGGGTGTTAAGTAGGTGATGTTCTGCAGTGTGTGTGTGTGTGTGTGTGTGTGTGTGTGTGTGTGTGTATGTATGGCAGAAAGAGAGAGTGGGGGTGTGGCAGGCAGTGAGCTTCCATGTGTGACTAAAGACTCAGAAATGGGAGGAGTTACACATCTGCCTCTGTTGTTGTGAGTGTGTGTATCTTGAAATAAATCTGTATAGTTATGTTGTTATGTGTTAATGTATCATGGTGTGCGTGTGTGTGTGCAACAGTAGTGTCCTATGTTTAGATTCTGTAAGTTGAAAATGGAGAATTTCCACATATTAATCATAGGCTCCAACCTGAAACAGTTGTTTCAATTGATTAATTAGTGGAAATGCAACTATCAACTATTATTTGATAATCAATTCATTATTTAAATCATGCAATTAAAAAAAGCCTAGCTTAGTTGTATTATGAGTTAATATATTTGGGTAATAAACTGTTTGTTAGAGACAACATGTGAACGCAAAAGTTTAACACTACAGTCTCGTTTTGGCCTGGACTCCCTTGAAAGAAAGATTTTTAATCTCAGTGGGACTTGTTATTGGTTAAATAAAGTTTGAAATAAAAGAAAATTAAAAAGATTACAGGAGTTTTCTGAAGGTGGGATCTTGGGTTCTGATGACATTAATGTGTCATGAGCATTATTTTTAGAGGAAGTGCAGCTCAACATCATGAAGAGCAGACTTAGGTGATTTTTTTGTATGACTTGTAATTTTTTATGTCAGTCCAAGCCTGCTCTGTGTACTGCAACATCTGTCGAGAGCATGATAGATTTCCACTCACCGACCTGTTTAAAAGACCATCCGTCCTGCAGTCTCCTCCTCTCAACTGATTGTGTTCTGGTGTTCAAGACTAAACCTTTAATCAGTGATCTGATAATAGAAAAAAAACCAACATACTATGATGAAAATACTTGTTAGTTGCTTGCAGTCCATTTTTTGACCCTTGTCTTTGGACAAATAGCTAACATTAAATAGGCAATGTCTGTCATTCATAATTGATTACATTGATTGATTATATCCACACTTGAAAAATAAAAAAATTTCATATATCAAGTGTGAACCTTCTAATGTGCCCAACCATTTCTGTAACTTTTGGAAAAAAAAAATCCAAAACTTGCACTCTTTCACACTGATTGGCCAGCTGTGTGGAGATGGAGCCATGCTATAAACTCAAACTATCTTTTTTCATTTTTCGCACAACTATTTCTGTCACTTTCATATGATCAACAAACTTTAACACAATGAATCTTTTTTCAGTGGTGGTAATGGGCTTTTCACTTCACTTTTGAGTGTGGCTGACAACTTTGAATATATCAGCTTTAGAGTGTGAAGAAGTTGACTAAAGATCAGTTTCAGAACCAAACTCAAATGAAATAGAGATGCAGAGGATCCATGCAGCAGAGCTGCTCCTTCTCCTCCTCCTCCCTGTTCTCCACCTCCTCTGGCCCCTCAGTAGTCCTGGGACCCTGCTGGCAAGTGAAGCGCAGCCTCCAAACCATGGTTCCAGCAAGGAGTCACAGGAAGGGCAAGCTCATTAATTATCTCTCCCTCTTTTCCTCCCTCCATCCTCCCATCACACCCTCCCTTCATTACCAGCAAGGTTAATCCCCCCTTATCTCCCAATGAGCCTCATTTTTCATGGCTCCCTGTCTACGACACTTCCTCCCTCCATTTCCTCATCATCCCTTCTCCATCCTCTTCTACCCATGTTTCCTCTTTCTCTCCCTTCTCAGCTGCTCCAGACAGTTTCTTATTCAGCTCTTTTGCTGGTTCTGCATCATCCCCCCTTTTTTGTTTCTCGCCATTTTTTCCACACATACTCACATACCTTTCTCCTTCCCCCTCGCTTCCTCTCCTCTCCTCTCCCCTCTCCTGTGCTTACCTTGAACAGGCCGTAGTAAGTAGAGAGAGTAGATCTATTACAGCTTATCACTGAAGGACAGGCCAACGCTGCACGGCGGTGAAATATGGCTGCTGTCACAGCCGCCGCCGAACACGCCCCGTGCACAGAGCTCGCAAAGCTGTAAGGACAGGGGGGATAGAGGGGAGGGGGGTACAGAAGCCAGTATTAGCCCCCTAATTCAAATTAATGGAAAGATTTTCAGGCTTGATTCCAACCGTTTGACAGTGATTTGGCACACAATTAACCTTGTCTCCCTCTCCCCTCTGCACTCTCATCACCTCCTTGGTTTTATTCGCCGCCTTGTTTTCTGCGACTCTTTCCATCCCTGCACCTGTCACGCTCCCTGACACAGTCTTATTGAAGATGAACCAAATGAAGATGATGATGTTTTATTAGATAAGTGACACTCCCTACTGTTGTATGCCAATTGAATTATCTCTGAATCACCAACAATCACAAAGTGTAACATGATGAGACTAAACCTCATTTTAGATTTCACACAAATCAAACCATTTGCAAAAAAATATTTCTTATGACAATACTAGGAGCAATACTTGTTTGTTACAGGTTTAGTTACATCCAGGAACAGCATTAATGTGTCATGAGCATTATTTTTAGAGGAAGTGCAGCTCAACATCATGAAGAGCAGACTTAGGTGATTTTTTTGTATGACTTGTAATTTTTTATGTCAGTCCAAGCCTGCTCTGTGTACTGCAACATCTGTCGAGAGCATGATAGATTTCCACTCACCGACCTGTTTAAAAGACCATCCGTCCTGCAGTCTCCTCCTCTCAGCTAGACTTTACTCACTGCTTTTATAGGCCATTCCACCTTGGGTTCCAGGTCACAGCACCAAACAGCCTAAAGCTCTCAAACAGAGGAGAGCAACTGGAGTGATAAAGAGGGAGAGGGGAGGTGTACCAAGAAACAAAATAGGAGGAAGAGATGATGTGCGAAAGAACCAGTGTTAAAAGAAGAAAGAGCTGGTGCATTGGCTTTAAGTATGTTGCTTAAGAAAAGGCAGTAAAAAAGAATGAAAACTTGTAGCTTTATGCCAGAAAATTAAAAAGAAAGTTTTGTGAGAGAAAGTTGTAAGAAGTTTAAGTTGAATTAGGAAAAAATATGGCTATCATTAGCTTATTCTGTATGACCAATCATATGGCTGGTTTTTGCAATATTCTTTTCCAAAGAATAAGTGTGCACCGACTCACATTAGCTACATTGGTTTCATACTGTTTAGAGTTTAATTATGAGCTGCAGACAGCAGACAGCCAACAACTCATAATTCTCCTTTGGAGACGTCAGGATTGCTATCACACTTGGTGAGAAGAACCTGCAGATATGTCAACAGACTTTTGGCACAATAACTGCAAAAGTGCCATTTCTGACAGCTACATCAAAATAAAAATCCACATGGAAACTGATACAGTTGATTCAGCTAATGTTAGGAGATACTGTACATACAGTACCAGTGGTTTGTATCTGTTTCGTGTGGCAACAAACTGCTAGAGACACACAGGACAGTAAATTGGCTATTTATGGTTTTTTATCTTATGTGACTTCATCCATTGAAGTTAATACACTATGAAATAAGTCATAATAGTCAGAATAAAGGGTGTTTTGTGTTGTTGCTTCAACAGACTGACATTGCTTTCCCATACTTGGAGCAGCTAGCAAATGAAAAACAATGTTGAACAATCAGAAGACTCAAGAGATTGTCAGTCAACAGTCAACACCTTTGTCGCAATTTTACTTAGGCATAACTAAGTATTTCTTGAATGGGTGAAAATGAAAAGAGACTCCCCTTAAAAACAAGTAATAATACTACTTTTAGTACTTTTTTAGCCTGGTTGAGCCACAATTTATCTCATAGATGAAATAGATGAGAAGTAGGAAGTGTGACTGCAGTGACAGTTTGCAGGTAGCAAAGTGTGGGAGTCCTGCATCCCTGTGTCAGCATAATGTTGCTGAGGGTTGATGATTATCCCAGCTTTTCTCTGCATCTGCATCAGCACATGTGACATGAACAAACCACAGTAGAGACAAGTATGACAGATATGTGACAGACAGCAAGACATGAGCACTGTCAAGGGTTGTCAAAGAACTTGCTGATGTGACAATGTCGGGTCTAAATTGGGCTCGGCAAACACCTTTGATGGTACAAAAGACTAGTAAGGATACATGTAAAAAAATACAATGGGTCTATAATTGTTAGCATTCTTGAAATGAACATTTTTATCTCTAAAGTGAAAATAGAAAAGACAAATTGTGGTAAGTTAAAATGAGTAAGAGTTTATATATTAACTTTTTTTGAAAAAGGAAGAAACATTATCAACAGAATGGAAAGTAACAGTTTTAATATTATGTCAAGTATCTACTTACATTAGCATGCTAGCCTGCCAGCCACTCGTCCAGTCTGGGCCAATCTGCCTTGTCAATTCAATTTAAAACACTCTTCACTCAGACTCAGGCATGCCAGGTTACAGTTGGCTATTTTAGATTTGCTTTCTCCTACTCTGTGATTGCTACAGCTTCAACAAACCCATTCATTTTATGATATCCTAGAGAATATATTTTTGAGAATTTTGGAGTGATTTTTTCAGCTTTGTAAAAGCCACATGAGTTAACATTGACAGGTGAGCAGAAAACTGACTGAGACTAAACACATCAAGGTGCAAATACTTTAAAGCATGATGGGCACTTTCATGAAGTGCACTGAGTATGTTAATGCAGGTGAGGGAAAGAAAAGGAATTGAAAGTAATGACGTAGAAGCAGCCTTTTGTATAACATTGGTGACTGAGGATAGTGCAAAGTTTACCAAATGAAAAGACTTGACAGGATGAATTTGATACTCAAGTCTCTATGTGGTTGTAATACAAGGAAAACACCACTGAAACACAGTTAGATGATGTTTGAGCATCACAAAAAAGCTCTCAGATAGATTATATAAGAATTTAAAATTCAAATAATAATCCTTTCAGCTCGGCCTCCTCTCAGCACTCAACAGTCATGCAACATGTTTCCATTGTTCTAATGCAGTGTTTCCTGTAATGTCCAAAGTGGTTGAGAGACAGGTAGATAAAAGCTGTGTGTCTGGCCTTTTGCAATCACACTCATGGTTTTTATCTGTATGGAGGTGGTGATCCTCATGCGCCACGCATTAAAAGCTGCATATGTGCACACACATCATACACAGTTTAGTTCAGTGAGCACTGCTGTTGCACCAGTTCCCCATGACTCACGACACATCCGTGTAAAGGGCTTAACACAAGGTAGGAAGGGATAAGCAGCACCCCTGATGTTTAAGCTGCCTTTGCTTTTGAAGCAGATGTGAGCATGTGTGTTTAGTCTTTCTCCCTCTCTCTCTCTTCCTTCTCTCTCTTCATTTATGTGTGCAAGTGCATGCTGGTGTGCTCATGCTCCTCACGAGCATAAAACCAAACATCACGACTATTAATGTATCCTGATCAGCCCACTGAAAATGAAGCTAATCTGTTTCGAGGGAAGTGGGGCAGGAATGAGCTCCTTCAAACCACTGGTGGTTTCCTTTTAGCATCTGAGGTATCCCGCCATTTATCTCCATGCATTTTCAAGCTGCATCCAAACTCACAACTGGTGGTTGTGTAGACTGATGCCTGCTGTTCTTTGAGATGACAAATACCGACTTTCATTTACTGCAAGTGATGATTAATTTCATACTTGTCACAAAGCCCTGATACACATGAATTGAAATTACTGCCTGAAAATTGACACGATTTTAGTTAACTGAAGTTGATTAAACAGGAATTTCAATTCATCGCATTCTGTTTTCAGTCAGGAATGATCAAACTGGAATTGAATGTACTGCAACCCCAAAGTATCAGGGCTGTCCTCATCAAACTCTCTGGCAGCTGACTCTCTTGTGTGTTAAATGTAAATATGTTTGTTCTTCTTGTAGACCATTGTTCGAGGGAACCGGCCACCCAAAGATGCATCCATCAACGGCCTGTTGGAGGAGTTTGACAACATCTCAGTAACACGCTCCAATTCCCTCCGTAAAGAGAGCCCACCGGGCCCCCACCAGGCTGGAAGTAGCTCCAAACCCTCCAGCAGTGGTCACCCAAATGCCCCAGAGGAGAATGGATTCAATCATTACTACTCCCGTTACTCCTGTGACCTGGACACCTCCGGCAGGGACTTCTCTCTTGATCCCAGCAGGCCAGGCTTCTCCATAGATGGGGACTGGGCAGTTGGGAGGCACTATCGATTCACCAAGCAGAATGGTCACTCGCACCCCATACGCAGCCCCTTCTACCCGGATGCCATGCCCCAAAAATCAGACTATGGCAAGCTTCCCCCGGACTACCACACCTACCTGGAGAGCAAAGGGCGATCGGCAGATGAAGTGGCCTCCACCGTGGGGAGTGGGGTGGGCTCCAGCGGCTACTATCGTGCCTCTGTAGGTGGCTCGTCCAGTCAGGACTACAGGGACACTTCAGTGGGCACGCCATCTCGTGCCTCGCTACACAGTGAACAGATCAACTACCCGGACAGCGAGTGGAGCTATGGCGGTCTGCGGGACGAATACGAAAAGCGACCCAAGAGTTCCTATGTGACGCAGACCAGCCCCACGCCGGCTATAAGGCAGCGGTCTCGGTCGGGCTCTGGGCTGCAGGAGCCAAATGTCCCCTATGCAGCCAGCGGGTTGTTCAAGAGCCCCCCACAGGCTCACCCTTACAGCTCTTACACCTACCCTCGCCTCTCGGAGAGTCTTGCAAACTCACAGACATTAACCAAGGTAACCACACCAAGCACAGAAAATTTGCATTTATTGATTAGTTCTGATAAAGTATTCTATTTATCTGTAAAAAAATAACTGTGAGAGGGACTCTGACAATGTTTTCTCTAAACAGTAAAGCACGTTGTATAAGCTCCCAAATTAAAGTGGCTGTCCAGGAAACAGCACTCGACACACCTGAAAAGACTGTAAAAACATTTCAGAGAAAATTACGCAGATTTATCCCAACATTTAGTTATACCTCCCATTCACCTGTTCTTCCTCTTTTTCTTTCATTCTCTTCATCTCTTTCAAGTCTTTCTCATTCTTGCTCTGTACAATTGTTCTGGTCCTTCTGCGAGATAGATGGTTTCAGCTGTTAATCTACTTAACTCCAAAGGAGACCGGTGCTGCCACATACAGATTTGCCCCACCATGGTAGCCACTGTCTCTGCACACCGATCAATTAATGCTCAGGCTGACCATCCACCAGCAGGCTCTAAATTACAGAAAGAGTCACAGAGAGGAGCCAAATAGAGGCACATAAGACAGTAGAGAGTATAGAATAAATGAAAGGCAGTGAAATGGCTTGAAGAAATTTGAAAAGTTAAAACAAAAATCAAAATCAATTAAAAACAAAGTAGACATACAGGGTTGTAAAATAAACCAGACCAGGATGACAGTAATCTGCAACATTTTGATATGAATTCTGTAGTTTTACTTTGATCAAATGATATGAAACTAAAAGAACTAAGACAACTAAGAACAAGAAAAGTGCAAAGAATAAAAGTGCAAAAAATTCAGGATGAAAGTGATGTGCTGGTATTGAGGTCTAATTTTACTTCACAGATAGTCTGTAAAATAATACTGTCTACTAGAAAAAAATGAACTGTAAATATAAAATTCTCATTACAGACTTGATTGTTTGTAAAATATACAGCATCTCTAATTGAAATTAGGTCAGTTAACACTACTCCACTGTGGGAGTTGTCTACAACTGTTGTCTACAACTCCCACAGTGGAGTACTAGTTGATTAATCACAGGAGATACTTGATACTATACTCATTCAATAACAAGGATCAAGTCTCCTTAAATTGGTTTAAAAAACAATATGGAGTAACTGTAGGCAGGACCAACCTGGAGGTAGCTGTAGATTTTTTTTTAGCTTTATTTGTAAGATGTGTTTGACTTAAAGCTGCTGGGCCAGGCGGTACAATCATGCAGGCTGTCTCCTGCAAACAGGCAGTACAAAGGCCAGAACTGATTTATACAGCAATAGGGGGGAAATTATTCTTTGAAACAGAAAACGTGGTCATTCTGCGATGTATTCTTTATATCATTTCTTTAAATGTTCTTTTTTATCATTGCTTATATCATTCTTCAAAGCTCTCAATGCCCCATTAGGCACATTACAAAGGTGTGTATGCTGTTGTCACAGCTCTGCACCATTCACACAGTGAGTCCAGTAGCTGAGAGGAAAACTGCATTTGCTGATGTAGATCCCAGGGTGCCTTGATGAAAAACCATTTAACCTGCATGCTTCAGTAAATAGCCACTCAGAGAAGAAAACTGCCACAGAGAATGCAAGAGTGGCAGGATTGAAAGTGATGCAGGTGAAGGTCATTTCTCTTACGTTTTGTTTATTACTTCCACTTTCCGAGTCATTGTGCTTTAGAACAAACTCTTCACAGAAAGATACAGTATGTGAAAGTAAACCAGAGCACTTGACAGAGCTTTGATACAAATTGATACAAAAAGATAAAAATGTTTCAAGATATGACTATATTTAGTTAATTGTAAATATCTGATTTGTTGTTTCATGTATTGTTTTGTCAAATCAAATTAAACATAGATAAGATGAGGGGCTGGCTGAGGAAACACTGCATCCTAATTTCCCTTGTGATGTTTGGAAAAAAGCAAGGAGTCATCTGGCAGCTTAAGAATCTCTATTCTTCTCAGCTCACGAACCTTGTTACAAACCCACCTTCTCTCTCTCCTCTCTCATTCTCTACCTTTTCTTTTCTTTGCCTCAATCAGCCCACTCACACCACCGAAGTAAATCCTTCTTTTTCCCTGCTGTTGTTTGGAGCCGATGGGGATGTAACAGTAGACAGCACGGAGACTTGGCCACACACAGACGCACAGACACACACACACATACACACACACACTCTCTCTTTCTTTCTTTATTTCTTTCTTCCTTCCTCCCTCTCACTCTCTCCCTCTCTCTCCCTCTCTGTGTTTTGTGGTGAGTGTGAGCTCAGTGCCGCAGCTCTCGGTGACAAATTGATGTTGCGGCACTTTCCCTTTCTGCAGCCTTAGCATAAAACTGGCCGAACGATGTTCCACCGCGGAATTCAATTTCACAGTTGAGTTAGGTTGTTGATTACCCTGCCAAACTCAGATTAATGCGCGTTTAACCAACATGGATCAGGAGACCCTTGGCTGACAGCCAGCCAGCGGTGCTGGCTAAAGAATGTGAGGAGGAAGGGGGGCAAAGACTGGGCCGTCCCAGCAGCAGTGCAACCCCCCACCCCGCAGCCCCCCCACACCTGCCTTAGAGTGATTGATTAAAAGAGTTCACACTATGTAATTATACACCATCCCAACACATCAGGGCTCCTCCTCCTGCCCTGTCTATCTGTGTGTGTGTGTGTGTGTGTGTGTGTGTGTGAGCGTGTGTTACTTTGTGTATGTGTAAGGAGAAAGAGTGATGGGCGCAGAGAGGAAACAAATAAAAGGAAAAAGGAAGACAGGGAGTTTTCATTATCCTCTCAGTCTCTTGAGAATTTATGAGGACAAAAATCTCGCTGGTTAAAGATCGTTGTTGGGAGGTGTGACAGAGGTAATTTAATTTAATCTCCGCAGTGTGGAGGCAGTTTGACCCACGACTGTCTCAATAGTTTGCAGTATATACTGCAGAGTCCACACTGAACTACTGGTTTGAGATTTTCCTCAAGGTGTGTTTGTATGTGTGTGTGTGTGCAAGGCCCATTATGAGTCAGACCAAATCAGCTGAGTCATATAACTGAGCTTTTATTAGATCTCCTTGTATGATGCTCTACATTCCCACTGTGTGCGTGTGCAGGCTATTTATGCTGCCATGTTGTTTTAAAGGAGACTCAGGTGTTTCTAGGATCTTGCGGAAGAGGTGTGTCCCAGATCCAGATGCTCCCTTGGCTCCTGGTTGATGAATGGAGTAGCTTAGGAGCATTGGTGGGTGGTAATGATAAAGTATGGTTCCTGTCCTGTGGACTAAATGTCTCCTGTTAGTTCTGTCAGGGGCTGATGTACCTGCAGACACACGTGAAGGTAGAGCTGTCATTTCACAGAGGACAGAGCATGTGGTCATGCATTCACACCCATCTATCCAACACACTTAGTGCAAACAGTAAACACATGTCACAGTGTTGTTTCTTTAAAAATACATCCCTCAATAAAAAAAAAACGTGTCTCTGTACTTCCTTCTACAGGGTGACTATGAGCGTCCGCTACGTGACGGCAGTCCCCAGGTGACGGGTGGTGACACTTACCCCCGAGGGCCTCTCAAGCAACCACAGAGCCTCACTAAGCCGCCTGGTTACCCCCCGGCACACCTGCCCTACCCTCCTGTCTTTCACCATTACAAACCTTCACCTTACCACCACCCCCCCTCCCAGCCAAGCCCACCATACACCCCTCAGGTATAGTATGTTTGTTGTGTTTATTCATACAAATGATGACATATGAGATGAGAGATGCTTCAGTCAGGGTTAGTGGGCCCAATACAAATAAATCATCATTTGAATGGGATAAGTGCAAATTAGACTGCGTGTCTTCTGTTTTTAAACATTTTACCAGAAAGATTCATTAAAGGGTTTGGACAAACTGATATAATGGGCTTTGTTTTAGGGTTTAAAACAATCATTATGCCCTTTAAACCAAAAGAAACCATTTTAAAAAAAACTATGTAACTGTTAGGAGAGCATATTGTAGCAAAGCGGACAACAGGCCTAAAAAACTTATTTTTTTCAAGATTCATGGTGTTTATAGGACAATGGATGACTGTGCCATAGGTTAGCAGAGGTATAATGCATTTTATGTTGTTTTGGAAGTTCCTATAGTTTTTTTTAAAAAAAAAAGCCTTATGGTCACATGATATGTCTGTGTGTTTTTAAAACACAGGGGGCCTACTCACAGCCTTCATCACCTTACATCCCCCCGGGGGCCTACCCGCCCCCATCCTGGGGCTCCAGCTCTGACACTCAACCCTCCAGAGTCTCTCATGAGCAGTTCAGAGCTGCACTTCAGCTGGTGGTCAACCCAGGTGAGAAATGGACAACAAAAAGTGTCATTTTGTTTGTGTTATTGTTGCATCAGTATTGAACTTTGTTTGTATTGGCCTGCAGGAGACCCTCGGGAATACCTGGACAGCTTTATCAAAATCGGTGAGGGCTCCACGGGCATCGTGTGCATCGCCAGCGAAAAACACAGCGGCAAGCAGGTGGCTGTGAAGAAGATGGACCTCAGGAAACAGCAGAGGAGAGAGCTGCTCTTTAACGAGGTATGAAAGACTGACAGAGATGGTTCACAACTGCAGGACACACAGTATGCACGCTCAGACATACACTTACTACCATGCCTGTTTAACTTTATTACTTTAAACATTTCATGTACTGTTTTCTGATTTGATATGTTTTGCATGTGAGTATTTTTTTCATTTGGATGCTTGATGTTGCATTGCTCTGTAAGTAATGCCCACCCCCACATGTGAAATCAGGACTGATTGTTGATAGCTCAAACAAGCTGCAGCAGAGATGAAACTGGTTTGAATCACATCATTAAACATGGCTCAGTTTGTGTCAAACAGATAAAAAACAACGCCGTCTCACAGCAGAACAGTAGCTTGCTTATGAACTAAAACGTGTACAGCGTGCTATTTTTATTATGAATGAAGTAATGCTCACGCCAATTAAAAACCTCTGCTGGAAATTTATTCATAGTTTTTTCTGTTCACAGTTTGCTAACTATTGAAAAATGAGCTCCGCATAGCTTGCACTTGCAGTGAAAAAAAAATGTTTGCAGACAATTTTCATGATTGCATATATCACAGAAAAATGTTTATTAATTATGTTAATTGACTGCAAGGTTGAACCTTGGATGATTTTCTTTATCAATTGATGTTGCTCTGACTCTATTTTTGGATCTGTGTGTATCGTGTGTGTGTGTGTGTGTGTGTGGGCGTGCGTGGGTGTGTGTGTGTGTGTCTGTGTGTAAGTAAGTAAGAGATAGGGAAGGAATACATGCATGCATGTTAGCACATGTGTACAGTGAACACAGATGTGGGTGTTCAGCTAGGAACTAATTTGCTTTGTGTAATCCTATTAATTTCTGAATGTTCCCCTTTTATAGTTAAGCCTCCAGAACATGTTTACATTAAACAGAGGGAAGTTGAAATAATAAAAAAAATAAAAATATAAGCACAAATTAAATACATGATTTAAAAAGTAGATTATGTCTTATATTCCTCTATAAATTCAATTTTGTGTATTGGAACCAATACAGAGTTGAATTTAGCAATTGATAATGGCAACAATAATGATAATTGTGTTACATGAAAATAAGTCTTGGCCATAATTTTAATATTAGAATATATAATTTATAGGTCAGGTTTTGTTAAGGCTCTGTATCATGTGACACTCCTATAAAAACACATAATGTCTATAAAAAATAACAAGCAGATGTAGTATCATATTAATTTCCTTCTCTGTGTGTTTTAGGTGGTGATCATGAGGGACTACCACCACGAGAACGTGGTCGACATGTACAACAGCTACCTGGTTGGAGATGAGCTGTGGGTTGTCATGGAGTTTCTTGAGGGTGGGGCTCTCACTGACATTGTGACCCACACCAGGTAATCTCTCTTAAATGTAGAAACACATAAAAAGATTAAAAAGTGTACCAAGAATTACAAGACAACTATTAAAATACATTTTAAAGGACCTTGTGTGCAAGCTGGTGTAAGCAATATAATGGGGTTTGAGCACCTGTACACAAGTCATAACCAATAGAGATAAATTCTGGGATTCGTATGAAAGAGTAAGCCACAACCCTCTTAAAACAACAAATGGAATTGTACTTCAGCTAAAAACCTTGAAGTGCAGAGTGTCACATACAGTATACAGTCTTAAAGTTGTGAGACGGCTTTAAATGCAGTTAGTGGAATCAATAAGAGTGTCAGCACTGGCAAAAGAAATATTTACCATTTTAAAAAGTTCCTGAAATGAAGATGCAAGAATCAATAGCACTCTCAAGTCTGTTAAGAGGCTATGGCCAGGAGTGTGTTAGCTTAGCTTAGCACAAAGACTGGGAGCAGGGAAACAGCTGTCTTGGCTCTGTCCAAAGGTTAGACAGTGTGTTATCGATCTTCTCATTTAAGTTTGTCAAAAATTTGCCATATTTCTCACAATGATGAACTTGTCCTTACAAACCCTGACAGCCTGTTTTTGGACTGGCTGTATGCAAGAGGATTTAAATAAATGATGTGAGCTTAAATTACTAAAGAAATAAAATTGAATAAATGATATAATTATAATGCATTGATTCCCCCCAAAAAAGGGCAGCTGTTTTTGTGTGTCCTTTGTCAGTTGTGTTAAATGACTTAGCCTTAAGTGTGTATTTAAGTGCTGTGAAGAACAGAGGAAGCAACCATATGTGAGAAGACTCATGTCCTCCAGTCAGATAGTTTAACTGGTTACTTGCAAGAAAAGATGTGTTGTTAGAAATCATAACGTTGTTTAATTTCCTCTGCAAATCAGAAATTTCACAAAGATGAATCATTTCAAATGACGACCACAAGAACCCAGCAGATGGGCTGTAATCCAGTCATGCGTTTGATAGTTTTAGGATCATTCTCCAACTTTCCTTAATTGCCTCTCTGTTGTTGTGTCGTGTTTCTAAGCTGCTGCCTCATTGTTTTAAGCTTACTTCGTGCTTGGTGTTTAATTACAGTCATTTGTGTGGAGTGTCAGTATTAACAGTGCGCGGTGTCGGATGCTAATAATACGCTTTGCTGAGGCTGAGCACCGCTGCAACCGTGAAGCATCTTGAACAGTCTCCCACACAGATGTTTGCCTGTTTGTCTGTGTGTATATGTGTGTGTGTTATGGAGTTTTAGTATACACATGAGTTGATTTCTCTTTTTCATGAGTTTGCTTAACTTGAACTGGAACTGTGTGTGTGTGTGTGTGCGTGCGTGTGTGTGTGTGTGTGTGTAGCCATATTGGTCCATGTGAAAGCTTTGTGCTATTTCTGTTAAGCCTTTTGTTGAGAAAATAACTGCTGCGTGCCTTGCGTTGTGCAAGCTTCATCAGGTTGCTGGGTTGTTGGTAGCAAACACACACATTCAGATACATAAACACACACACACACAAACCTTTAGTAACACACACAGGCGAGTCAGCAGTGGCAGAATGGGTGTTCATGTTCCTGAACTATTTCAATCACGTTCAAATTTCAATTATACTTCGGAGTTTGTTAATAAGCTGCACTTCACAGGAATATTATCTCATGTAAGTGCAAAAGCATAGGTATATGTGCTCACTGGCGTGTGTATGAGTGGATGAATATCTGCACATTAGTGTGTGCGTAGGTGCTTGTGTAACTCTCCTCCCCTTGGCAACCTTTACAGGCTCATTAAAATTGTTTTTCACTTTGTGTTTGAAACAATTTTCTATTTCAGTGATCCTGTTTTCTGTTCAGTTGTGTGTGTTTTGCGTGTGTGTGTGTTTTAGGGAGTCTGAAGAGGGTGGGACAATAAGAGGTGCATTGTCTTTGCGTACACATCTCTATCCGATTCACTTTGAGTTAGCCAGTTGTTTTCCCATCAGCAGAAGGCTCATTTATCTCTCATGATGGAAAACGCATACACGTGTGACAATAAAATCTGCTGCTGTGTTGGTATCTGTTTTTTTTTGTGTGTGTCTGTCTGTCTTTGTGTGTGTGTTTGGGGAGTGGGTATGTATGTTTGCGTGTCTCTGGGGTTGCTTCACATACTGCAATTCTGCAAGTGTCAACTCCAATAGTGCAATTCTTTAGACAAGACAATACGAAGAAGAGAGAGATGTGTATATGTGTGAGTGTTGAGATAGTTACACGTTTGACTCTTAGTGTGTGTGAACTTTATTTGCATGAACATGTACAACATGAGTATGTTTCCTGCCTGCAAATGAGCAAATCTCTATTTCTGCACATGTACTGTATGTGTGCACTCACACTCATAAACACACAGCATGGCCTGGCCAGCTGGGTCTAGATGTTAATGTTCAGTGGAGCTGGGAGTTTCTGTGTGAGCTCAGTCAGACGCACTGCATCGCCCCGTCCCTCCATATGGGACCCTCCTGCATGCTCTGCTCATCACAGCTACAGCCGCTGCAGGCTACAGGGGGAGATTTCTGCACCATCTTTAGTTGAGGTTAACAGTAGTCTCGTAAAATATGCTGTAAAATCTGAAGCCAAACTCAACTGTGCTGTATTTTTAAGAACTTTGTAAAGTTTATGCAAGACACTTTTATTTTTCTTCACTTATTTAATGATAATATAGCCTTCCTCCCTCAAAGCCACCAAAGACAAAACGTTCAGAGAAAAATGCAGACATCTGTGTGGGAGACTGTTCAAGCTGCTGGATAAAAAGAGGAAATTGGCAAACTGTGAAGAGTAAATGCATAAAAATCTTAAAGAAAATAGGTTAACACAATACATATACTGCCATACCATAAGTGGTTATGAAAGGAAGTATAATTTGATTAATACAACAAGTTAAAAGTTATCACAGTATTACAGCGTTAGAATGTCATAACATTAACTAATAAAATTACCATGAAATTGGCTGTCAAGATAACAGATTTTCACATGATTATCATCCTCTAAAAAATTAAAATAAGAATATAATCCCGATATTAAAAGATCATTTAAAAGATTCTTTATTTAAATTTTTCTTAAGCTTTTTTGTTTTATTCTCTTTTTTAACAGAGGTGAAAAGAGACTCTAACAATTGTACAAAAGCTCACTAAAAACAAGAAATACACTAAATTAAATTTTCCCCTTCATAACTACAATTATATATTACAATATTACATAACTACAATTATATATTATTATATATATATTATTATATATAAATATATATATTATATTTGCACATATTTATATATTATACATTTCAAAGAGCGCTGGAATCAATTTCAGTTTTCAGGTTTTAAAAAGCCTGAACAGCACAGACAGTTACAGATCATCCAAACCAATTTGTTCATGTCATCTTTGTTATTTTGTGTATTTCTGTGCAGATTCAGTGTTGCACAACAAACAGCCTCAACCTGCTCTTGTACCAGAAACTTGTATTGTTTGTCATGTTTCTGTAGCTTAATAATGAGACAAATACTAATTGTAGTTTTATCAATCATTATTGTTTATAATAACTGATTTATTTTTACTAAAATCCATCACATCAAAGATGGTTTTACAGGCTCTTCTCCTGTCATAGTGCCTGCTGACAAACATTTTGTTTGTGTGTTTGCGTGTGGAAATGCGTGTGTATGTGTGTGTGTGTCTGTTTCCTCACAGGATGAATGAGGAGCAGATTGCTACAGTGTGTCTGTCGGTGCTGAGGGCTCTGTCCTACCTGCACACACAGGGTGTCATCCACCGCGACATAAAGAGCGACTCCATTCTCCTGACCAGTGATGGCAGGGTAAGTGCACATGACTAGTGTGAGTGTGTGTGTTTCTATCCATGTGTTTACATATATTATTTAATTGAGTTTCTCTTTTTGGGATGTTTTTAAACCCAAAGATTCCTCTTTAAATAGGGATCTTAATAATTCCCAGAGTATTTCTGCTACCCTTGTTCCTGTCATTGGTGAATTTAGTCTAATACACAGACTCTCACACACTCACTGACCTTATCCATGGGTGCCACTCCTGCCACTTGTCAACAGCCAGTGCCAGAAACTTATCATCATCAATTACCGCTCATGCCGCAGTAATTAAATCCTGCCTAATGCCTCCTAAAGAGCTGATAAGACGTAATTAATTGAAGGATGATTAACCACTAATACTGGAGATTAGTGTCTTCTATGAAAGCTCTTCATCACAGTGGGTCAGTGCCCTGCTTGACATCAAACACAGAGGTTTTGAATTAATACAATTTCTACTGTATGTCCACACGCCTACATAATGAGTGGAACCTGAAAGCAGCATGATGTTTGTGTGTTTGCAGATTAAGCTATCAGACTTTGGCTTTTGTGCCCAAGTTTCCAAAGAAGTGCCCAAGAGGAAGTCCCTCGTTGGAACACCCTACTGGATGGCACCAGAGGTCATTTCTAGATTACCATATGGGACTGAGGTGAGGAGGACACGCAGATGCACTTACACTGAGCCAGAGAGACTTACCACTGTGTGATGTGTTTGTGCACTGTGGTGTACTGCGCTGATGTCAGTTAATATTAATATTAATTAATATTTTCTCATGTTTGCAGGTGGATATCTGGTCTTTAGGCATTATGGTGATCGAGATGGTGGACGGAGAGCCCCCTTACTTTAATGAACCCCCTCTGCAGGCCATGAGGAGAATACGAGACAACCTGCCCCCGAGGCTAAAAGAGTCGCACAAGGTAAGAAGTCTCGTGGTGGACTGACTTACAGGTAGCATTGCTAAAAATGTACATGACATACTCTGTTTTTTATATGGCGGTATTTCATGTAACACTTTAGTGCATGTTCTATACTTGAGGTCTTCTTGCATTTTTATGTTTGTCATAAATTTCTCTTTACAGCAAGTACCCGATTAAAACATTTCTTTATGTCTTCAGGTGTCCTCTGTGCTGCGCTCTTTCCTGGACCTGATGCTTGTGAGGGAGCCCTCGCAGAGAGCCACAGCCCAGGAACTCCTTCAGCACCCCTTCCTCAAGCTTTCTGGACCTCCTTCCTGCATCGTGCCCCTTATGAGACACTATCGCCACCGCTGACCTGCTGGCCCAAACCCTGCCCTTCTCTACACTAAAAAAACACACACATACACACACCACTAGGGTGGCACTGCCCTCACCCAGCCAAAACACCCCACCGCTTGGTGGCGCGCCACTAACACCGACACCTGTAACCGTGAAGTAGAATAGCAAGAGGAATATCTAAGAAATACATTTAATAAAAACACATGACAGTGAAAAGAAGAAAAAAAAATTGTCAACCATTTTGAAACTATGAACTGGATTAGAAGAGTGTACTAAAGAGGAACTCACTAGACGTCCAGTAGAAATGCATGGGCTGGCTCGCCCCGCTGCAGTCTTCTCTCTTCCTAGACTGACTCTTCAGCTCCATGTAGAGTTTTAATAGCCATCAGCAAGAGCTTCAGTGGGATGATACAAGCTGCTGAGGAGATGGAGGGACCACAGGGCCCGGCGCTCTGCTCAAGACCCCAAACAGCAGAGGGCAGAACAATCAGCTGTGTGCAGAGAGGGGTGTGTTCGACTGGTGAGGACTGTTGTGCGGCTGCTGCGTCAGTTAGTCCCTCTAAAAGATGGGCTGCCGCTTGGCTGGTCAAACAGAGACGAGCTCTCTTGTATCTCCTCACACACTAACAGTGAAAATGTATTTTAGAGAAACTTGTAAGTTTTTCTGTACAGTTTTGATAATTTGCAGTATTTTATCGTGTCGTAACCATTGTGATATGAGCAGTATTAAATAGAGTTTCTGCAGAGATCTTTCCTACTGTTTATAATCCAGTTTTTGCTTAAAGATATAAGAGATATCCCAAATAAACTCACCTAAACCTAACTGTTACAAAAAAAGTACTAAATATATTTATTATCTTACATTTGTAGACAGAACTTCCATTAAATGTTGGAAAAAAGGGTAATGTCAGAATTTTGTATGATGTTTTAAAGTATTTATTTATTTATTGGACTTGAAGGTTTATTTTTTGGTAGTGTGGCCTTTTTTTGTTTGTTGAGTTTGTTTTGTTTTTTGGGGTTTTGATTTACATTTTTAAAGC
Source organism: Acanthurus lineatus (assembly GCA_029814665.1). NCBI lineage: Eukaryota > Metazoa > Chordata > Actinopteri > Acanthuriformes > Acanthuridae > Acanthurus > Acanthurus lineatus. The sequence continues at coordinate 7,145,072 of JAPZDV010000010.1, read as the reverse complement.
GCATTGGCAGACAGTGATATCAGTTGGTATATCATCCAAGCAATACCCCAAATCTTTTTATGAAACAATGAATCCCTGTGTTTATGATAATTACACCATGCATTTAAATGTAGCACAGATTGAGTGGATTTGACAAAAAAAAAAATCTTCTAAGCAGACCTGTTTTCTTTTATATAGTATGAGTCTCATCCTTTTTTCTCTAAATGCTAAGAGGCGCCAATCCAGGGCGCCCGCCTGCCACGCAGATTTTAGGATGCTGATAAAAGGTCTTGTTTTCTACTCACATCCTCACTGTCATCATCTCACTCCTTATCCCACCTCAGTCAGACACACACTCGCTATCACTGGAACTGTGCTGCCATTCTCACCTCTGGTCGGACCGGGAGAATAGTGTAATCCTCCTCCCTGTGTCGTTTTTACCCATCATTCACTGTGATATGTAAATATGACTGTGGGTACGCGAATGTGAGCGTGTGATTGTGTGTGTGTGTGTGCGTCAAAGAGCAAAAGAGGTAGAGCGTGATTATCTCTGTATATCTGAAAGTATGCGTGTGTGTGTGAGTGTGTGTGTGCTGCTGGCTAATCCTTGACAGTGTGTCAAGACCTGAATGAGTAACACTTATCTGTGGTGTTGGCTTGTACAGTGATACTGCATGTTTGTTATCAGTGAAGCTGGTTTTAATTAAAAAAACGCCCATAAAAACATTGAGATGTGTTGCATGGATTTTTCCTTCATCCCCCTCTGCAGCCTCCTCTTTTTTCTCTTCTTCCTCTTCTTCTTCTTCTTCTTCTTCTTCTTTATCTTCTTCTCTCGTGTCTCATATCAAGCAGAGATGTTTTTTTTTAAACAGCACACTGTCAGATTATTCAAGGGAATTCCTTTCAGTCATCAACAGTTTATTTTCTCTTTGTTGTTTGGGTCTTCCATATTCTTTAAATTCAGCAGTTCTCATTTCCAACTATTTCACTCTAACTTCACCTCCAAACAGAGAAGCACAAAGAGACACATCCATGGATCGGTGTTGCCATAATATATGAGGTTATTTCTCTTTCTTTCCTCTGAGCCATTTCCCTCTGAAGCACTGTAATGGGATATTGATTTAGCTCGGACAGAGAATGGAGCTTCTCTCTCAAAGAAAGATACCTGTGCCGACAGCCTAGTAAATAAAAGCGCAAGTACTGGGGCCAGTGGGACTGCAGGATCACACTCGAGACAGCAGAGTCACTGAGTCACAATTAAGCTGAATAATGTCACACATCCATATATTCTGAAAAGACCACACTCAACTGTTTCAAACTCCGAGGCATCACATAGAAGGTACACAAGGTTCGAAACTGTAAATTTCCTCCCAAGCAGATGTATCAATGGTCTAGCATCATCTTAAAATTAATATAAATTTCTCCCATGTTATTTTTTTTTTCTTTTGACAACTCATAAAAGTTAAGTTATATGTGTTTTTTAGTGCATGAACTGACAACTTGATTCAGGACCAGAGCTACCAGTGGGGACAGCAAGTTCATGTCTGTTGATTTTTAAAACCTTTAGGAGGGTTTTATAAAGTTTATCTTTAAATGTGACTTTTCTTTGACAAAATTAATAATTAAATTCATTAAAGAACGACAGATGAAAGCCGAATGAAGAGATTTAATATTTTTCTAAATCAAATTTTTAGCAGTGAGGACAGTTCTGAGGCCTCATTTTGACTATCTTGGAGGGATAAAGGCTGCTTTTAAACGGTTAAATTAATAAAATATTTTTAAAAAAATTAGATATCTGTTCAGCATGTCTTCAGTAGGCTGGGTAGGGTGGCATTGCTGAGCACCATTCAAGGCTTTTTTAAAATTCCAGTTGCAGCCCAGTTGTGTCTGATCCATAGACCTGGGCTACGCTACGGTGGCGCACAGGTAGGCTATTATCACTGATTTGTTACACCTGTGTTTTCTGTGAAGTCTCCGTGCAGTTTGTAGATGCTGGACTTTTGAACTTTCGACAAATTTGATAAATGACAGTGAAATGCTACAGACGGGATAATAACCAGCCAATCATTTTTTAATTCACGAGTTTTTAGTTTAATGACCCTGTAAACAGTTGAGGAAATTGCGTGTTCACGTGCGGAATAATTAACGATAAAAAGTCAACGAAACTTGTTTCCTTAAATCAAAGAAAAGGATTACTTTGGTCACATCAGAGACAAACTGGACTGGCAGCTGCAACATTTTTGGAAATTTGTGAAGCTCAGCAACAGGTAGGCAAAGTTTTTCAAAATCGCGTCGGGTTGGCACTATATTTCTTTGTATTTATTTCTGTAAAGTATTTGCCTCAACGTCAGTCAATCGTGTCTGTTTGTTTCTTTGAACTCGGAGTGGACAGATTTATTTCTGAACCTAGGCTGCTAAATATGGTCTCCATTTTTCGGCTGCTTGTTAAATTTAGTCGGTGTGTTAGAGTGTGAGCTGCTGTTTATATGCTGTTTGTTTCTCGGGTGTATTGTAGCACAAACATATGGTGAATGGTTGAGTGTTTTGGGTTATTTAAAACTCATCTCAGAGTGAAACATATAGTCTGTAAGCTAGTTAGCTCTGCTAATAGCTCTGCTCTGTCCGCCATTGGTCCTGTGTTGTCATAGTAACCCTGGTCACGTGAAGGTGTCGTTGCGTGGGGACTTGAGGTGCATTTTATTTTATTAGTTAGTCACAAAATGAGCAGGTGTTACACATCATTATCAGATGTGGTTTGGACAGTTTATTTGTTACACAACTGTTCTCTGTTTGTGAGTCAATTTTATTTGTGAAAACATCACTGTAGGAGGAAAGTGACTAAATAGCCTACTTCTACTCTGGTACTGCAGTTCAGTACAACTTCGAGGGACCTTTTTGTTTTTCTTTAGTTTTTCGGTTCTATGTCATTTCATAGTTTAACTCTCGCATTTCAGAGGGAAACATTGTACTGTGTTTACTCTGCTACATTTACTCTACTCGATAGATGGAGTTATTTTATAGATTGAAATTCTTCTGATGACTGTGCTATAGATTTAACTATATATATGAAAATGAAATAGATCAAATATGCTCCACCTCAATTAACTTTAAAATTAAAATGCTAATTACATGTTAAAGTATCAGTAATTATTTCCCAATTATATGATGTATATAAACTGGAACTTTTTTAAAGAGATCATGTTAAACAAAATGATACTATACATACATTTTGCTGTAACTATTTTCGTACTTGTACTTCAGGGAAATACTGAACATAAGACAGAGTAGTTTTAAAAATTGGTTTTGGTTTTACTTAAGTTAAAGATATGAGTACTTACTTCACCACTGATAGGAGTCAATCAGCTTATTTTTGTCCACATCAGTGGGTGAAACCGGGAAGGGTTGTGACATCTTTTTGTTGCAGATGTCTGCCACTCCAAATTACTAAAATTACAATACAAATCAAATTAAA
>JAPZDV010000010.1:7056396-7128785 GCA_029814665.1 Acanthurus lineatus | reverse complement strand
CCCCCCCCCCCCCCCCCCCCCCCCCCCCCCCCCCCCCCCCCCCCCCCCCCCCCCCCCCCCCCCCCCCCCCCCGCCACTCTGTCATACAGTGATTTGTTTTTTAAATACATTCTTACTGAAATACAGAAAACCTACAGTAGTGCACTGCTACATTTTCCACATTGTTATGATGGCCTATCACATACAAAGTGCTCAGGACAGGACTGGTGTGTAGCATACAGTGTATTTCACAAAGTTTATTCATTTGTGCTGAACCGACATTAAATCTTATACATATTCTTCTCCCCACCTTCACACTTTTTCTGGAGCATTTAATTGGGTAACTACTTAAAAAATCAAAACAACAAAAAACAAGGATATCCACTTCCCGTCAGTGTTTGTGCATGTGTTGCATGTGTATATCCACCAATAGCTGCGGCTTGCGTTGCCCACAGGATGCAGAGAACATTGAAGGCGATGGAGAACTTTGATCTACATACAGTGGTGGAGGGGATGTGTCTAACTGTGTTGCTTCGTTTCTGAGGTTACATGTCCTCTTAACAAGTGGTTCAACCCCCTATCAAACAATGAGAAGTGCCGATGTTAACATGAAGGGTGAAGGTGCAGGACTGTGTGAAGGGCTACTGTGTTTTTGAGTTGATATGACAGGAAAGTACAGAGAGTGATGAAGGCAGGATTATCGCATCTGGCTGTACAGGGCTATTCGCAGTGGAGTGTGTCTGCACCTGCATGTGTATGTGTGAGTGCACGTGTGTGTGTCTGTGTGTGCTTGTGTCTCAATCTCAGTCGCTCACACCACCGTGGCAGGTCTGCGGTCCATCTCCTCCTCCAACTTCACCATCTGCTGCATGTCCTTGGCCTACAGGAGACAGAAAACACAGTTAAACCAACACATAGAAACATCACTAATAAGTGCTCATGAGTAACAAGAGCAGAAGAGCCACCTATTTTCTATTATCATTTCTGATGTTAAGTAAGTTTTATTGGGCTGTACCAAATTGTTTAAAGTTTCTTTCATAACATTATCATTCAAATTCTAAATTAAAATTAGAATGCCCATAGCTGCACTTTGCAGATGTTTTGTGGGTTAAACTGGCCCAAACCCAGCAAAGGGACAGATCCCAGCAGGCAGCTACTTGTAGCTGGAGAGCTATGGATGTAGAGGACTGGAATTTCTGGAGGAGTTGACACCTGGAGTTGCACCGGATTCTGCTGTGATCCAGAGTAATGACAGGAGGAGAGCTCAGTTTATTTTTATGGGATTAAAGAGTGGATTTATAAGATGCATTTACAAATTTCAGAGACCTCTCCTGTTGCGCACCAATGGAGTATTGCACAGTAATGTGCATGTAGCAGGTGCAAGGTCAAACTTGCACAAATAACCCAACAGGAGCTTTGAATTAAAAAGGACACTTGGTACAGCCCAAAAGTTTGATCTTGAGTTATAGGACACTAATCTGTTTCTCCTTGAGCAATAATCTCTTCTGCTGAGTGTATTTCCTCATAGGTAATGTATAGCGCATATTAAGCAGGAGTGATGTGTAATTATGGTCGCCACAAATGTCTGCAGCAGGATACTGTCACATACTATGAAAGCAAATGATTGTGAGCTGGAGTGAAAGCACAGTGAAGCAGGCTGGGAGCTGGCTGTTTTTGCTTAGTAATAGCTGGTGAGTCATGGTGATAAATGACTCAAGCTGCTAGTTGGCACTGCTGACACCCTGAGAGCTGCAGACTACAAAAGTGGGAATGAGATTTTACAACACAAAGGAAAATGAATTACTTGCTTTCTTTCTTTTATCTTTAATCTTGCCATTCGTTCAGAGATGGGTCTGTTGTGTACAATTTCCCCAGATTCACTCATTGGTGATTCATCTGAAGGGGGCTCATTATAGCAGTCATTTATATGGTAGGAAAACGCAGATTTTATCAGGCTCAGCAGAAAACTGAGACAAAAGAGTTGCATAACTTAGAGATAGAGGGGAAAAAACATGGAGGGAACATGATCACTGAGTGATGCTGACAGAAAGGTGGAATGAGAGGTAGAGTTGAGTGAGATGCAGATGCCTACCTTGAACCTGTTTGTTTGCATGGTGTGATTTCAAAAGCTGTGCCGGAAGAAGCAAATCATATTAAAAACAAATGAATATGTGCATACATGTAAGACATGTACAGGCAATGGAGTGTGGCAGATGGCAAAATAAAATGGTGAGATGGAGTTATGTACACTTATTACATGTAGGGAGGAGAGATACAATCAAGTGTTTTTTTTTTTTAAAGTAACACTTCAGTAAAAAGTTGTGTTGTTAAGAAATGTGCAGAAGTAAGACATTACAAGAGAGCTGAGACTTTCATTCTTCAGTATGAACTTTGTTTTTTATTTGGGACCAGCATTGTCATTCTCTTTAGAGTCCCAAGAGGCACTTAAATCAGCTATGTGGAACATTTCCTGCACAACTAATTACAGTTTACATCACAAATTAATAAACTGCAGCCATTAGGAAGAAGTCAGCCTGAGAACTACACTAATCAAGTCTTGAGTTTCATTTACACTCAAAAGGCTGGTGGAGCACAGAGGACTAGAAACAGAGACATGGACCACAGCAGTCAAGTTGACAGCAGGCATGTCAGTTATCATAAGTAATTTGTTTTAAACATTATATAAACAGGGACATTCTTGCTATAAGGTTAAATTCTTGATTGTTGTACCTGCTCATTGAACTTCTCCAGTTTTTCCAACTGTTCTCTCTGGTTCTTCTCCAGCTGCTCCATCTCCTTCTGATGCTTCATGGCCAACTACAGACACATCAGGGACAGAGACAATGAATTGCAACAATTCAGTTACTGTTGAGTGCTATGATTAATACTACTTATCAAACAAAGTGGCACCATGACTATGGCTAATGAACATCACAAAAAACAAATTTCGTTATGGAAAATTTGCTGTATTGTTTTCCCCAACATAATGATTGTATTACTGTTCTCTGCAAACACAGGGTGGATGGTCCTGTACAGCACAGCACAAAATGTGTCACACCAGTAAATGACAGGTTTAAATGTAATTTTTCTTTCTGTGATCAAGCAAAATGTAGAATACTGTCCGGATGACTGTTTTAGTCTAAGGCATTGAATGCAGGTAATATGTATGGTTTTAGAATATATGTTTTTTATTATTATACCACCTGATATGTACCTGGCTCTTTGGTGATGTGTTAAGGTCTTCTTGTGTATGGTTAATGCTTTTCTTGTTTTTTCCCTTGAATGTCTTAAGGATGCAGCAAAGGTGAAAGCCCAGGCCAAATTTCTCACAAGCAGGACAATAAAGTGAACCTTTCCTATCTTATGTTTAAGAAAGCAAAACATTTGTTTGCTTGATATAAAAATCACAGATAGTATTATACTTAATACATATAAAAATCTTTTTGTAACAGAGAAAATATCTGTTTTTCCTCCAGATTAGTGACAATTTCTTCAGAATTTTTTTCTTATTTCACACCGTAAAAATATGGACAACTGGAGTAGCAACAGACATCCAAACATTTGTATGGCATTAAAACATTACTATTATTTATTTAGCCTAATATTCAAAATGATAAATAGTAAAAATCTACCCTCTTCCTTTCATCCAGGAACTTCTTGGTGTTGCTGCTGTTTAACTCTCGCACTCTCCTACACAGAAACAAGAGAGCAGGACCATGGTGTTACAAGTGGCATAAAACAATAACAGCATAACAGTTTAACATTTAACAGACAAATCGGCTCTCTATTGAAAGTCTGACAGTCTATGACAAATAGATACAGTGTGTGCGTGACCAACCTCTCCCTCTCAGCCTTGTTTTTTATGGTCTTGTCCTGGCTGATAGCTTTACTGTTTTCCATGGACATCTTGGCCTGGTTGGCACGCATCTCTTTGCTCTGACTAAAATTGTGAAACAAGAAGACACATGTACTGTAAGAATACTTGATTACACCCAGCATTTACAACAATAATACTTCAAGCTGTGAGCAACAGGTAGGGAACTGGGGCTTCAGTTTAGCTGTTTACAGTCATGCTGCCCCTCTGGACTTGGTCACCTATGGGTGTATAAGGCATGCATCTGTATGTATTCATATGTACGGGTGTGTGTGTGCCTCTCACCGTTCATGGATGAGTTTGAGCTGCATGGTCTGCTGTTCCTGGACTGTGGCCAGCAGTTTCTTGAGGTGTTCACACTGCTGTGTGACGTGGCTGTCCTTCATCTCCTGCTCCTCACTGCTGTGACTACTGATCAGCTCTGACCACTCTTTAGTGTGCTGTGCTGTGATGTCCTTCACCTGCACCCACACACAACAGATACAGACCTCAGTCATTTATCCACCGCTGAGGAACTTGCCATCCTCACAACTAATTAAATTGCAAAAAGGATGCCAGTGTGGGGTAAGGAGTTTGATGTTACCTTGACTTTGTGATCGGCGATCAGTGTTTGGATCTTATCTTCTGTCTCCTTCTTCAGCTCTTGACAGTTGTTTTCCCTGTGAGAAAACCATGAGCAGATGAGTCAAATTTAGTAATGTACATGTAATACATGACATCCAGGCAATGCAGTGATGTCAGTTTATTGCAGCCTTTAATTTATTGTCACATAGGCTGGACTACACCAACAAGGTTCAATTTAGTATATGATTAGCTATAATCAGAGTTTAGTAAAACTAGGTTTAAAATGAGATTAAGAATTAAAATTAATCAGAGCTCTGTTGCACCATTAAAAATAAATCTGAGTTAAGTAAAACTTAGTTTATTTATTTATTTAAAACAGAATTTAAACTAAGTTTAATCAATAGGAATAAGAGTGAACACTGAAATGAAAATAAATAAATACATGAATAAATTAATATATAAATAATCTGCATGCTATCAGGACCTAGTCAATATAAAAGAATGGTTAGCAGTGCCGTAACTGCTAAACCGCTGCTTTTCCAAATTGTTGCACTGTTGCTAGCTGGCAACAAAGGTTGTCAGTTTAATGATACTTGCAGAGCAGAGCTCAAATCTTTCCTTCTCTGAACTTTTTGGCAGGATAAATGGAACAGTATGTCTGACATGTTGGCCAAATCCTCCTGTTTAGCTCCAACATAGTTTCCTTTGCTGTCCGGCATTGTGAAAAAAATGTATCATTACCATAAAAACATGGTGGGTTGAGTCTGCCGTTCAGTTTTCTTCAGACTTGATTATTTTGGACAATAAATCTCAAAAATGCAGCCATTGTAAAAGTTAAACCCCCTTAACTATAGGTTTAAAGTTAACCCTAGATCACAGTTTAAATTGAACCCTAGATAACAGATTAAATTAGAGTATAAAATTTTGGTGAGCAGGATTATATTTCATCTTGGTTTAGAGTAAAAAATAAACTTAAAAAGTTAACCTAAAAGTTAAACCTTGTTGGTGCAATCCAGCCATAATTGATATTTTTGCCCCTTTTTTTTCTGACCCTCGTTTCTTGATGGCTTTCTCCAGTAGCTTCTCCAGGGTTGTCTTCTCCTTGTCATGCTGAGACACCATTTTGTCTACCTGGGTGCAGTGGGCTTTCTGCATGGTATTTTGATCCTATTTAAAAAGAAAAAAATGTGTCACCCTAGTATTTAATTATAGTGAGGGTGCAATTCTGAATGTTTCACCCTACTTCCTCATAAGCAGATAAGTAACTGTGACAATTATTTCAAAGATATTCACATGTTGTTTTTTTTCTACATCTTGTAATGAGCCAGCAGTACTTTTATTCAGTCAACAGATGGTTCTGGCGGGCACTAAAAATACCGCACACTGTGATAATCAGCCACTATGAATGAGCCAGCATGTTTCATTGTTCCTATGGTAAGCTGGTCAAAAGAAAAGCAACTTTAGTAAGTCTAATTTCTCAGAAAAAATTGATTATGTGGCTGCATCTGCATGTGTTTGTAATGGACAGATTATGTGTTTCTGTGTGTGTGTGCCAATGAACAGAGTGATGGAGCAGAGGTCAGTGGAAGATGAAGGGTGGAGGCCACCCCTGTGCTGTGTTTCTGTCCCTCTGAGCATCAATAACTGTGCAGAATAGGCTGCAGCCTTTTTTGCATTACCAACCGACAGGTCGGCACAAAAACAATCACCTACCTTTGAGTGTTTCTTCTTTAAAGTGTTGAGTTCCTTCTGCTGCTTTTTAATCAGTTTAAGGTAGGTCTGCAGGGGGAGAGAGGTGTACTTTTTTAACAGTATAAATTAAGAACAATAACACAATGTTAGACAACTAACTGCAGCATCTCTCTTGCATTTTGTTTATAGTCTGTGACAGCACTGAACTATATTTACCTACTACCTGCGTCAGAAATGTGAAACTGTGTCCTCTTTGGGGCAGAGTATAGGAAAATTTCTCTGAACACAAATGTAATGTGCCCTTGCCTTTCATTGTACAATTTCATGAGAAAATTACACCAGTATCATCATTCAGCAACTAACAATCTTAAAATTAATGTCAACACTCAATCACTTCATTTTGTAAAAAAATTGTTTGCTTAGTTGCTTATTTTATGTACATGACAAAACCTGATTGTAGCATACTTTCTTAATACTTATTCATAATAACTGCTTTATTACTTATTAAATATTCAGTAACTTAATGTACCAATGTAGATTGACCTGTAGGAGCAAAGAGTAAGAAATTACCAACCTTCATTTGTTTTAAGTCGTCAATGCTGACATTAGGCACGAGTGCATTATCTACAACAGCCAGAAAAGGGAAGTTAAACTTTGTGTCTACAATAGTGTAAATGTGCATATGTTCAAAATGTGTATGTTTTAGTTCATATTTACCCTTCTTGGATTCTGCTGTGTTATTTTGGGCGGAGTTGGAGGTCTGGGCCATGTCTGAGCTGGCCTGCGGTGTCACACTGGTCTTCACTGTGTCACCTTTACCCTTTCCCTTCTTGTCATTTTTTGAGCTTCCACTGGGAACGTCTGCTATGTCATTCTTCAAAAGGAAAAAAATGCCTTTAGGTGAAAGGGACATTGTTTAATTGTATGAATCCAGTAATATCTGAGTTGGGAGTTAGATTTTGATGGTTGTACCCGGTCAATCAGGTACAATTCACAATCAGTAGGGGTGCTGATAACCGGTATTAGTGATAACTGTGATATTTTAGAATAAAAGATTGGCATCATGTTACTAATAAAAATATGATAATACATTGGCTTTAAAATGGTTTCCATTTCTTTGTGTTCTCTTTTTGTCAAAGTAGGGGGCCCTAATGCACAACAACAATTGTTTGCACCAACCACAAAAATGAAATTATTCTCATCATTTGCTTTTAATAAAAATATGGTAAAAGACACTCCACATCTACGGTGTGTATTTTGTCATTGAATTGTCAAAAGAGACAAAACACACAATAAACAAAGTAAGTATTAAATTTGACAATTTTTTTTTTTTTTTTTTACACTTTCTGAAGATATTACTATAATGTTACGATTCTCAAGGTCCCAATAACCGTGTGGCTAACATCTGATACTATACAGCTGTACCTCATACCAATATGGACTTCAGCATTTCTGCCAACTTTAATTAAAGCTACAGATGTATGTGTGATGTCATGTGTACCGTGTCAATCCCCAGTGCCTTCATCTGGTCAGCTCTCTTTTCTGCAATGGTCAAGAACTTCTTTGGATCTGATAGGGCATCCACAATAGCTAAAGGCACAGAGAGAAAAGATTATTTAACAACCCTGATGTGATTGTGTTTTCTCAAGTGACAGACTCCAAACTTATTAAAAAGGCAGTTATTAATCCAAAGAAAAAAGGTCAAAAAAGGTCTTTCTGCTCGTTCAGTTCTACAGAGCTTTTATGAAAGCTAGCCACTCCAGCACATCTTATAGAACAAAGCTAATGGTTACAGTAATGGTTCCTCTGCAAAAGCCCCTTGGCTTTATTTAATGACAACTCCAATCGTCCTGCTCATTTACTTCTGCCCGCTTTAAACTGTCTATTACTGCAGTTTCACTGTCATCATCATTTGCGCCATGCCATTACTCTGTTCAAACCAACCCAAGGCAGAGAGGAAGTGAGCAGGAGGCAGGAGACAGCTGCCACCCCCCCGGGTGGCCACCCCCGAAAAATCTCCGCCCTAAAGGCTGCAACTTTGTCATGAGCCATGAATAAACTGAGCACTAAAACAAAGTACGTCAGTATGAAACAAACCTACAAGTTTGCATCTAGATGTTAGAGCACAGAGTAATTTTAAAACCATATTAGTATTACTTTATATAGATATGTGTGTGCGTGTGTGTTCTTGTCCTCACCTCCAAAGCCGTCGGGCACGTAGGTCTTGAGGATGATTTGGCAGAAGATGGTGGGCAACGACAGGGGCTTGTTGCCCTCGTTCCTCAGCGAGATGTGACGATAGCCAGCCTGCAGGCCGTCCAGAGGCAGGATGCGCTGGCCAATCAGCTTGTTGTTGTCGTCGTAGACGGCAATGCGCAGTACTGCCAGATCCGGTAAGATCACCTGAGAGGGAGGGATGAAGGAAAATGCAGGATGGGAGGGAGAAGGAGCCAGAATAAAGGGAAAAAAGATGGGTTGAGGGAGAGGAGAGGCAAAGGGCATTGTGAGATCATAAATTAAAACAGTGGGAAACTGTAAGGGTCAATCAATTAGCCCTTTGGCACTGTAGACTACTACAACAAATCTACAACATAGACATATAATCTATAACAAACTATTTTGAAGTCTTTGCAGTAAAATCACAGTCTTGGTTTTCTGCTTCATTAGTGGGGAAGGTCAAGAATGAAACAGCACAGGACACTATCAGGGGACGGTCACACTGTGATACAGGAAAAAGGCATGATAGTGCAGCATAACACAGCATATCTTACAACTGACAAGGCCATCTCCACAGCTTGTATGCACATAGTGAGTGAAGTATATCTCTTATGTGTGTGTGAATGTGTGTGTGTTTGTGACTTGTGTCTGTGGATGAGCTTATGTGTGCACAACCTTTGGAAAATAGAAAGCAAGAGTCTTAACTGGCCTTGTGTGTGGAGATAAGTGAGTGGAGAAGGGAGGATGATTAAAACCTAGACGAAGGGGAAGGTAAGAGATAAGACCTAAGAATACTCACTCGAGATGAATGAGTGTAAGCGCTCACTCTCAGTGTGTGTGCTTACACAAACGTAGTCTTGATGTACTATGTGTGAGCTCTGCTGGTGTATGTTGTTGACTGAGTCTTGTAGACACATTGTTTATGTTAACATACATGCAGAAGCTGTGTAGAATTAATGGCCATTTGTGTCTGTTAGTGAGTGAGTGTGTGTATTTGCAGGTAGGAGAAAAAAGTCTGGCTAGAAACAAGTTTGTGCTGCCCCTTTGATAGCACAGTGTAAGTTTGTATGTGTGTGTATGTGTGCCCGTATATGAGCAGAGCAGAAATGCGGCAGACTGTGATTGATGGTGTGTGTTAGGAAGCCGGAGTCACAGTCATGGCTGAGAGACTCCTCTTTCTGCTGAGAGCAGCACTAGTATGTATACACACACACACATAGGTTTCTCTCTCTCATTCTCCATATCTCTAATCTCTCTCCCTTATTCTCCCTTTTTTCTTCCTCCATCACTAATTGTTTTTCTGTTTGTTTTGTTTCTTTCATTCAACTCGTCTTTGTTCTTCCCTCATCTGTTCCTCTCTGTACACCAAAGTGCAGGCAAACTAGAGCCTTTGGTCTCCCTCCTCTTTTCTCACTCTTTTCTGGTTTGTGATACTTTTGCAAATAACCATAATCTCCCTTTTTTCTCTCTCTTTTTGTTCTCTTGAACACCTTTCCTGTTAAATTTTTAACCACTGCTTTTGTATAACTTTCTCCATCTGCCATCCTCTCTTAATTTTGCTCATGGTGGTACTGCCAGAATACATGTGTTATTTTTCTCCTTTTTTTCACCTCCACCCTTCCCTCTTTCCTTGCTTTAAGGACAGAAAGTGTATCTACCATCTCCACTGAGACCTTTCTTCCAACCCAAATCATGGATGTCCTCCACATCCCTTCCATTTCTTCCTCCTCTGATTGTTGAAATATCACAGCTTTCATCGTGATGCAGACAGCATTGTAAAACACGCAGCACATTTGTTTTAACCTGACTGTGTCCTTTATCTCACCTAACCCTACAACCCCTTCTCCTGCCCTTCTTCCTACCTTTCTGAAGACGAAGGGCTCCTCATTATAGGCCGGGTTCAGACCGTTGTTCATCACCATACGTGTACGGAATTCTTTACGGATGGTGTCTGTGGGCAGCCCGTACATGTCCACCTCAACATACGTGCCGATTTTTTTGTCTGACAGGAATTGTCCTGAGAACACCTTTAATTTAAAAAAAAAGATAAATATATCTAAATACTTATAAAGAAGTACACAGGAATAATAAGATAAAAAAATCTATTTTTACTGTTTGTATCTTGATACAATGGGTGTGAGCTACAATCAAGCATCATCTTTATCATACCATCTTTATCATTAGAAGCATACAAATCATGTTTGTAAGATAACATAGACCGAACTTGAACATGAATATAAAGTACATTTAAATTTTGTGGATCATACTTAAATGATAAATTATTGTCATTATTGTTTTTTACATGTAGGTTTTTACTATTTTTCAACATGACTGAAGTGTCAGATGACCTGACCTGTACGCTGCAGGTTGCAGCGATGACACCATCCACTGGCGTCTCTGAGAAGGGGTCAAACATCCTGTCTGACCGCCGCATGAAGTCAGGTTTCAGCAAATACCTGATAAACACACACACACAAGTACAGGAGATGAATATAAGGACAACTGACACCTAGCAAAATCATTCTGGCTTTGGATCAAATTTGGGAACACTGACAGTATGAAATATATATTCCTACCAATAAATTATTGTATGACTTTCTTTCTTAGACTTTCAGTTTCAATTATATTCTTTAATAATCTATCAGGAATAAGAAAGCCCTTTGTGCGTGGGAGTGTGTGTGTTAAATGGGCGCCCAGCAGAGTGGCATTAGTAATGATGGGTGTCTGTGAAAGCCCTATCTTCCCTCATGTGAGATTTCCAGCATTAGCAGTAAAATCTCTGCCTTCAGGGACCATATTAGAGCTGAGGGACGGAGACAGCCACTGAGAGAGGAAGAGATAGATGACTGCGGAGAGCCTTAAAGGTGCTGCAGATGAGCTTGCTTCCCCAAAGCACTCATCGGCTCTCGGGGCAGACAGTAGCTACAGTCACCGCTGGCAACCACTAATGAGATGTGACATGCTTTAATTGATGAGCATCGGAGAGGGATGTGGAAGGGAGGGATGGGACGGATGGAAATGAACTCAGAAACAGGAGTGCTGTTCTCACCCGCAGGAGCCGTTGTACTCAAACTTCCCCTGGTTCAACTGCATGGCCAGATCTGAGAGAGACAATCAGAGAGGTGTTTAGGGACAGACTTGAATACACAACAATGTGCGGCCCAGGTCACACGTGTATCTGTTTCACTGACACTGAGATATTCTGAGATTTTTCTTGTTCAAAGATAAATTGTATTTCCCCTGATAGCCCTTGTTCTCCCCTCCAACCATTTATCCATCCATCACAGAAGCTCCGCCTCTTGTGTGCCCCCCCCCCAACCCCACCAAGCCTCTCATGCACACACTCAGCTCCCAGCAGGCCATATGGTCTGCCCCCTTTCGCCTCTGGCCACGGGGCAGCAGCTGTTTCACAACAGGCGTCACTTACTAGTTAGGTGTGTGTGTGTGTGTGCGTGTGTGTGTGTTTGAAAAATACAGCAGCAGTAAATGAACATGTGTAGGTGTCTAACAGAGATTATTTGAGCAAAAATCAGATGGCGTAGTTGGTTGGAGATGGAAAACCTGATGACATTCAAACCACTTGCAGCAACATACACAGTGTTGCAATCCAGTTACTTCTGTTAGTACATTTTCATGTTGTACATACCATGTACTTACTTGTGTAGACAACAGCAAAGACATTTTTATTGTAACACAAACTAATAAGATTCCTAAAAACAAAATTCAGCATTCTTTTTGTATTTTGGGCACACACTTAAATCAACCTTGAGCCTGTACATAAACAGACTTAGTCCACCCTAGGTCAGATGAGATCACAGAGCTTGAGGTTTACAGTTTTTAATTTAAGCTGTTTTTTCTTTACCCAAGAAAAACTCCCAGTAAAATTGGTGAATTATCTAAAGCGGCTGAGACACTATTTTTTAATAACATTGTAATGTTATTTTTAAAGCCAGGAAAAATACAAATGAAATTCACCATATTGTGCTTGAGTAGTGGCAGAGGTTTCAATTTCAGATCCCTCTTGCCCATAGCTGTCAGAACTGCTAGTTATTAGTAGTGAGTGATAAAATGTTTTAATTTGAGTAAACTGACCCTTTAAACCAATATCTCAATTCAAACTGATCTTCATTAAGTAAAGCTGCTCTTGATGGCATGTGCAAGGAGGAGCTGATGATTAGTAGGTCAATGTTCATTCAGACAACAAAAGCAGAAAAGGCTTTCAGAATGACAAATAATAATAATGTGGAGTAAAAAGTTACTAAATGCTGCACTTTTATAATAGAAGATTTAGTGATTGTATTTTTTGATGTATGTGTTGTGATACGTATATAGTGTGTCATATGTATTGATAGGGGTTGGTATGAGGTCAAATGTCCCATGTTGTGTGCTGTGGTACCTGGGGTCTGGAAGTTGAGTGAGACCATCTGGCAGCCTGCGTTCCAGAAGATCTGAGGCATGTAATTACTGGAGTCCACCCGACCTCCTTTGGGGTAGATACGGCTCATCTGACGCTTGTTGTAGCTGTACTGACGCTCAGGAAAAATAAAAAAAATAGAGGGAGAGCATGTTGTGTCTAGCACGTGTGTGGGAATATATTTGAGTGCATGTGCGCGTGCGTGCCAAACAGACTGCATAACTATTTTTAGTGTGAACAGCTTGGGTCAAGCCGTCCCAACAGAGAGAGAAAGTGTATGTGTATGTCAGGCCAAGTCACACAGTCCAAAGGCACACTGGCCTCTGGAGGCCTCCAGTTCTTTTCTGACAGCAGAGTGGAAACAAATATTGCCGAAAACCATCAGCTCTGACCTGTCATTCAGCTCTCATTTAGATGACCTCAATGTATTAAGTTTTAACTTTATTAGAATGTTGTATAGGTTCAATTAGGTGGGAAACACAACTGTGCTCAGTACAGAATAGTGAAAATCAGAGTAGTGACAATCACTAGATAACAACCAAAGTGCTTCTTTGTAGAATAGGCTTTGATCATTGCTTTGATAATAACTCATCAAATGTTAATTCAAAGTAGTGATTCTTCATGGCAATTGAACCTACAGAGAATTAAAATGCGAATCTGCAGCTGCCCCTGATTTTCAGTGCTTTAGGTTTTGCTTCAGCTCATTGCGTAACTGTGCAGCTGCAACTACTGTTTTGGTTTACTTACTCATTATTGTTTTAGGGAAAAATAGGCAGCTATCTCAGGGGAAAAGTTCTAGCCCCCCCCCCCAGACCAAAAGCAACGCTAAAAGAGAGTGAATATTGGACTTACATTTGCCAGATGTGTAAATAAGCAACTGTTTGCGCAACAACTTGATGATATTACAATAATGTTTACACAGTTTGATTCTGCTGCCCCTAGTGGCACATAAAAAGAATTACAATAAAAGTAATTCTATTGTTCATAAAATACAGCCCAGCACAGCTGACATGAAGCCCAAAGGATACTTGACGAACTCTATGGCATTGGTCTTCAGGTAACCCAGACCAACAGACTCGTTAAAAGATGACATGTTATGATGAATGTTCCTTTCTGAAAGACACAGAAAAGGAAATATAAAGTGCTCATTGCATTTAGCTTTTACAACATATAGATCATTTGGAACTAAGTATTCATTTAGCATCTTTTTTACAGTTTTGCTCTCTTTCCTCATGAGCAATTCACTTGCAGAATCACAGGAGAAACTAATTAGAAATTGTAAAACAGAGGGAGGAAGTTGCAGCTCACCCTCTGCCACATCAAAACTCTGAAACTTGACTGGCTGTGCGTAGTTGACCATGGCTGACAGATATGGGTGGATGTTAGTGGTGGCTCCTACATAAGTGTACTGAGCTATCAGAGCCTCCTCTGAGTCTTCTGCTTCCTCCCCACCCTGCACGGGACAGGTACAAACATAAACAATTACCTTTGTTTCACACATTGATGGATATGATGCATTAAGTAAGTGTGTCATTGAGAGGAAAAATGCAGTGGCAGTCGTGTGCATGCCTTCTTGTTATTGTCTTGGTCAGATGCTTCTGAGATATCTGTTGCATCTGTTGCCTCTGTTGCTTCAGACATCTCTGTCACATCATCTTCAGGCACCTGAGAAAAAAGACACAAAAAAAATTCTCTCTCACTATTCATGTTACTATTAAAGCCTTTAAAAGATAGTGACTTCCTCAAAGGTAAAAGAGGGATCAGATTATTATTATTATTATTTTGTTTAATTTTTTTTTTTTTTGGCTTTTCGGCCTTTATTTGATAGGACAGAGGTGAAACGGGGTGATAGATAGAGAGGGGGTAGTGACATGCAGCAAAGGGTCGGGAGCCAGATTCGATCTCGCAACCGCTGCGCGGAGGACCAAGCCTCATGTATATGGGCCGCGCACGCTACCAAGTGAGCTAAACCATCACCCGGATCAGATTATTTTAACTTCAAAATAAAACACAAAATTAGTTTCTTAACACTGAAATGTTATCATTGTAGTACTTTTATTAAGTGATTACTTGAGAGAAGACACTTCACAAAACCCTTGTTCTGTTTTTTTTTCAATATGGAGGCTTTTGTCCTCATAGGTAAGGGTAGAGTGCCTACTTCTCTACACTAACCTCCAAATTGCAATCATTCTTCCATAAAAGCATAAACATATAGTTCATAAAATTATTTCACTTTATATTTGAGCTAGATTTTTTGATGTATGGGTGTTTTACCTTAAAATAACAAACTTATGCAGGGCAAAACTAGGCAAATTTGAACAAGTCCTACTATACTGATGCAGCATTTATCAATTTATCATTTTCACTGTAATATAATATAAACTACAACACTCCCCTGTACTATATTTAAAGAGAGTTAGTGAAGAGAGCAATGATTTACAATTCTGATATCATTTCTAAACCTTCTGCCCAGGGGAATCTTCTGTATGCCAAAGGCACTGCTGACAGTAAAAATCAATGTTAGTATTTCAAAATCCAAACAATCCTCAAAATGACAGCCTACCTTCTTGATACTGTTGCTGCGTTCTTCCTCTTTCCTCGTGCTGACGGCGTTACTCTGGGAAACACTGTTGGCCTCTTTCTCACTGGCTGCTTCTGACAGACTGCTGGGGGCCTCTGAATTCAACTCCTTATCCTCAGCCTCCTTTTCTCCTACAGGCACACACAAAAAAACACAAAGACCTTTATTTGGGAGCAAAACTTTTTTTTTGCAATAAGTCTTTGGTCTTTATTTAAACTGCAACTTATGAAAATGTTTTGTCTGGTTTTTATCCATCTTTAATGATCTTTATGACATGAACCGATTGTTAAAATTGTTGGAAAATTACAAGACATAGTGTAATCTTTTCTACATGTCAGCACAAAACTCCTCTATAACCTACAAAAAATACTACAGTATATTGTAGACACATGTATATACATATATACACACACACATAAACTAGTAATTTATTTAGCTTACCGTTCTCTGTGTCATCTTCATTCTCCTCTCCCATAATGATGGCAGGGGTGTTGGTCTCCCCTGCCTCCATGTGTTTCTTAAAGGCCTCTAGCTGTTCTGCATGGCACACACAGACACACACACACACACACACTTGTTAGACAAAAATCATATAAAGAACAGAGATAAAAGTTCAATTTAAGTCAACAGGCTTGTGTACATACTCTGTTCCACTTCGGGTTTCAAACGTTTGTTTTTGATGAGAATTTTACGTTTGAGGTCATTTGGAGAGGGTAATGGGCGCGCAGATTCAATCTGCCAAAGAGAACATAATTAATAAAGTATAATATAGGGAACTATCATAGAAATGTCATAAACTTAATAAACTCAATAAACTTACTGGGAAGTTTTCCAGAGGCTGTTTTAGGAGCAGTTCACCAAAGATCTCCTCACAATACTTGGCCATCTTGTACTGCTGTGGTTTACTGGTAACAGAATGAACAAGGAACATGTACTGCATCTATAAAAAACTAACAATAGCAAAATCACTATGCAGAACACCCTCATTACTGAATTACACATACCTGCAATGGTTTTCGAAGGACAAAATAACTGGATACTCTGAGGTGACAAATGCTGTCTCTTTGATAGCTTGGATAACATCCTGTTGTAAGAGGAGAAACCCAAACAGGAAGTCAAGAGAAAAGAAAAAGTATGAAAAAGAAGGAGGAAGAAGAGATGGATGAACAAAGACAGAGAAAGAAGCTGTGATATATGCAATGTCTTTCTATCAACACAAGAGGGCAGACATACCTTATTCAATAATTTTGAAATTATTAGAAAAAGACTCTTTGATATATTTCATTACTATGCCACTGTGGCTCTGTGTGTGTGTGAGATCACCTTAAACAGGATGTCTGTGCACATGGCCTTGCCATGAGTGATAATGGGTTCCTGGTCCTCTCCTTTCCCATCCCAGCAGTCCAGCTCCACACACCTGACGGATGGATATTACACGGAACATATAATATAATGTACATAAAGTATGTAGAATAGCTTTTATTTAGTTACATGAATATTTTGTTTAGTTTGGGTGTGTTTTTGCATAAATATAGTGAGGTGTATGTGTTTCTATACTCTCACATGTCCACTGTCAAAACAGATCATGACACACTTGTGTACCTGCATCCAGACAGCAGGACCTGGCGATACATCTCTACTGAAGACTTTCCTCCAAACTGTCTTCCTGTCAAGTAAGTGTTGTGGGAGGAGCTGATGAAATAGTGAGCCAGCGGCTGGTCCATTTCTTGGTAAAGCTCAAGCCTATCTAAGAAAACTGGAGCGTTTTCATCTGACATCAGGTACCGACAGAACCCATCACTGGACATGAGACCTGGAGGAGAAGGTATGAGGGGGTGGGTGTTTATAGGATGTTTTGTCTTTTCGAGTATACCATAATGAGGTGAGTGACAGGAGTGGTTGAAAAATTCTTAACTTCCTAAAAAAGACACATAATATGAACTTTTTCAAAATCATTTGTAACCATTAATTAAACTGAAGTTTAAAAGACCCTGGTTTTTATCAGTTGAACTAATAAATGAAGGCTTTACATTTGGACTGCTTAAAACAGCAGATGTATGAATTAAATGCAAGAAGTATAAAACCCAGGTCACCTTTCAAAAATTAAAATCACATAATGGTAAATCATTAGTATATGAATAGTCATACTTCAAGACAGTTACATTTGAATAGGTAATTTATCAAGCGTATAAATAGAACCTCAGAAAAATGCAGGAAAAAAAGTCAATAGTAAACATATGCAGTAAATTCTCCAATCCATTATAAAATCAGTCATCAGAAACAGTAATATATTGTTGTTCATCTAGAACAAAAACACTACAAGCCCCATGCTATGGATTATTAAATTCTGGTGCTGTTGGGGTGCTACTGTTTCTAAAGGACGTTCAATAGCTTAAACAGGTTTAACCATTTTATATTCTTTGGCCTTATGAGCATAATATTTTTAAATGAGAAGCTCTAAAAATGACCTAATTGTCATGTTGATAATGCAAAATAAAACTTTTTTTTTTTTAAAAAAGATAAAATTGGCAAAGAACTGTGGCAACAACCTTATATAGTATATTGTAGTTTTAAAAGCACACAAGCAGATGGCAGCACAGTCTAAAATATCTCTGCCTCTTGTTTCCCTCCACACTTCTTATCTTACCTTTCTTCTTCAGCCCCTCATCTCGCTCATATTTCTCGATGATCTGCATAGCTCTCTTTGGGTCATAAAACGGGAACAGGATCTCATTTAACCTGGGGTCACGCTGGTTCTGAGGAGCAACACGCACACACAAATTGATCCACTCAAGTTTTGTCTCCAAATGTCTTTCACTGACATACAGGACAAGAGCAAAGTTAATGCAAAATGGGACAAGGTACCAACAGTGCTCATATTACAAAGCGTCTCTTCTTTTTTGGACTAATAAAGTAAATAAACACAGTTTCTTTTAGTTATTGTGGCCTACTGAGAGCACTCAAGTATGAACAGGATGTGACAAACAGGATTTTATTCTGAGATGTTCACATCAAACTGTGAGCCACACTAACAGGTGCAGTGGTTAAGCGTTTGTTTAAAAGCAAGGAAGTTGTACGTGTTAGAGAGGCTGAAGCAGTTCTACCTTAACAAAACAACAGCACCAAAACATCATTGCAATGCACCTGCCCACACACAAAGCCAGGTGGGAATTTATCTAACCAAAGCTTTGGCTCCATTGGCAGGTCTAGAGCGTGATGAAGGAGCACACATGCGAACGCACAGCGGAGGGGGGCTAAGCAGGTATTCAGCCACACAGAGAAGCACGGCCACAGAAAACAGACAGAGGGAAGCGAGATGAGCCACGCAGGAAGCAACAGGATGGAAACCTCTACCCTCCCATTGCCATGGCAACACATATCAGACACACGCAGGCAAGCAGAGGTAGGGAGAACACAGGCAACGGGATGAGGGCAGGAATGCAAAGTAAGGGGAGATAGTTGAAGTTGCCCTTGCAAGCTAACTGAAAATGAAAGATTTTATCCATCTCATTAATGGTTCTAACGTGGGTCGGCTGATGTTCAGTCTGGGCTGGAGGGCAACTTCTACCCACAGCAGGACAAAGGGAGGGGGAGGGTAAGGCAGGGAAGTTGCAGAGAGGGGCAGGGGCAAGCAAAACACACAGAGAAGTTAATGAATGATAAAGAGCTTACTTCATTCAGAAAGCTGACTAACTGGTCTACAGTTAAATAATCAGTTTTGTTCCCATTGCTGCAAAGGAATTAATTAGAAAAAACAAACAAAATGTTATGCCTCTTAAAACAGACACCCTCACAGTCATTCACACAGTCAGTTAAAATTAGAAAGGCTTTTTTGAAAAAGGGATCATACTTAAATGTTACACTTTTAGTAAAAACATGTTAATCATCACTCGTAATTAATGTTGAACTGTGGAAGCAGGTTAGGCTGTCCAGACACAGTTAGTGCAGCAGGCGCAGAAATATTTGTCCTGATTATTTCCATCAAGATGCAGCAGCTCACACCTGGGGACTTTTTAAACTTTGCATATCATCACTCTCTTTAAACACAGGGTAAGAGGAACATGACACAATGCAAGGGGACTACTGTTAAGTTGTTGATTAGGGGGTTTTGTGTTCAGTTACTCATTTTGGGGCACAGATATCAGTAAACATTACAATTTCATAGAAGTAGGCAAGCAGGTTAAAAAAAGAAGACTCACATCTTCTTGAAGAGTTCCTCTATGTCTGTGCGAGGGCAGATCTTCTGCGTGAGCGCGTAGAAAATGTCAAAGGTGAAATCTGAGGGTTCAATCTCATCATTCTGCAGAGGATAAACAAACCCAATATTTGTTAACATGAGGGTTATAAACCTACAGGTTAAAGCACCGTATATGATCCCGCTGACCACTACAGTCTCCTGTCAGTGTTACCTTTCCACTGGGAAGGCCAAGATCCTTTAGAGCCTGAAAGATCCCCTTCTCTGTCTTTCCTGATGCAAATGTTCGAGTAATGCTATCAAAAAGAGAGAGAAAAACAGAGGAGCAAATTGAATGAGACAAAGTGAAGTAAAGTGAGATTTCATAAAAGTTGACAAAATCTTACACCAATATACACTCTTACCCTCTAACAGGTATCTTCCCATTCACATTGGTCGAAAAGCACATTCTCATCCAACTAAACCAGAGAAGGAAATGATAACAGAGAAAAGCACCAATTAGAGGAACATCTGATTTCTTACCAGAACTACAGGACAATTAGAAAAAAAAAAGTAACCTAAAACAGTTTAGAACACTGTTCAGGTCACAGAGCTTAGATAATTAAGTGATGCTGTAAGTGCACTCACTGCTTCTTCAGGCAGGTCATTGGACAGACGTTGTTGGCCTTAAAGTTGTGGATCACAGACCTCAAACCCTCAATCCACTTCTGCAAACAAAAACAAGCACAAGTGTTCAGGGCACACACTCCTCACACTGACCAACCGAAGTCAACAGCCAAGAGGGTATCTCCTGAGTGTGCACTGTGTTAAGAAGTTTGAGTCTTGAGGGAAATAAACACGAGGCAATTAATTGCCTCTTAATTCACACACACACACACACACACACACACACACACACAGGAGAGTGCCTTGACAGGACAATCAGGAACACACAGGCATAAAAACAAAACACAATGCTGAACAGTCAGCTAGTTCAAGGCTTTAAGCAGTGACTGTAAACAGAACCTACAGAAAGAGGCCTTACAGTGTACATGAATACACTGCTGACTGCATCAATTGGAATGCCACTGAGGATAATGTAAATATTCTGACTTGTCTGTCTTGCCATTTCTGAATGTCTATTTTTTGCACTGTGCCTCCTCCACTTTCACAGCAAATTATTACTGCCATCATTATAAAACATTAAACAACATGATGGGTGCAGCAGGGGCAGTCTGTTTGGGCATGAAGTGTCTGGGAAGCTGTGAGAGTGTGTGTCTGTAGATGTAAATAACTATGTCATCTCCTGAGGTCTGCTACTTAGGGCCACCTGCATGCTGAGAGGTGGTGATGCTGTCATGGTGTGTGTGTGCATGTGTATGTGCACATGTGTGTGTAAGAGTATGACCTCAGGGACACACTTCAGAATCAAGACTACTTAATCAGTGATGGCTGGTGCAACTGGGGACAAAAGCTGTATCTTCACTTGGAAAATAGCTGATTTTTGGGTCAGTGGTTATTATTCAGGTTAGGGTGAGTCTCCTGGAAATAAATGTTTAAGCAATTTCCTCAAAATTGACACTGTATGCGTATTTGTGAGTGTGTAAGTGCTTCAACCATTTGGCCTCATCACTGAGGTTTGTTGCATGAATGTCATTTGCAATGAGCTCTTTGGAGCTCTTACATCACTTATAACACACATCTCAAAAAAAAAAGACACCTTCCATTTGGAAACATAAACACCAACGCTAACCCTAACAGATAAGTGCTGACACAAAACATCTATTTCAGGTTTGGTTGTGATTTGAATTCTGTGGAAAACCATAACAATATTTTCATCACAGCTTGCAACGTGCTGTGACTTTTAAAATGCTATATGAGTGCAAGTAAGCTCTTTTTACTTTTCTCAGTGCTTAAATATACTTCATAAACAAACAGTTTTGGATGACATATCCTGTGCGAATGTGAATTTATATCAAAAAGTGTTTGTATATCATTTATCAAGTCTTTGGGACACAGGATTTCTCACCTAATAGGAGGTTGCTGACTTTCACAAATTTTTCTTTTCTCAACAGGTTTTTCTTGCCTTGACACTGTTTGTAATCTTCACTGGTTAGCCAAATTTTTCTCACTAGGTCAAAGAATATAGTTGGTGGTATTCAGTACCTTTTGTTGTACACAAATCCCATAAAAAACAAAACCAACACCTAATTCATCCAATGATAAGAACTGGCTGTGTTGCGAGAGCATGATGCATTTTATCCCTCTGTTTTCCAAAAGCTATTACATCAGTGAGCCACACTGTTGCACTGAACGACATGTTCCTTCTTTATAATGAACACTGGCCCTGTAGCTTATTTTGAGTTAAACACACATAAGCCATCCTGCTGCTGTAACTACTTACCAGCATAGCAAATGTGTATTAATCTCTGACTAAAAATAGTCCCCAAGAAATGAGAACTGTTTCATAAAAACTACAGTTCCCAGCCCTTTTAGGAAATTACTTAACCCTCTTTAAAAAATGAAAATGTACACATTTGTGACTCAATTTAAAATGTTTACATCTTTAATAGAAACAAAATGGCCTTGAAGTTGAGGGCAACAAACAGTTTAAGGTCCTCTGATTTTAATCTGTTTATAGGATTTTGTTAACGATAAAATACAGAATAATACAAACCCTCCGCTTAAAGAATAACCAACAACTGACTAAATTCTCTTCAACTGTGACACTACTGACATATATATTCTTCAAATCTGTATCAGTTTAGCTCAAGAAAACTAAAATTTAATCTGCACATACAGTACAGTTATGTATTGTGGGTGATGCAGGGGTGTGTACAAGAGAGGGAGGTTTGCCAGCAGGGGTCAGCAATAATAATGTCTGCAGATTAAAAGGAGAGAGAGACAGAGGAGGGGGGGACCATCTGTCTGGCTCGAAACAAAAAAAATAAAGAGATGAATGAGAAAGAGAGAAAGTGATAAAGGGAAAGGTGCAGAGGTGTTTCTCTACTCAATAATGCAGTCAGATTTCACACAGAGCTTTATTTCCAGACGAGTGGGAATAAAAACAGAGGGACAGAGAGAAGAGAGCAGAGAAAAAGGATCAGAAAATAACAGCAAAAGCAGAAGTGCGGGAAGGACAGAGGGAGATAGAGATGGTGTGAGACAGGAAAAAATGAGTCATTCCATGTGTATTTATCAAAGTGAACCAAGGCCAGATTTGCTCTGTGTAGGTGTTGGCTTATGAACCATTCACCTGACAATTTGCTTTTGCTCTGTTGTTGAAAGAGTTGTGAACAAAACTGAAAATGGGTAAAAGCAGACATGAAGAAAGGCAAATTCCGCTTATTCTGTCTAAACTGTCCAAAAGAGTGATCAAATCTTAGCTTTTGTTAGTTTATATTTGATCAAAAATTCAATCAAATAAACCTGATAAACAGATACCTGTAAATCAAAAATAAATGAGTCCCTTGCATTTCGTTCGCAACCTCGCTCCAAGGACATGATTGCTCCAGTACATAAAGTTCAGCAACACCTGTCATTATTAAAACACTGAAAACTGTTAACACATATTATTATCATTGTGAAGCACAAAAGCACTAGACTGAAAGTACAGTGCATCTTTATACCTACCCTGGCTGTGTCTGGGTTCTCTGCCACCATGAACATGAAGTTGAGGTTGACCAGATCTGTGCCACTGCAGATGCAAATGATGCAGCCCTCTAAGTCTGCTTCTGTCTTTCCGATGGCTTCAAAGGATGACAAGATCTTGGGGTCCTGAAGAAAAGAGAGAGCATGACAGTTTAGCAACGGAGGAATTATGCACTCAAAACGAAAACATAAATTCAAAGTCAGGAAGCAATATATACTTCATAAAGCACTATGAGAAAAAATCACAGAGGGAAATTTATGTTTTGAATAAGATAAAAATGTCCAAAATGATTAAAACATAACATTAACCCTATCAAAAATAATACAATGGTGTCAGATGTGACAGCTAAATAAGTGACCGCAAAAAAATAAAACTGAAATTAAAATTTTTAAAAATAAAATTTCCAAATTATATTAACTAATGATCTATATAAGTTCTAGCTTTTGCCTCATTTTGATTTTTACTTTTTACCAAATAACTTCCACTAATTTTACAACATATTATAGAACATTCTTCTCAGAATAAGATAGTCTTGATATGCCTTCAAACATCTGTTCAATCAGTGAAACAGAACATCCATGAAAACATTCTCTCACTATCAAAAACACAGCACGATATCTCGCTTTCATTTTTTCAGATTTCAGTGTGCCACCATTATCACAATGGAGGATAATAATGCATTTTTGTTATACGATTGAATTAACAGCAACAGGCAACCGGCTGTGCCGTTTTAAAACCCCAGCCAGCGACCCTCCAGTGCAATTCATCTTTTCTCGCTCATTGGATTATCTGAAACAGCTCTCAGGGCTTGTGTAACCATGTTATCCTCTGAGGAGAAGCCCTGCTATCAGTTGTCTGCTACTTACAGAATAGAGCCTTTGAACAAACAGGAGGAGCTGCTATCAGGCTGCAGAATCTGTATACGTGCCTGCACACATGTACATACGCACACGTCCACAAGGAATAGATGGAAACAGACCACCTCCTGCTGTCAACAAAACATACACAACCTGGTAATGGTTCTGCACACAGTACACGCCAGTGTCTCCTGTCGGGCTTTTGACTTTTAGTGGATTGACAGGTTTGCATCCTAATTAGAGGCCTGCATCTACATGGGTATTCCCATAACAGATTTCATCATTCATCCAGTCTGCATGATGTCAGATATTACGTCTGTCAAGGCTAAACTGCATGAATCAATATTTAATATACAGAGAGACAATTCAAGCTTTGTTTCTGGCTCCATATTGGCTAAATAACTGATTGGTTTCCAGTTGCACTGAAATTACAAAATAGTTCAGCTGGTTGGTACATATTGCTTATTTCAAGATCACTTTTCAATTATAAGATAAGAAAATTCCTTCTGACAGAGACAGAGGGACTTATACCTGTAAGCTTTTGATCTCCAAGTGGGAACTCTTTAACCCAAAGGTTTTCTGACAGTCTTTCATAATCGCGCTGGAAGCACAATTTGTTTTTTTGGTTTTAGAAAAGGACTGTATACAACCAGTGGCTACAACCTGTGGCTACACCCAGCCAGGGCTGTATTAATATTGATTATTTAAATATTTTAAAGTCATTTTCTGCTGGTGCCTCTGGTGAATCATGTGGTTGAAAGTCACAGATTGATTGAATACACTACTATAGCCTTGGCTAACTGTAAGAGTAGCATGCCTAATGCTGCAGTCGGTGCAGATTTTGCCAGGAGTGTCACAGCTGGAGCAAGTGGCTGAGTGTTAGGTGGGATGGACAGAGAGAGTGAATGCTGTAGAAACAGAGAGGGAAGAAATTGTCTTTCTTGAGGTCTTACTTTTGGGACGGCACCAACACGGATACTGTTGATGAGGGAGCACTCAAGAACCTGGCCTTCCTGCAGGAACAAGACACAAAAACATAAAAAGAAAGAAGTAGAGGGAGGAATCTGACAGCATTTGAAAGAGAAGACAAAGACTGGCAATGGAAAAGATAAAGAAAACATGAAACAGCACTTTGTTTGTGATTTCTGCAGTCATTTCTATGACTCAGTACACAGCCGCAAGACTACAACCTATCAGCATCTGATGACAGTTATTAATGTAGGTCATTAGTAGTATCACAACATCTTTCTCATAATCAGATTTCTAACACATGTAACATTTCCTCCTTTGTATATTGTTGTCAGATTAGCTGATATAACACCAGTTGGGTTTATTTTTGGTAGTTCAATTCCCAGTGAGACAAAGTCTAGAGCATCCTGCAACACCATACATGAGGCAGGTATTAAAAAAAAAAGGATGGAAATTTATTTGTATGTTTCACTGCCATATGCTTGTTTATTTCATTATGATACTAGCATCGACTGAAAAAACTGTCCATCTCTAAAAATATGTTTTCATAAAGTAGTCAACAGTAAGGTTTTGTAGTTTGTATAACAATAAAATCACCATTATGACTCTTAAATTGCATGTGCAGAGATTTTAAAAGCTTTGAATTTCATTTTGAGATTCTCCACTTTCAGATGTAAAGGTTTTTTGCCTGCCAGTGTCTCACACATTTCTTCTGACATGGTGATGGAACAGTGTTGAACTGTTTGCTATCAGTGACAGAATATTTGTGCTGTAGAAACATCAGCTACAACCACTTACACCCCCAGGCTGCTGCCTTCAATAAGAAGTGTTCCTACATTCACATAAAACATAAAGGTTTGTTTATGTTCTATGTTCTATGTTTGTTTATGTCAGTGATTGACATGCCACTGGACGTTGTTCTTGAAGTAAAACCGAATGTCTATGGTGTGATGATGATGATGATGGTGATAAATTTGTGCACTTAGCAGTACATTCCTATATATTTACAGTTATTCAGGGACCAAAGAAAGCATCCCTTAGAAAACAAGTATTTCTAGACACACTGCAAGATGAAAATTTTATTTTGAAGGGGATAATAAAATACACAAAACTGAATAAATGTACCTTTCCCTCACTCTTCCAGGTGATGAAAAAGCCATACTCATCCACCTTCATCTGACAGTTGGGCTCAAACATGTATGGGTCCTACAGAAGGGGATATTTTTTTCATTAGAGGCTTCAATAATCACAGGGTTTTATTTAACTTGAGACCACATTAAACAGCCTACAAGTTCCAGAATTACAGGGATTACACAACAAGACAAATAAATGTAGCTAAATGTAACTAGCAAAGTCATTTTATAGGATGTACCTGTCTGCCTATGCAGGACACAGACATACATAAACATACAAAAACATACATACAAAGTAAATGCAAATACATTAAGCATGTACATACATACAAGTTGCATGCAGAGAAGTAAAAACCTATTGGTAGGCAAACAAAGTCAGATAAACTTGACCGCATGAACTGTTAATTGCAAATGTCATCTGGCTGGAACACAGTGCTGTGCATTAGAGACCGCAGACAACCCTGCGTGAGATGCACTGTGTGTGTGTGTGTGAGTGTATGTGTGTGCAGGATTTAAAAAGTGTGCTAGTCCAACTACTGTGACGCTGCTGCACACACACAGTCTGATGCTTCATCTGTTAGCTCATGTGCAACATGGGTTCAACAGGGGTGTCAGAGCAGAAAATTTACTGACATTAGCCAGCTTACTTTACCCAAACATTTTTCACTCAATTCAATCAGCTGCTGGAAGCTATGATGGCACTGATGAAACACTGTGTAAAAGTATGTATTTTTCTGTGTATTTTTGTTTTTGTTTTTTAAATCCCACTCAAATCACAGATCTAAGGAGGATAAAAAAAAGAGAGAGAGAACAAATACAACAGGAGATGGCTGCTGGGTCAGTGCAATTATTGTCAACAACAGAGAACAGTGTGACACACTCACACAATCACTTCTTTTATTATTAAAGAATATTTTCCTCCATTAGATACACAGCCACAAACAGAACTCAGCTAGCTTCCTATTTGGCTATGTCATGTCATTTGAAACCACCATAAAAACAAATGTAACAATCTTTTTTCACTTTTAGAAATAGCGAGACTGTTGTAAGTGCATTTAAAAGCTTTACTCTTTCATCTGAATTAAGACTGACAGGGGTTTCAGTTGCACATAGTGAAGCCGACTATGAAAGAGATAGTCCCAAATGAGCCCTGACTGTTACGAACATACAGAAGGCTAG
Organism: Acanthurus lineatus; assembly: GCA_029814665.1. NCBI lineage: Eukaryota > Metazoa > Chordata > Actinopteri > Acanthuriformes > Acanthuridae > Acanthurus > Acanthurus lineatus. The sequence continues at coordinate 7,101,500 of JAPZDV010000010.1, read as the reverse complement.
TGTTACACTATCCGACCTAAAAGGTTTATGGGAACACTTAGTCCTAACAAAGGCAAAGGAACAATTTGCTGAAAGTCCTGCCATCTCTGGATAGACAGAGACCACTGGTCATGGTAGTCCTGCTCCCACTCAACATGTGCACATTCTTTTTATGTGCAAAATATGTAATAGGCTTATATTGCTGCACAGTTAACTTTAAAGTATTACCATTTTCTAATCTTTTTGTGAACAGCAAGGAAGTAGAACCATATTTACCAGATAAAAACTACAGATGAAGGAGGTTATATTATGGTATTTTACCCCAGTTCAACCAACCAAATCGATATCATGACCTGATAGCTGATTCAATCAGAACACAACTTATTGTACAAGAGTGGAAGAGCAATCAAGCAACAGAAAGAAGTGCTTACTTGTTTTCCGTGTCTAACAATTCTGACCTCTATTTCTTTGCCTTAATCAACTGTCTGTCAATATGAGGCTGTTCAGTCACCATGGAAACCAAACATCAGCCAGATCTTAAGTGATTGATTTCCAATCAGCAAGACAATGAATGAAACATGCATGTACACAGAGGAAGCCCTTTGGAGGTTTGCATGACTGATGATCACTCATTGACCACTGACCTTCCTGTCTCTGGACTTTCAAAGAGAGGAAACTCATTTGAAATCCCTCACTCACAAGCCAAAACCTAAGGAACCACTGGAAATCTATACCATTTAAAACCTTCACCAATATACAGAGGTTATGACACACAGAAGGTTAAAAAAAAACAAGTGTACATTACAGTTAGTTGGATAAAAACACACAAGAGCACAACAAAATGTAAGTAACCCAAGATAGTTAGGGAAAAGAGTAAGACTAGAGCCACTGCATGAAATAATTTTATTTTTGACATGACATTAATCATGACATATGCTGATGAGGGACTTTGTAATTTAACAGAGGTTCTCTATAAAGCTTTGGACCGAAATCAATGTAGGAAAACACACACACACACACCCGCACATTACCTGTCTCTACCATCTGTCACTCTATGGGGTTCACTGAGTGGAGAAGGTTTTGTGGAAAAGATCCATGCTGTTTAGCATATTTGTGCCTATGTGTGTGCGTTTGTGCCTGTGTGTTTGTGTGTGTGTGTGAGTGAGTTAGTGCCTGGATGAGAGGGACTGATAAAGAGCATGCCTGTCTGTGGGTGGACTTGGCATACGTCATTTCAATCAAAGCAAATGTCCCCTGCAGACTTTGTTTTTCCCAAGCAACAAAGTAGCTATTCACTCAGAGTCACACACACACACACACACACATACACAAACATACACAAAATTAAAGACAGCTGTTTGTAAAGGAAAGACATTACTACCTCTTGTTTGTAATAACAGATCACAGGCTAATAACCATACACCCACTTTGTTACTGAATAAAGGGCTGAAGCCTCAGGGATTTATTTATTTATTTATTTCACCTCTATCAATTTACTAGTTTAAACTGCAAAGATAGGGGTTATATTCAATTTTTTCCCCTTTATTCTTCAAATAAAAGAAAGGATGACACAAGAGGAGATTGATAAGTTCATGGCCTAAAGCTAGAGGGAGCAAATTTTAGAAATCAAAGTTTTTTGTTGTTTTTTTTTTTTTTAAACATACTCGCCTTCTACATTTACACACTTAGTCCAGCAATTGGGGAGAATACAGATCTCTTTTTTGGAGGAGCCGTCATCTTTTATCCGACAGGAATAATTCTTGGGCTGTTATTATTACTATCAAAATGATAAACACTGATCTCTTTGAGTAAGAAAGTAGTTTGAGGATACGAAATCAGATGAACGGGGCAGGTATAGGAGGAGTTCAAATCTGTATTTTTAAATGACTACACAAGGAATGGATCTCCATTATCTCAGGTAGTGCTGACTTCAAATTTTTAAACAGAAATACCACTAGGAGTTCATTTTAAACTCTACATAATCACTCAAACAGCTGATATGCTCATAGATATGACAAAATCTGGATGAATTATCTTCAAACTTTGGCAAAACATTTATATGGCCACTTGTTTCAGTGATGAGTATGGAGGATTAAATGACTCAATAATGACATGCAGCGGTAAGAGGGTAGGGATACCTCTCTACTGACATCCTTGATTGTAACCTTTAGGGTGACTGGCAGTAGTCGACCTTATTACCATTGAGGTCAGTTCTAACCCTGTCTTGCCATAGCCTGGCTCGTATTCACAGCAGCAACACACTAAGGACTTTCTTCAGAGGCATGCCAGCCCAGTTTCATGGCTTACTTTGACATGGCTGTGATTTGATGATGCTTTTCCCTACGCTCTTTCAAGTTCTCTTCTCTGCTTAAGAGGGATCCTCCTCCACCCACTGATGCCCACATAAATGGAGAGGACTGAGGGGATTTCCTGATGTGTGCAAAGGGTGGTGTGTGTGTCTGTGTGTGTGTGTGTGTGTGTGGGAAGGCATGCGTGTGTGTGTGTGTGTGTGACACACTTTGCCTTTGCTCGGCAAATGTCCTAGCTAAGTGTCCTGATTAAGTTAGTCAGAGGAAACTTGAGCAGTAGATAGCAAGACGTACACAGGGTTATACACACACATGTACTATAGGGTAAGAGGTTTGTAAAACTTAATAACACTGGCATTTGAAAGACAGCAATTGATTTCCTTATGATTATGACCATTAATTAACTATTCTTGCGTTTCAAAATCAAATATGTTAGGTTGAGTGTACGCACACACAATCCATGTCAACTTTTTCGAATGTTGTTAAAGAATCAACATTAAAAGTGTGAATGTTAGCTCTTCAGAATTTTACGATTTGTTTACTTCGTGCTCTGCAGAGATTTTTCCACATTTTGTACTAATTTCAGTAATACTACTTAACCGTACTAAACCCTACAATATAACCAAAAAGCAGTAAAGAACATATTAATGGTTTGTGTAAAAAAAAGAATTCATAGACGATCCTTGATGCAAGTAGTGCTTTGTGAGAAATAAAAGACTGACTTGGATTGAAGATGTTCAGTCACCGAGAAGATAAATAGATGATCTTTTTAGTGTGGCTTAAGACTCTCAGTGGACGTGTTGCAGACATGCAGTCGCCATGCTCAAGCTTCTTAATGATGCTGATCAATGTGGCCTGCCTACAGCTAGAGCTCTGACTACAACCATGACGTATCGGGTTATAAAATAGACTTTTATGTGTGTGTGTGTGTGTGCGCGTGTTTGCGTGTGTTTGTGAATGTACGCTAATGACTGAACCACGGAGGGTCATTAAGGGTGAAGGATGATAATAGGACACAGCAAATAACCTGTCATTATCAACAAGGTTAATGACAAACTTATACAGCATGCACTGCAGGATAAGCCTTCATATTACACTTCATTAATCAGGAAAGGTCTTGAGATGATGTAATGCATCAGGAATTTAACATAAACAGGTTAAAAGTTTTTTCATATTCTTTTTTCATTTAAATATTTACTACGCTTTGTAGAAACCTAATAAACTTGCAAGAAATGTGTCATCTTTACCTCATCAAACCTGTCAAAGGAGGCACCTTCCTGCATGAACTCAGGCAGGTGCTTCTGCCAATTGAACTCGTAGGACTTTGTCATGGCTGCTCACAACCCTGAGACAGGAGAAGAGGAGAAAAAGACAGAGAGATAAAAACTATTAGTAGGAAATATATCATCTACAATTGTTAAGGCTCATGAAGGTTTCAAAAGCAAAACTTGTCACATAATCATACATATCATTTGTCCTTTCTCCAGTAGTCACACAGAGATGCTGAATTCACTGAGCACAGCTATTGTACCTGGCCCTCCAGGGGCTAATCCAAAAATATCATTTTCTGATTACCACATGTAAAACCCTTTATCAATAAATAGAACCCAATAGGATTTTTGGGTTACTTTCGGTTGAACTAGGATGTTTGAGAGAGGTTATCATGTAGGCATATCCCAGCTACCAGCCCAAAAAATAAAAAAGTCCATAGATCACAAATAAAAACAATCATTCTTGTTGGCCTTGTTTTCTCCAAGGAGAATAAATACTAATAAAGCAAGTCACAGTATTACAAAAACTGGATGTGGGCATTCAATGAGATCTACTTATTAATATGTGAGTGACAACAACAGATCAGGGAGTACAGGAACAGTTTTGCAGCCACACACAGAAAGGCCAAATTTCAGAAAAGAGGCAAAAATAAAGCACACTGATAAACAAAAAATGTCTGCATCCACAGTCATGTAATTACTTCATGTTTTTAAGGTAAAAAAGGACCAATTCAATGAGTGTGGGTATTTACTTTAAACAGTGTCATTGAAAGACATCTAGGTATTGCAATTATGTAACACATAAGCTACACTTAAACGAAAGCACCATTGTAAAAATTACTCTTAAGGGCTTAGCTTTTAAATGATGAACAGAAATACAGCAATGTATTTAAGAAAGTGGTCAGTTCCTAAAATACTGACCTCTGCAGACAATCTCTTGGCATGGGGACGAGGGGTTTTACATTATGTAGGGACTTAAAACAAAGCCATGACCTTTTAAGTAACAAGATAAAGGGGCAGGCATTAGACTAGTGCACAATGACATTACTGGAGTTGAATGTAGAAACAAATCAATTACTGCAGTCTTAAAATCTAATTTTTCTTGACTTCTAAATCACTTAAATCTGCTGTTACGTAGACAATTTAACAAATATCTTGCATCTCTGCACGAGCCTCCTCCACCATCTCTCCTAACATGTACCTTACTTAGCTTCTCAGTATTTCAGTGTAATGTTGGTCCCAACAAAACAGGCCTTGTTGGGTTTTTGAGTTGCAACTGAGTTTATGCTTGAAGGAATACAAATCCTAGAAACTCAAAATGCCCTGACATGTATCCTTTCAATTCTAGGACTTTCTAAAAATGTTTATTTTGGCTTAAAAAAAGAAAAGAGCAAAAAAACTGTCAGTGTGACATGCTGTCTGACATCTCCTACATAGTTACAAGAGAACCTATCCATTAAGAAAGATGCAGAGATACCAGAATCTCCACTAGTAGTTTAAGTGTAAGTAGACAGGGTAGGTTGAGGGAATGTACGTGCATCACATAATAACAGGGTAACCTCTGGATGCTACTGAGCAACACAGGTTAAACATATACACAGTTAAATGGTATCTGAGGGAGGAATTTTCTGTTGAATCCACTTTTACCTCACACTAAGCCTCATATAGTCTGGATGTGCACTGTATTCTTCTTCAACCACTGAGAGAGAGTCAGGCTTGATTCATGTGACAAACCTGCACGTGTAGCATCACGCAAGATATCCAGCTCAAGGAGGGGAGGGGTTTCTGACAGAAAACTGTCATATTGTTGATGACACCAACCAAATATAGGCTCTCCCTACGTCAGCGTGAAATGTGTCAGGCAAAACTGAGAGGGAGAGGCGCACTTCAGAACGTGACATACTATGTATAGTCCAAGAGCTCAGCCAGTATTAAGTCATTAAGGGAATACTCTGAGGTGTGATTCGATTTTGTTTTAGATTAAAGGGATAAGATTCTTTCAACATGATAATAGTTACAGACAAATAAACTGTCTATCATGCAGAAAATCACAGAAAAAAACACATTCAAAACCATCATTAAATGCACTTTCCAATTAGCACGCCTGTGATTTGGTCTATTACAATAGATGAACTGAAGGTGGGATGTATTTTAATGTCTCACCTCGGGTTTTCCTAGTAAAAATGCAAAAGTGAATTTGTGTATATCTCAGCATCATACCATGACTCACTCAGTGCAAAGATTACAAGTCCCACATTTTATGCAGTGGCCACCCCTTTCTTTCTTCCCAGGGATAAACGGGGGGTGAAAGAGGGAGGCAGATAAGGAGTAATACAGGAAGAAAGAAATAGGAAGAAACAGAGAAAGTGTGACTTAAAAAAGGACAAAGGCACAGGGGCAACAAACAGGTAAATAAATGGATCAGAGAAAGGCATAAGAAAATATAAGCAGTGAGAGGTGCACAGAGGTGATATATACAGTGATGACGAGAGAGCAAGCGAGGTACGTAGAGATAAAACAGAACTGTGGTGGGCAGGGAGAGATGGACGAGTGAAACAGCTGTGTGTGACAGAAGCTGGCTGAAGAGGCAGGGGGACAGGGGAGTGAGTGCAGCGGCCGGGGGGGGGTCTCCTTTTGATGTAGAGAACACAGATCAGAGACAACATCAACAGAGGCTACATAAAACTACTGTCTACTAGCTGGGTGGGCTACAGTTCACCCCCAGCATGGCAAATGTAGATGAAGAGAAGCTTTTGAGGCTGTCATTATGAAAATACAGAGTGAATCAAAAAGGCTGCTCAATAATACAGAAGCTAATAACAGCTCGTCCCATCCCCTATGCACAGGTTCATTATCATATACATTAGTGTTGATACAAAGAGTGGACCCACAAGAAAATGAGAATGCAGTGCTGTTGCTTTATCAAGTGTAGTTTGCTATATGTCTCAGCCTCACAGGACAGGCATACCAGGCTTATACATCAAGTGACGTACGAAACATGTCAAAGCCAGCCCTCCACCATCTGTGGTGTCCTACCAGGGGACTGATACACAGAAACACACATCCTGTCAGGGGACTGAAAACACAGATGCACACTTCCTGTGAAGATTAAGAACTGAGACCAGGCAGGGCGCCAATAACTCAACCCCAGAGAGAGGGCTAGTGTAAATAGCATACACACTGTCTAGATTATTCAGTAATGCTAAACCAGTCTGATGAATTTTATATATTCCTAAATCAGATTCAAAACGATTCACATAGGACAAATCACATATCTAATTTGGACTAATTGGGTTGGGCTGTCCTGTCTGGTGTTAGCCTAGATCTTGCCACTCTCAACAGTATGCATTAGATAACATTTTCCTCAGTGGGATGAAATCTGTCCAATAGCAGCTCGGCATGCTGAGGTTCTGTAAGGCCATGACAGCACCCACATCGGGCCTCTGAGCTCCTGGACATGCGAGCGCGCACGTGAGGAGCTGAGGGAAGCTGAAGGAAGCCAGTGAGGTCCGAGCCCCCTGTCCAACCCCTGACAATGAGATAATTACGATAGATAGGAGCCCCATGAGGCACACTGTTCCCAGCCTCCTCATCAAAAATGGCAGCTAGGGTAACACCCAGCGGTCCCACACCTCATAAACTAAAATTAGGCTACAGCTACACCAGTCAGCCAGTGGTGGAAGGGTTGACTGGGGACACACTTGCATGGACACAAGTGAGCAACACAGAGTGAGGCACATCTGACGTGGCTGGCACAATAAGCAAGGCTCTCCTTTACCCAATATTTGGTGTAGATTATGCATTAAAGGTCTCTGACATTAACACTATCATATTTTACAGTTCTGTCTGAACAGGTTAAACCACTGGAAACTCAGGGGAAAACCTGATTTGATCTTACAGCACAAATTCCCACATGATGCTTTTGGTGTTATCTGTCATCATGCATTTATTTAAAAACTGACCCCATCTGAACTAAGGTTTGGGGTTATTCTACCACAAGATTATTTGGTTAAGATAGATCTCTAGGGGCTTAGAAAAGTACTCTCTCTCTGCAAAATCTCAAAATGATCAAGATTCACAAGAGATTGTCAAGAGATTCACTTAAAAAAAAAGCAGACGAGTGCTCTTTTGCCTTACAGAAAAGTACTGAAACTATTTAGATTCCAGTTAACTTAATTTTTCCTGCAATCTTCTCCTTTAAGAGCCCAAAAGGCAGGGAAAAAATGTTTCTTTGCTTAGTGTCAGACTTTATCTGAAACAGCTGGTCACAGTTAGAGCATAAGATAAATGTTACGTATATGATGTTTTTTATCATGCAACTTGACAATAATGGTCCAGATACTCATGGTTCGACTATATATGGTCTGACTCAAAAATCCTAAGGTTATAGTCTCATCTTTGGATTTAAGCTGGAACAGGTTTTTTTTAGCCTTATTATGTCTCCTTTACCTCTCAGGGCTTAAGCTACATAACCCAGAACAGAATGACAACAGTCAGTTAAAATGTTACAAAACAAAGCAGAAGAAAATCAAAGCTAATTAAAGATAAAGCAAACTATTTTTATATTGTATCCCTGAACACAACCTCAAATATGTTAGGTGTATTGAGGGAGATGGCAAGCTGTTTTTCTCCACTTTGTCAATGTTTTGCTCCACTATACATCTAGTGAACCTTTGGGGTGAACAAAAGGATTAAACTAAATATTGATTTTTTCATCTGACTGTGGATATGAGAAAAGCAGTTTAGTTTAATTAGCATCTTGATTAAACTCAACATTCACAATCATGTTTTGCCAGTCATTATTCAACACTGTAGCTTCTCAGTTTGCAAATCAAAGCACTGACACAAAATTGCTAGTATTACAAGTTTTACATCCTAAATGGTCATTATGTTTCCCTGTTTTTCTTTCTCTGGCTGTTAACAATTAAAGCAAGAATAGATTATTTAACAGATATCTTTACCTGTGCTGATTCATATGATCTAATATATGATGACATGTGAAGTGAAACAGCATTTTTAATGTGCTTAAAAAGCTGCACTTGAAATAGCTCCTGGGACGTGGAGCAGTTTCTGGTTAACCAACCAGCCACACCTGCTACTTGCATGACATTAATGATTAGGTGAAGCCAGGTGATTGGTATCATGTTTGATTGTTACTGGACTGTAAACCTATTTAAGTAAGATAGAGGATGTGTGTCTTAGAAGTAAGGGGATTGATTTAAGGGCCCTGTGCAAGGAAACACTTTAGACACACACACTCACCAAAAACAGACATACACACTGTTACTAACAGACATTTTTAGTTGGTTTGGCTCTCTGAAACTCAGAATAAAGGATTAAGTTGTCCCACCCTAGATGTCAGTCAAGTGTAGTGTAAATATAACCACACAGTTGTGAAAAAGCAAAGAAACAACTGTGCTCAAACTTTTAATTGGCACTTAAATTTATAGGAGATAAAGAAAACAGCACTGTGCACAGGGTTTCATGCAAAAAAAGGTCAAGGCTGTTGCCCTGTTACTGAGCATCTGATTATTTTAGCTGCAATTTAAAAAAGGTCAATCTAAATAGAATATCTGCAGCTTCATTCAGTGTGCAGATATGTCTGATAGCTTCCCAGCATGCACAGAAGTAATACTGTTATCATAATTTTGTCTATACTGTCGTGCAGATACTTGTTGTATTATTATCTGCTTTGAGTTTTACTCATACTCCACGCTGTTGTACAATCATTCAAGAAATTAGTCATGTCATTTTTTCCCATTAAAAATGTTGTTCTTTTCTGACTGGTAATCAACCAAATTGTCTTGCTCCTCCTAATCTGATAAGCCACCCGAACCCTTCAAATAGAACTTTATAAAACTGTGATGTGATGTGGATATGATTGAAACACGTGTAGGGAATGGATGATACATGTGCATACTGCCTGATTTTGTTTTTTTTTTTAACAACCAAGTTTGTTTTATGTAGTCAACACACAGTAACGTAGCATCATATTTTTCTGTTTTGCTTCTTATGACTTGGTAAATTTCAGAAGAACCATATGCTCAAGGTAAACATGCTGTAACACTAATGTCTGACATCATGACTTGGATCGTATTTTTCCACTTGCTTGACCTTTTAAAAAAGTCTTTTACTTTGCAGATGTACATACAGCACGCTTACTTTAGGCTAAGTCCGGGTTTCTAATCTTAACTGTACATATTCTGAGGTGTCATCACATTCTCTCAAATGTTTGTTTAAGATATTTACTTTGTCTTGCTACAACAGTGTGGAAGTAAACGTATGTTAATACACCATTCTTTTATACCTACAAACAAAAGGCTACAAACCACGGACAGGTGATAAAGACACATGAATTTAGACAGAATCATTACACACTTCATTCCTGCATGCATGTCCGCTGGAAGGCAAAGAAAGCCATAGAACATTTCCTGTGCAGACTCCAGCTCTGTTTCTTAATGTGCCTCGTCTTCAACAATACCATAAATCTTCCTCTTGCACTATTAGGGTCAGAGTAATCCTTGAGGCTGAAGCCATCTAAGGACACACACACATCTACCACCTCACCTAGACTGACTTTCTGCTGCCCAAAACCAATACACTCTCACTAAGAGCTATTTTCTTAATATTCCTCAGAACTATCAAAAGCCAAAGATGTGAATCTTCGTCATGATTAAGATAGTTGAAAGAAGTCTGTTAACCTCTCTATTGAAAGGTGTAACTTAACTGATTTTATCCATTACCTATTGAGTTTAAAATACATATCCAGCATCACATTATAAATAGCATGTCAACTGTGTTCCAAGTAGCTCCACAATGCATCAAGTCCTCTGGAGATCACATTCAGGTCCTGATAGGTAACACTGACCATTACCCTCATATTACATCTTTATGCCAGCCTTTCCTGTCAACACAAACAGGTTGTTTAGCTCTGTGCACAAAGCTACACAACAACAAGGCTTTAAGGTGAAGTCCCACTGGGGAACTTCCTCTAATAATGCTTCTGTGGCAGTTGATAGGTCTCAAACAAACTTTACGTACAAATTGTGTATGTACAAAATGTTGCACACAAAGTGACATAAAAATTTGCTGGCAGAGGCTTATTTAAGATGAATATTAAAATTGTTTGTATTTAATTTATACTATGTCTAATGTTTTGCTCCTCTTTTCATTTTTTAACACAAAAATCCAAGTGATCCATGCTGAGGCATGATGATGGCAACATCACAAACCACCGCACCACCATGCTGTGCCGCAGAAACAAATTTACATGTGGTAATTATTCTATTGCTATCAAAACTGTAAGCAAATCATTAGTTTATGTTTAAGGAGATTCTCTTTACATACATATCTACAATATTTTTTTCCAACAATAGCAATTGCTTCATGACTTAATATTTAAATGAATATGCTTGTAAGTCTGTTGTGTCAACTAAACAAAATTCTAGCAAACAATTTGGAGAGAGAGCTATGACACACCTGGCTGCTACCCTATTACTTTGTTGTAGGCAAATTAGTATGGATTGAATCTTAAATCATCTTCAGATTTTATAATAAACTGCAGTCAGTGCCAGTTATGATAGCACTAGAATGCTCATCTCATTACACTTCAAAATATTGGCAACTTGTCTGCTGCAGGACACACTGATATTAAAGACAGAGCTCATTTAAAAGTCTGATAAATACCTGTGCTTGCACTGGTCCCTGCCGAGAAAACAGAGTCCCTAGAGTGTGCACATAGAGTACACAAACCTGCAGGGGTATAACAGCAGGATTGGCAGGGGGAAGGCTAGGTTGAGAGCAAAGGGGAGGAAATAAGGAGAGGATCAAAGGCCAGAGGGAGCGAAAACTTCTGTAGACAGCACATCACAATGAGAGGTCCATGTTTAGGTGATAATTAAGTAGCCATGCTGTACAGTGCTGTGTTTTTATGTGCAGCGCAGCCATGATACCAGGGCATGTTTTCAGTATTCACACTTAGAGGAAAAGTACAATGAGAAAAAAAATTCTTCAGGTCAGCTGGTTTAGTTAAACAATCACATCCGGCAAGAAAACCACTACCAGGATACGCAGTTCAAAAAAAAAGACACACACACGCACACACACATGCTCAACATCAACAGGTTACCCTTCTCAGGTGACACTGATTCAAGACTGTAGATGGACCACAACAGTGTGGTGATGGCAAGTTTGTTCAATTGCATTACCAATTATTGAATTAGATTAAACTCTGGCCTATCAGATAGAATCCAGTTGGCAGAAGTGTTCATGTTTGCCCATACTTTACTTTACCCGCCAGTCACACACTACTAACGCCCTGAGACACAGAAATACTATAAAAAATCTACTGTTTATACTGAATGAAAGTAGTCTTTAATGAAACAAGAGCCCTTAACAAGGAATACAGTGTTTTTGTAACAGCAAGAAGACCTCTGTTCTCAAAGCAAACAGCCCATATGGCAGTGAAATCAATAACAATCGCCTGCATCTGTTTTTACATTACATTTAGTCATTAAGCAGATGGGTGGTGTAAGAGGTGACAGTGATCGCTAAGTAAACATTTGCTTAGCTTGACAAGGATGGAGATCCTGTGTGCATGTGCGTGACCTGTGTAAGACACAACACAATACGACTGAAGCCTAAAGAAGCATGCCAACTATTGGATTACATGTTACAACAGAAAACCTGGTAATGCAGGAAATTATTTCTGAACTTTTTGAGCGAGGAGAGCTGCGGGACTGAGGAAAAAGTCAGTAGAGGAATGAGTTGAAAATCTGAATGGCGAGACCAACCACTAATCACTACTGAAATTCCCTTTTCACTTGTTTCAATTGATCCACATTTGGGCTCCACTTTGCTCACTGACTGTTGAGTGTCAACTGAGGTTTGTATGGCGCCTCGAGCAGTGTGTGACTTTGTGTGTATCCTCACACACTATATGTCTGTGCATGTCTTCCCATGTTTGCATGGCTCCACGCCTGTTTGTGTCCATGTGTTTGTCAACCCATGCATGTTTAAGTTTGCTTTCTTTAGCCTAATTAGCTCTCTTAGACCAATGGGTGACTAACAGGAGTGTAGATATAATTCAAAATTTAGTAATGGCCAAAGATTTTAGTTGTGACACAGACGTGCGATAGAAAAAAATTATTTACAGTTGAAACTTTAGTGTCCAAAACTTAGGTTTTGATAGATTTTCTTGCTGTATGTCATTTTGACTGCCAGCTTTGTAAATATTCTTCCTCAGTCTATTTTTATTTTTAATTAAAATTTCAATGATTTTATCAGAGCACACAAAGTAGCATTGTCTCCTTAGCTTATATAAGACTGATTTCTGAAAAACAATATTTCATTTAACAGGCCATTTTTTTGAAAAGGAGTCCAGCACAGTGCTCACTCCACACCAAATACACTGTACAAAAAAGCATTACCAATCTGTTTTAGTGTAGTATTTTCAGGTCTGGCTTGGCTAAAACCACATAAACACCAAAGCTTTCAAGAATGCGATCTCCTATTTTACTAACATGCCTGTTTGTAACCTGTATGAACAACATTAACTTCACTTCTCCTGTCTCTCCTCTACTTTTTGTGTGTCCAGCTGGACAAAAGGTCTGCTGATGGTGGTCTATGTGTTGTAAATGCTTGTGTTGTTTTTGTGTCAACTTTAAGGTAGATCCCCCTTTGTGTTATAATCAGTCAAAATGACAGACCTCAGCTCTGTCATCATAAAAAAAAAACAAAACAAAACTCAGACATCCGTCCGTGAAAGAAAACTGTAAGGTAACGCAACCCCTGGTCCAAATGACATTACTGCACTGAAAAAAAAAACTTTACTGGGAATTTAATTATTATAATTTACCTAACAAAAGTGGGGTTACATTTATTTAAAAACGGTTTTTACTTCTCCACATTTAAAATTAAGAAATAACTTTACTCCTTTTATAGCTAGGAAAATCAGGACCAACTGTCCTCCTTAACATATTAAGCCTCTGTACAGACTAAGAAACCAAGAGACTAAGACCAAGAAATATATAAGTGGAGTGGCACAAAATCTATTACTGATACTACTACTTGTGTTTATTGAAAATTTACTCCAGAGACTTTTCCACAATGAAGAGTTCTGCTGCCTAAGAGGTTTGTTTTAGTCCCATGGCTCATTAAAAAGACAAGAAATGTTGTGACCCACTCATGTTTCCTTCATAAAACAACCACAGAAAAAACCCTTAAGCAAGGCACTCAACTTCGGGAGAACAGCTGCTCCACTGAAGCTGATAATATGCTTACAGTTGATTATGTCGCACATGTAGCAGCTCTCAGGTTAAACTAAGAGAAAACGAGTGAGCACAAAATCAAAAACTAAGCATTGTTCAGTGCCAATATGACTCAAAATGAATTCCACCTCTGCATTCTTGTTTCGTTTCTGTAAAATCAGCAGCTTTATGGAGGTAGTTTCACCTATCATTACCACCAGTTGAGAAAATTAATTAAGAATTCTGGTGTAACCCAATTTAGATTGTGTAATATTTTCACAGGTCACATCAGCCTGTCAAAATTTGAAAAAAGTTCCCTGGTCTTTAGAGAACTGCTAATTTTAATTTTAAAACTCTTCGCACTTGAGTCTCCAAGGTAGATCAGTCATTAAGCAAGTTTCTGATCACACATTGGTGGAAAAAATTGCCCTCCCTTTGCAGAGTTATTGGAGAGAGATAAAAAGTAATTGCAAGTTAATAGAAATATGAAAAAAATATCAAAAGTAAGTCAGCTGACAAACCAGAATGCTTTTCTTGGGTTGTGCATACAAAATATGCAATCACCATTTGTTTCTCTGGGATTGTGGATGAGGAAGTATTATGTTGCTGGGAGGAAGAATGTCTTTTTCCATGCCAAATGACCCTCATCTATCCTTTTCTTTGCCTTTTATAGTCGAGGATCACCCATGCTCCTCGGTCCCGGGTTACATAATTAACTTGAGTCTGAGATGGAACTTGAGATGGAAACTGGCTGTCTTTCAGTCACAGACACCGACAAAACTGTGGTCAGGCGGAACATATGTAAACACACAAAAGCACTTACAGAACCACACACGCACAAAAATCATACATAACACATGGGTGAACATCAATAGAATAAAACATTCCCACATTTAAATACAACAGTGGGATCTCCAAAGACCTTTGTCAGGTCAATTTCAGGGTTCTTCATTGAATAGCAGATACTGGGGCGCACACACATCCACATTCTCAGAGTTCTATATATAGTTATCCACACCCACCTCCTGCCAAACTAAGCTACACAAAGAATCTAACACATGGCTTAAGGGACAGAGCATCCGCCTGATAAATTATGCCATAAAGCCTATGCCAAATGGTTGATATCAGTGTGTGTTTTTGTGTGTGAGTGTCAGAGGGGTAAGGGCTATCCCCAGGTTATCAGCTATCTTAATCAGAGGTATTCAGAGCACTGCATGTTTGACTTTGTGTGTGTGCGTGCATGTGTGGCTCTTTAAAAAGCCACTTAGTCAGGGAGTTCCCTCAGTTTAAGGAAGCAAAGGGGCCAGACTGACACATAAGTATACTTAACCCAGCCCTGCAACTGGAACACAGCTCTCTGGTAGGAACCTCCTCTGCCATCTGTAAACAGATCTGTATCACAGCTATCCTCATTTGTAAGTATAACAGATGAACAAGGACATTAAAGTCAATTGGGATGGACAGTTTACAAGAGCAGAACAAAAGTGGACTACAGATTTAGGCAGAGGAAAATCAGAAGTGCAGAAAAAACTTTTATATTGCTTGGTGAATCCTTATGATATGATGTCTAAGCAGCTTTGTACGGGAAATTCACTCTCAAGTTCAACTAGAAATCCTCCGTCTTTGTACAGTGATGAATACCTGTAACTAAAGTCACCAAATGGATGATGGAAAAGACCATTTTTATGAGGTGATGGTGAGGAGATGGAATCTGTTTAGAAACATTACACTGGGACACTTGTATTACAGAGACGTACAAGTCTAGGCAGTTGATTTAAAACAGTGCATGGACATAAAAAACAGCACAGAGGAGTGATGTAGATCTGACCAAAGAGTGAACCTGTGTAAACTGCAGAATCATTTCTGTTCTGACAGACTGATGACTACAAAGTGAATCTCAATCGCTCACTCCAGTCAAAGCTCTTGCTCAGGAAATGACACTGTAAATGTGTTTGTCAAAGCATGAGCATTAGATAGCAGAAAGTTGCAGAAAGCAAGTTTTAATTTTCCGACTTTTAACTAATTATTGGTTAGGATTTGCTCAATTGTATTGCATCATGTTGCTGCTTTATGGGGCTCTTATTTGACATCAGTGTTATAAATTACCAGAGGCATATGAGGACAGCCAGAATCTAACCCAAGGCTTAGTCTAATCTTGGTATAAATGGACGGATCTTTCACTTGGAGATGCTGTATCTAGGTACAGAACAACCTGCAAAAGCCTGTTAATTTGAGCATGGAAGTTAGATAACTGGCCTTTGCAGAGGGATGCCTGCAGAGGGAAAATACCAAATTATCCCAAAATTACTATGTTACATCACAGACTTTGTGCAGCTCTGCCCTGTGTAGCAGTGGGCTGCGTGTGTGATAGTCTCATTTAGACCAGATTAAGAGGTTAAAGGTTTGGTTTGCCCCGCTACACTTACCCTGCCGACAGCTCTTTAGGGGCAAGGTTTGCCCAAACATGGTCAAAAATATTGACAATACACACACACATTCATGCAGACACTCACGCATACACACACAATACATTCGGGTTGACCTATGTGAAGTGTTTGAGAACCCTCCAGATTTCAGCTGAGAAGGATTCGATTTTCCTCAGTTAAACTCAATCTACTTGGAGTTCACTGTCTACTGCAAAATGGTGCAGGTACATGTGACAGTATCTAAGAGGACTTAAAATGTTCCAAATTAACAGGCACTCAACAATGCAAACAATTTTAAAAGATCATCTAAAATTGTAGCCAAAGGTAGCCTTACACCTGTTCCCCTTGCTGTTGTCCGTGTCAGGGTGGCATTGAGGAATAGCCCAGTAATAGAGATGAGAAAAGGAGTAAGACATGGCAGCTTAAGAGTTTGAGACAAGGAGAGCTGGGCAGGGGAGGACGGGGATGGAGTAGGGGTTGCTCAAAAGTATGTGATTTCTCCCATTGCCCAAATAAGTACCTAATAAAAGAGATTTGTGCCCTGCTGAGCTGCCGATAAGGTAGCCAGTAGAAATGAGCTGTGCAAATAGAACATGTCCATATAGAGAGGGGAGCTGTGGAGAGCGGGAGCAGGAAGGGGGCAGGGGTTAAATGCTTCCCCAGAATGTGTGCTTTCCATTGGCGTAAACCCAGTAAAAAGAGTCCCTGAGTCCCTGCTGATTGACACAGCCCGAGGGCCTACTGTGAGCACAGGCAGCTGGACTATTGCCAAAGAAATTACAGCGTCTCAATCAGTTCCACTTTCAAGTGCCATGTTTGCCAGTGTTTGACAACAATAATAATGAGAGACAAGAGATTTTTTATCAGGCTTTATAACCTCAGTCAACAGTGATATTACCCAGGCAGTAGTTTTTGACTACTAGACTGACAGACAAAGAGAGTAGACAATAACAGAAAGAGGAAAACCTGTCTTGACAAACACCCCACAGATGTTGCTCCTTTCTGACACCACTGGTCTCCATAGCAACCCTGCTGGCCAGTAATAGCC
The DNA here is from genome assembly GCA_029814665.1 of Acanthurus lineatus. NCBI lineage: Eukaryota > Metazoa > Chordata > Actinopteri > Acanthuriformes > Acanthuridae > Acanthurus > Acanthurus lineatus. Next base: position 7,084,220 of record JAPZDV010000010.1, on the reverse strand, counting down.
TCTAGCTCGTTTGGCTGCAGTGGCGTCATGAAGAGGCACACACACATACACCATACACACACAAACAGGCACATTTCAGCCTCTGAATGGGATCCCAGTGCATATTTATAGAGACAGAGGGACTCACCAGCCCACCCAGGCCAGCCACCCCCTCAGGCCTCGCCAGAGAACACACATATCTAAACAGAGACCATGAACCCCCATCATTAAAAGCCCTGGGCACACACGTACACACACAGCCATAAAAACAGATCCACCAAGTCCCTTGATTCCAGTAAACAAGCCCTGTAATTGGCGATAACAGATAGCTGGGAATTATACATGAGAGCCGGCTTGTTTCACGGGTATGTGCAAAAAGCACAGGCTGAATTGTCTTGCTAAATTTTAGGTTGAATACACTCATTTTAAGATGAAGAAATTGAGTTTTTCTCTGCAATTTGCAAGGCGCCATCCTGAATACAGAGGATACATTTCTGTTACAAATGCTATTGTGTTCCCAGATTCCTGTTGTGCACAATGTAGTTTTCATTCAGAGCTGACACCTGCTGTCAACAGGTGTCCTAAACACTAGGACACACCCTTGTTGAAGTATTTATACTGGAGTACAGAGTAGAATATTTACGCCAAAAATGAGCTGGACTGATATTTGATCATTTCTTGTTTATGAGAGGCTTATCTCAAAGGAGGTAGAAAAATATTCCTTGACTTTATTCTAAACTTTTTGTGCACTTTGACTAGATATATTAAATATACTGCAAGATAAGCTCAAAAAGTATCCTTGCCTGGCATAAACTGAAGTTTTTCGGAGAGTCCTTTTAGGCCACTTCCACCACTGAGATCACTAAGTGGGAGCTAAAACTTCACTCTCAATGGTCAGCAGGGCATGTATAGAATCACCAGTCAAATCGGATAAAAACTGCTCAAAAATTTGGTAACTTCGCTCCAAAAATAAGGATTAAGATGCCCTTAAAAAAGCTGCACTGAGCATGCACCATGTTTCACGACACCAACTTCCCATACACAAATATCAAGGATGGCAACAAAATATGTTCCCATTAAAGCAGAAGATAGGCTTTTGAGAAGAAAGGGCAGGATGTGTGTCATACAACTATCAAATCTAGTGTTACAGACTTATCTGTTTGAAAGGCTTTAAATGATATGTCCCCTCTCTTATAACATCTCTATTTTTAGCGAACCTCAAAGTGCTCCAACAGAACACATTAACATGTTCCCTTTTTTTTAATTACATTTTACATGATGCACTTTCTTAACTAGGCAGAAAATAACAGTAATTTATCTGGAATGAATTGACCTGCAACAGGTGTTAGTTTGCTGCAGGGCCAGCTGGCAATGTAGTGACAGTGGCAGTAACTGATGTCTCTTGTTTGGCAATATTGCGAGGTATGTCATTTCAGGAATTCACTATTTGTACCACAATTTAGTCTGTCAAGCTGCTCTATATTTATCAAAAGAAGTATTTTAACCTATTGAGCTCTTTCAAGGAATACTTTTGCCACATCGAGAGAATGTTTTTCCAGCCAATACAGTTGAAATTGTAGACCTTAAATTTCAATATCATTAAAATTGTATCTGTTTATATATTCCATTTGTTCATTCATTTAAAAAACACCTAGTTAATACTCGTTTTAGTCAGAGTGGTGGGCAAATCTGAGCGTACTTACCAGGTGACAGACAAAGGGCCAGAAAACCAAGGGAAGGGGAAACACCAGAGGACAGCACTGGACCACTCTGAAAAGGAAGGGAGAGAGAAGAAGGAGAAAAAAGGGAAGAATTTGGTGGGTTTGGTTAAGGTGTAATTGACAGACATGCTATGTGCTTGGCCTCAAATATTCCACCTATTCTTGTACGCTTACAGTATTATTACAGATGCTTGTGATGCCTTCAGGGGAGACACTGACACACAAACAAGCATGCGGCTGCACGTGAACTTGCACGCACAATACACACTAGAGTGTGCTCCTCATCCTATTTGGCTTGTACAGAATTTTAATCATTCCTCTGGCTTCTGCTTAATAAACTTTTAATAGGAAGCTGCTTCCCTTAAGAGAAGCTGCCTTCATCAGAGAGAGCAGTGGAAATGAGCTGGCAAATTAGACAAACTGCACCACCTCCACATCTGCTCTGCTGTAGCTTTTGAGTGGTACGCATGTCACAGAGGTTAAGAAAAGTCTACTAAAAAGCTTAAAATGTAAATGTAAACTACAGTATGGGTCACAAGTATAAAAACGAAGACAGAGAAAAAACAGTAACAAAACTATAGATGGAAGGGAGGATAATCTTCCACTTGGCAAGCCATCTCATATCCTTATGTCCTAAGCAAATATAAGACAAATTCCTCAACATTTCCTGTGATTAGCAGTGACTGTGGTTCTGCTTGTGTCTCTCTTCACCTCATCATACCAGCTCCATCTTGCCTTATTCAGTGCAGGACAGGAACTGTGGTGGTAATGGTTTCTTTCTACAGTCACTTTGCAAGATAAACGTAGCGTAAGCATGGATAGGGCAGGACAGATTTCAACAACTTAACAAGAAAAGGTTGCCGCTCTGGAAACTGTATTTACATCTAGGATTATCTTAGCTTATTAATGTTGACTTTTGTAGGCTCAGTAAAAATATGTCCCGTTATTGGCCAGTTTTTTTTTTCCATCTCACAGAAAGATCCTCCTACAGTTCCTCTTTTGGATGGTTTTCATTAATCTTTATCATTCACAATGCTTATAAATGGACTACTGTAATCTTTACCTTATAAGTTAATTTTATATGCTAGCAAGTCAAAAAAATATACTTTTATGTCAAGTCTTCTACTCTTTCCAAGGTGCATTTTGTAAATGTATGCAGATGAACAGCAACCATTTGCATTTTGCAACAGATACAGCAATGTAACTATTTATCAGTGAATGGCTTAAGATGATATTCAACATTTGGTACTGTGTTATTTCAATTGTATTATAATTCACACAATATCTTAGCCTATTACTTCCTGTACAGGGCCATTCCCTGATGGATGTGATTTTCTCTGGCAAACGATTATTACCCATGCTAAACTATTTAAATATCAAGAACAACCATAAAAAAACAAGGTTTCAACACATTGTTCTGAAAAATGTGAAGAGAAACAGTACCAAGTATATACAACTATCAAAAAATATATCTGAGACTGTGCTAAAATAATTTTATGGCAGTCTACTACAATATAAAGAGTTTGTTCTAAATTATTATTGCAGAACAGTCAAACAAAGAGGTTTAATGAAATAATCAGCTCTACATGTAACCCATGCAAACACCCCTGTAAAAATACCATCTCATTTAGATTAAGGCCAGAACAACTTAATGGCTTCTTCCGACAAAATCTACTCATATTGTATATTGCTAAGCTTTCTTCGAACCCGAATATATTTTTTTGAAGTATATACTTTGAGGGCTTTGATAGAAGGAGTGTGTGATCATCTATCATTGGTGTACAATGAACAAACTGCCCCTAAACCATGGTGAATTATTAAGATGACAGGCAGCAGGACAACTCATTAACTTGTATACAAGGAATATAAAATCATTAACTGTAGATGCATACGACCACATTTTAAGTACCACAATAACTTGTTTGGAATACAATATATTGTTTTTCATTGAAAATGATTAACTTCATGAAAGAAGTCAACAACAAAAAAAAAATCAATAAGTAATCAGGGACAAATTTAAGGAGTCAATATTTATTCAAGAGGTAATCTGCCATTGATTCTCTCAATATTGACCCTGCTCCATCCATTCTGTATTTGGAGTCAGCTGCTTCCTATCCATCCATCTCTATTCCTCTCTCCTCCTCTCCTCTTCATCTGGATAGGCTTCTCCCATAGTGGCAGTTTATTTGGATCAAATATTTTACATGTCAAGTGGCTTCAGAGGCCGAGAGTTGTTCACAGGCCTCTTGAGCCAGGGGAGAGGATCAGTGGGTATGCTCTGCACCAAAAAAGGGAAGCCATGTCATGTATGCAGAGAACAGTATTTATGTTCAGCTTGGTTTCGGTGAGAATGCAGCAGAGGGATCTAGACAGACATGTGAATAGCTACTGGATATCGATAACAGACAGACAGATTGACAGATAGACACACACATCCTTTCCGTGGTACAAAACAAACCAAGTGGATTAACTAAGATCACATATTAAGAGGTGAAAAAATTAGCTGTGTCGCATAAAACAAATGAAATTAATAAAGAGACTAAACAAAAACTAGGGTGAGTTTCATGGCCTGTCAGCTGAATATTACACAGTTTAGTAGATATCATCATGGTAGGTGCTAGGAACTAAACCGCACATTTCTAAACATACAGATGGACAAATTGTAAAAGTTTTTTTTGTTTTTGTTTTTAAATAACCATTAAATCGTTAAGTCAGCAGTTAAAAAGGGACACCATTTGCTAACATGCTTGGTATGGGTCAATAATCTGAATCTCAGTTCTTGTACACTGGGACAATGACAAAATTAAACCAATTAAATATCATCTTTGGCCTTATCGAGCAATAACTGAAGTTTGAATGCAACTGTGCACTAAGACCCCTTAGCTGATTCCCCTCAGGCAGGTCATAACCTAAGAGAAATTACAGCAAAGTTTTAGTCACTTATGGGACAGCTTAGAAGTCACAATACTGTTCCATGAGGTCTTAAACGCCCTGTAAAGTGGCAATGAAACCCCACACTAAAAGTTAATATTAGTAATTTTATTTTTGTTATCAATTCTACAACATATAGAGGCTCATATAGCAACAGAAAGAAGTAGTCTTCTCTATACATTTAGTTCTAAAAGTTTTGTTTCCGTCTCTTTTGCTACAAATCTCTAACATGACACAACAGGTGGAAATGGTTTACATATCAGCATTTTGAAGGGGCAGGTCATTAAAATAAAAATGTTGGAAAGCAACTGGATGAAAATTCTGTAGGTCACATTATTATTCTTGTGGAAGCCAGTCAGGAGAAGAATGGAAACATCATTTCCATCAAAAAAAGCCTTCAGTGTGATTTTTTGCCATTCTTTTAAAGAGGAATATTGTCCAGTCCTGATAAAACTGCTGCTATAGCAGCATCCTTGCAAACCTCTCCAGCCACCTTTGTTTACAAGTTCGCAGTTGCTTCTCACTTTTGTCAAAACCGAACCACACCTGTAGCTACTACCTCCTTCTCTACAAAGGACACTGATTGGTCCGGTCATATTGTGACCGGGCACAAAAGAATCTGGTTGGAGCTTTTCAAGATGAACCTGCAAGATATCAGACTAGAGATCTCAGCAGTCCAGCTGCCTTGCAAGGTTAACGCAACCTTCATCCATCAAAACATGACAAAGCTAGTCTGGTAGCAGAATATTTAGCAGTGGCTTTCCAAATTGAGATTGCTGTTGGTTCATGAGATGCTGCTGAGTGGATGAGTATGAGCTATACTGCAATATGTTTTCTATTCTACTTGTCTATTTTCAACACAGAAGAATTATGCTAGCAAAAACAGAGGGCAAAAGTGCTACCATGGAAACTCCCAGCAAGCACCAGTAAGGTCCAGTGATGGATAAACAATATCAAACAAAGAATGAATGTAAGGATGAATGTTTCCTGATAGGCTCTCTCATCCTACCCTTTCTGTGTGTTTGTGTGTGTATTAAGAGTATGTTCTTATTTTTAGAAGCTGCCATTCCAAGTAACTTCCAGTGGTGCAGTAATAATTCCTTTGATTAGGGCAACAGGTGAGAGGCTGCTAATCTTACCCCTGCCTGCCAAAGGATTTAATGGTGTAAACAATGGCAGCTCTACCATCATCACTCAACCAGAGACAGCTCTATAGGGGAACCTCACAGGGGTGCTGATTAAAAGGACAGCATGCAGCCAACCACAGACAATCCCACAGGTAACACAAGATGGGATATGGCAGGGGAAGTGACATTATCCACGTTACCTGAAATAGCCAAATCTAAAAATAACCAGCAGAAGCACACAAACTTAAGCATGAACAGAAAAGTTATTGTGATAAAAGAATAGCAACATTACCTTATGCCTAAAATATATCTTCATTTGCGATATAAAAGTAAATAATTAATGACTGAAAGGATGATAGCCACCAAAATGTCTGTTATAAGCTAGTTAAGGTGTAAAGAGAACAACTTGGAGGATCAAGAGCTAAAAGCATATGTCCCCGCCTCAGGAAATCGACCCAGCCCATGGCCCGACACCCAGCTCTCTGTGGGAATCACTCTTTGCTGCCGTGAACAGCACCTGTCAGTGTAGTGAGAGGATTACTCTCCTGAAGTCCCTGATGTCAACTATCTTCATCCTCTATACTGCTCTTTTGAGAGTAACTATGAGGTGGACATCAAACCAAACATTAACACCAGAACTCTGACCAGTGGAGCACCCTGAGAAAACCCCGCCCCCTGTTTATCATGCAGCTGTGTCTCAGAGGGCTGTAGGGTTTCTGAGAGGGTTGAAGTAGGGTCAACCCATTGGAAAGTGCTGAAGCAGAGAGACCTAGTGAGACCTAAAAATAGGGAGTCTTGTTCCAGCACTGTATCTCTTTCAAATCAAACCAAATCCAGACAAACAGAGTGACTAAGGTGAGATTGAACTGCATTAATTAAATTGGATGTTTCTTTGCATGGCTCAATTTAATTAAAAAAAAATCCCAGACTTTATTAGCTTTGAAATTAATACCAGTCTTGTTTCTCTGTGTAAATATGATGCTATCACCATCAGCATTAGCGTAACTTAGCACAAACACCAGAAAAGGAGGAATTCTGACTCTGTCTAAAAGTAGCAAAAACCACCTACTAGCATCACTTTCACTAACGTCTTGTATGTTTGAGCCACACACAAGACTAAGTGTGGAAATGACACATGGTGGTTTAGTGATGGGATATGTATTTTCATATCACCACTGTGATGATGCCAAAAAGTCAGCAGAGACACTAGGTTACTTTCTTTGTGCGAAGCTAAGCTAACTTACCACTGACTGGAGCCTTGTATTCACATATTTGCCTACAGACATAAGAAGGCTTCTCGTCAGACTCTCAGCAAGACCGTGATGAAGCCGATTTCCCAAATGTTAGACTACTGTTTTAAAAATGTACAACTTCTTTTTTCAAAACTCTTACTGCCTGTCACAGTTTTATGTGTCTGAATATGTCCTTAAATTCTCTCTGTTGTGGTTAAGATTATCAGCTTAAGTTCAATACCAATTTTGTTGTTTGTTCTGGCAAAAGAAATAAACATTTTGTTACTTTAAGAAACACTGCATAATGTCCGGCCACAGCTGGCCCTTATACCTGAAGTACCATTGTGAAAGGATTTAAAAGTGTGAGATATTTACTATTTTGGCTTCTACCAAAACTAAACAGCACACTAGTTGTAGTTGGTGTTGTTCATGATCATAATTTTATTTTTTCTACCTTTTTTATCAAAAACAAATGTCCTTGGTGAGAAAATGTAAGAAAATGCCTATAAAGACACTACAGAAGTTGCCCTAATAAAATGTGTGATTTACTTTTTTCATCTAAAGATACATAAAAAAAAATCAAAAAACAAACCAAATGACAGGTACTTACTTAGATACGTGAATGACTAGAAACTACACTTTTCAATAGAGCGTGGGTAAAATTAAAATGGGAGGTAAAGATGAGAGAAGATACATCCTGAGAGAATCAGAGAACGATGTTGGAGGAAAGAGAGGCAGTCAGACAAAGAGAGAGATACACAGGCACCAAAACATTTCACATACACTTTGACTTTTCTTTTTTTTTTTTCTCTGTGAGGCTGTCAGGAGCCAGCTCCCTGAGGGCCAAAGAGGGAGAGGAAGCAAGAGAGAGTAAAATCCAGGCAGAGAAAAAAGGTGAGAGGGAGTTTTTCTACTTAGTGACTCATAGAAAGAGAACGGAGAGAACATTACTCCTTTTGCCATGGAGAATGATAGACGACTGTCCTTAACAAGGACAAAATTAGGTCTGGGTCTCTCTGCACACACACGCACACATCACACACACACATACACACTAGGTGGGGAGCACTTTTTCTTTTCTACTGGTGTGCTGGCTAATTAGTGGATTACATTAGCAGTGATTCAGCCCAAGGTCCAGGGGCCACTGTCGAAGGAGCAAGTTCTTACTACCAGTGATGAGAAACCATTCAACCTGAGCTAATTCTGACAGCTATTACACAGCATAATTTGTGCTGGTATGACATGGGACACTGTATAATTGAAGTTCCTACAGAAAGCTAGAAAGCTGCAAACTTGTAGCACTTGAGTGTTACATTGACTCTTTTTAGATATGTGTAAAATCCATCAATTTAAGTGATTTCATAGTAATTCCATTTTAGCTTTAAAAAGAATCTAGCTGTTACATAAATACTCCTGTGCGGCATTATGATAACAGACAGAGCTGTAATTCACATGATATTTAGCACTCTGGCACATGAGAAAGAGCATAGCCCTGCTGGAGAACAGTAATGAGACAAGTAAATAATAATATAGAAAAAGAAGTGGTCTCTGTTGTCTTACAGGCTCATTAGTTAGTTTTCGAGTCTCATGTAATTTGCGTTTGCTCACGGGCCATTAATTAGGTTTTAATAGATCAAACCCATTTTTTTTATCAGTTTTTGTTTGCCATTCCCATGCTGGATTCAAATTACCCACATATGCACAAGGTATTCACAGGAAAAGAGGCGTGTGTGGCATCAAATTCATAATTATCAGCCTCAATGTTCACTATTCTATCACAATATGAGACCTGTATTGTGTTACTGCTAATGCAAACTGAACATTTCCTTCTGCTGCTTCATAGCAACAGCATTCAAATGGGGAAACATTGTACGACTTTTATGATCTTTTAAAGAAATTACAGGAAGCATGATGATTTGTCTCTGCAGTGAGCAGGGAGGACAATAGTTCATTAAAAATCCATCTACACAACAAGATAATTGTAATTTTCTACATTTTTCATCAGTCATTTTTAATTGGCATGGGAGTGGCCGAAGTAAAAGGAACAATCCTGGTGATCTGTTAGAACAAGAGCTGCAGGTGACCGGGTGCATTTCAGCTGTGAGTTCTGTGCTGCTGGATATTCATCCTCCTCTTTGCAGGTTGTATAGAGGAACATTTCAATTTTAGAAACAGTGATCTACAGTCCAATCATTATTGTGGCATTTCAAGTTTTCTGATGAAATAAAAAATAAAATAAAAAAACTTTCATTGGCTGTTTTGATCTGAGGCTTGACCTTGGAAGACTGACGTCTTGTCAGTGACGTGTGATTGTCTTATTCAAACTTGGATGAAATAAAATACTGCTATTGCATTTACATAATGAAGTGCATGTCTGAGAAGATTTTTGGAATCTAGAATTCTAGGCCTTTGGTAAAAACAACTACAGCGATTTCTTTAAGCGTTTTGCACGACAATGAAACCAGTCATGAAATTCTTTAACTCATTGTTGATTCAAACTCTTGCGACTTGTACAACTGACCTCCAGTGGAGGACATGCAAACAATTTTAGTTAAGTAAGATGAACTCTGTTGTGAAACCATCAACCACCTTTGGTAAAACACACAACAGCTTTTTGTTTGGTCACTGGCTACCTTCCACCGCTCATAATTTGATTAGTCAATTAGTTTAGCTGATATTTTCTGTTCTTTAACTTCACTGCTATTAGACCTAAGTGACTAATGGGGTATTAAATCAGTGTGTGCTGAAGTAGCTGCATAAAGCAAGTTTAACTTCGTCTGTATTATAAATTGTCATAAATTCTTTCTCCTCATCGTGTGGTATAATTGTGTCAATAAAGGAAACAAAAGTCTCCCTGCATTTGCCAAAGTAAGATTTACAACTCTCCTCTTATGATGTGCTTTGATTGTGACACTTTTCTAAACTTTACATGACTTCCACAGTTTGTTATGATAACCATCTAATGGATTCATGTACTAAGCCCTGAGGTTTGTTTAAATGACATGGAGAAGTGTTTGATGAAAAATGGCCCGGGCCTTTGACAAATGTTTGGCACTGATCATGGTAGGAAACCCATCCCAGGTTTGCTGGACTGTTGCATTGTGTGTATATACTTGGCCTAAAAATGTGATTGTTTCTCTCAGTTCCAGAGTGCAGAGGGTATTTCTCATTTAATGAGTAGTAAACTCCTAAATGCCCTAACAAAACACTATTAAATTCCACTTGGTCTTCTAAAACAGAACACAAATAAAGACATAAATTAGACCAATATTAAATACCTCATGCTGTTCCACTCGAGGACATCTGCATAAAACCAGGCATTCCCTTGCAGCTATTACATTATGCAAGTCAATAATAAAATAAAGACAACTGCTTTGAGCTCTGTAGTCTGCTTTTCAACTTAGCTGAGTAGGATTGAGTGATAAGCTTAACTGCTAAATGTTACATAATTGCTTGGACTTGTTATCTTGTACAGTATAGTGAGCTGATTAAAGATGCTCCTCTGGCACATGCTGTATACATACACACACAAACACACACAAACACACCCTCCCTCTCTCTCCCTCTGCTCTCTTTCTCCTTTTCAAGACAGACAAGAGCAATGCTGTAAAAGCAACATTCCTGCTGTTTATCTAGTCATCTGATCTAGCAAGCAAGTCATGTGTTGGAGCTGTGTTAAAGGCTCTGCAGGATGCTTTGGGCCAATCCTAGTCTAATATATTCAGTTGTGTTTTCATCGTCTCTGCTTGTTCTTCAAACTGCTCTTTATCCTAATGTAGATAAGTTGCGTTCCATCTGAAACATACAAAAGCTGACTAAGCCTTTGTTTTAACCACAATCTGCTCTACAATGGAGACGGTATCTCTAATCTAAGTACAGGTTTAATTTGGTTTGCTCTCGTCATGTCGCACAAGCAAGTAAATCAATACACAAATATACAATACACAATCAATAGATAAGTGTTCTAGGCTTCTTTTTGCCCCTCAAATATTGACAGAGTGATGAATGCATTAATTATTTTTGCTGACTTCAACGATCCTTGTCATGTATTGTAAAACTCTATTCTATCTATTATTGGGCCGGCTGGGTATTAATAGCTATCCAGGAGAGGATGGTACAAAATCAAGTTTTGCATTCTGGAGCGAAGGTCGACAGTTTAATTGGAAGTGCAAATTGCGTTCACATGTATCCCCATAGTGGATTGAGCCATGGGTAAAGTGAATGTGCACAGCGAACGAGTGTGCATTCAAAAGGAGAAGGGGGATGGAAGGAGGGAAGAAACAAAGAGAGGAGAGGTGGGTAATAGCTCTCCTGTTCAGTTCCAATGTATTTTTAGACCCAAGCGTGTAGCTGAGCTATAATTATTATCACTGAAGTGTTGCTTTTACGCTTCGAAAGCCTCCTTCACACAAACCAGGATGCTCCTGCTGCCTGCTACAGAATCAGCTGCCAATTTTTTGTTAAGAAAGAGTAAATATTGACTCGATGACGGCAGGCCCCATCAGTTGGTGTGAGAGGAAGCATCTCGATCTCTTTCTGTCCGCTTTGCTTTTTGCCCTCCCTCCCTCTCTCTCTCCCTTCTCTGCTGCTGCTGGCTGAGAGTCTGCAGAGAATTTCCCTGTCATTATATACACCCTCAAGCCACACTTACCCTTGTAGTGAAGGCACACGCTCTCATCATTGATCTCTCGCTATCTTTAAGCAGCAAACGTTGTGCTCACATCCTATAACATCTGGACCAGTGAGGGTTGAGGCCAGGTTTTGATCAGGTGTGTAATAGTTGAAGCAGAGACTTATTAAGTGAAGTTTTTTAAGTGCAGGGAGCTGAAGGTGATGCTGGGATTTACTGAACTTTTGTCACAGGCCAGCAAAACCAAGCTCCCATGACAAGGTGTTTCTTGTGGTATCTTGTAACGTTTTCTAAACAAACGCGCGCCCTGAGCTACCTTGTTTGTTGTATCCCATCCCAGAACATTTATGTTCTTTTACCACAAAAAACTACGCCTGAATTAAGCTTAGAACAGTCAGACATTACAACATGAAGACATTTATATAACTTTTAACTCACAACTAATCGTACAATACTTGAAGCTACATAACTGATAACTGAATCACATAAATCAAATCTAAAACATCTAATCTGCTTCACTTCATATCACAAAACTAGCTGCTTCAGAAAAATTAGATTCATATAAAGCAGTTTTGGATTTATGATTTTGCGGGCGCCATTTCCTTTCTCCCTCTGGAATATATTTAAAGACACAGTTCCTTTGAAAGCAACACCTCCTCTGCTTGGATGCAGCCTAAAGTGACTGTCACATCCATATTTTCAATGAATGTCAAGGACTGAAAATGTGGCTGAGGGTAGGATGGTGTTTCAGGGTGCTGGAGCCTTGCAAACACTTGCAATAGCAATTGATTTAGGTATGTTGACTCTGCTGCTGCTGACACGGCTGCTGGTGCAGATGTGATGCATAACTGCTGCTGCTACTAATAAAATTAGAGTTTTTTCCGTTTGGAAGGATCGAGATGCTTTATCGGAGGAACCACTGAATCTACACTGGATGTGCCTGGTGTCCTTTGTTATTCTCTCTGTTCCTGTTTTTTACATGACAGGACACTGAGCTCAATGATTCTTTAGTCATAACATACAAAAGTATCAATTTACTTCATAAAAAGGTCTCTTATATATAAAAAATTATTAATAGCAATTCTTATTGCTTTTAAGGTATCAAACGTAATCTAACTGAAATTACTGACCCCCAGCTTTGCGTCACTGTGCTGTATTTACATTCTTTTTTGATATTTTTACAAGGTGCTACGTTACTAGGTTCTGTTACCCGATAAATAAGAAGCTACTTTTATATGAGCAAATATATTTTTCATGATGTACCAATTACATGCTGAAATAACCATGACTACAAAAATAATAAAACTATTCTTGTCTCTCCTGAGAAATTTATCACTTGTCAACTGCAAAGAGGGATTTTAATGCCTTCTGTTATGTCTTTTCCGAGATGCAGCCACATAAGAGCAAAATGGAAAAAGTGCAAACAAGTGTATGCTACTTGCTTCTTCATGTTTTAACTTGGTCCTAGGCTTGAGAGTTTCTAGAGAATTTTGAGCAAATTGATCTATGTTAGCCTACTGCAGTACATGGAAACAAAGATTAGAGTGACAACCAAAAATAAATAAGCTCACAGAGAGAACAGAGAAAGATTGGATTAAAATATATATTCAGGGAATTAGCTTATGATACATCCTATAATAAATTTACTTCACAAGCATAACTACTATTGAATATTTAAAAAAATGTAACTTGGGTTGTTAAATTATCGATTTCTTTCTTGGGCAAATATCACCGCACAGTGTGGTGAATTTGAAAGTTAATACAAACAAGATATAACAGGAAGAAACCAGAAAATCACAAGGCTCTGACAATTCAAAAGTCAGCATGATAAGATATATAGTGCATTTATAAAATAAGAGATGATGCTTTTAAATCTGTCTAAGCAGTGTATGATGTTTTATGTTGTAAAAATAGCCATTATTCCCCTTTACTATTGTGCTCGTGATTTTTTCATTATAAAATAAGTCATCGTCACTGCTTTTTAGACTTTATAAATTGTGAGCTGGTTACTGATAAGATTCAAGTCATTAAATTATTGTGATGTTGCCTTACACAATAACTCTATCTCAACAGCATTATAATAGTATTTTTCTTTTCATCATTGTGTGTCACAAGCTTAATACTTACAGGGTAGGTACAATGAAGCACAGTAATTTAGGGATAATGAAAATGTATACTTCATTCATATATGAAATAAAGCTAAAGCCTCTGGAAATTAATAAGACCCAGCCAACAGATAGCTGTCATGCTACACATCACATCATTAATACAGATTACATCATTAATACAGAACATATTATGGAGCGCAATCACCTTTCAGCCCCATTAAAGCTTGAAGCCTGGCATGAGGGAGCACAAAGCAGCAGCAGCAGAAACAGCAGCAACAGTATCAACAGCAGCAACGCAACCTGCTTATCAATGAGTGATGTCTGACTGTGGATTGGCAAACACCGCACATCAGTCTTGCATGAAAGATACGGTGAGAAATTAGGCCTCTTGCTTTCATCATTCAACATAAATCCAATAAAATGTCAGTCGTTTTCAGCTCTGAATGCAACATTGAACACTTTGAAGGAGAAGCATCTGTATTCTCTAATGAGACCTCAACAACAGAGTGGCAAAAAAGCGAAAGAAGAGTCTGATGGATATCTGTGATAAAAACAGGGTGGAATAAAAATTCTCATCTTTTCTTGCCTTCTTGATGGTCTTTGGTTTCCAGTTTCCCCCTTTTTTGTGCATGTTGAAGCACATTAGATTACACACTGTAACATCCAGATTACATAACCAGAGGTAAGCCTACAGGCAGGATGAGGCCATATGTTTCATACACTTAAATTAATTGACTTAATGCAAATAAAGCTGTTAAAATTGTAGTTGTTATCTGGGTGCTCTAGGAAGAAAAAACGAATATTTAAGAGGTTGGACTAAATTCTGGGAATTAAACCTTTTCATCAATTGCTACCAGATGGCAATAGCAGCAGTGCCGTCAGACAAAACCTAACCTGACAATGACTGAATAAAATAACACTCAAAAAAGAAATGTGTTTTGCAGGAGTGACCACTGACAGTAAACAACCCCAAAACTCACCAGTTCAGCATCAATAATGTTCAGTGGGAGAAGCTCATGTCTTGGCCTGCAGAGACAAAAAAGGACATACAGTAAGAAGAGAGGAGTATTTCATAAATCACAGAGGCCTGAATCAGGACTTATTTGGCTGAGGTCTAAAACCCTGCTATACAATACGAAGGGCAAAAGCACAGACAAACTACACATAGAGAGGCGAGCACATACCACATCCTGCTATTCCCCTGCCAAGGAAAACATAAATTAAATCACAATATTGACAAACATCTTCGGAACAGCCTTAACATGTCAGACTTTCACAACAAAGGCAGACGTGGAGGGATGTGATTCAACATGTTTTCTACATACTACCACAACACTAGACCTGTCAGTTAATATGCCAGGCAGCCTGTCTGTTGGCCTGTCAATCCATCTGACTGTCTATCTGCACTTCCGCATTTATAGATCTCTCTGTGAGGCCTTAAAAGATCTGCAAGGGTGACTGACAGTTTTGTCAAGGCTGCTGCAGTAGGAAAACAGTGCTGCGATAAAAACCTGATAGCCATATCAAAACAAAGGGATGGGGCTGGATACAGCCAAGCTAATCAAGACCAGGCCCTCCTAATTATGA
The DNA here is from genome assembly GCA_029814665.1 of Acanthurus lineatus. Lineage (NCBI taxonomy): Eukaryota > Metazoa > Chordata > Actinopteri > Acanthuriformes > Acanthuridae > Acanthurus > Acanthurus lineatus. The sequence goes on along the minus strand of JAPZDV010000010.1, from coordinate 7,068,905 downwards.
GAAGATGCGGCACAAAATAAATAAAGAGAGGAAACGAACAAGTGAGCACGCCAGCCTTCAAAAAAGACAAACAAGCAATCGAGATGTACAGTAAACTGGCAGGCAGAGGGACGGATTCCAACTTAAGCCCCACAAGAGGAAACCTCTAACCTTAGAGCAATTCAATATGATGCTGGCAAGTACACCACTGTGAAAACATACAAACAGAGAAAAAGAGATCTTCTCACTTCATTGCCATTTGGTCCAATCCCTACAGTTACATTCCCGCTTACTACAGAAATCTAGGCATCTCAAAAGATAACAATGTGCAATGCGTGCCTTAGACACAGTTCACAGCTTCATCAACTACATCTATAACTGCAACAAAGTCACATTCGTAAAACCCAATTGCTAGGCTTTGCCTGTGTGCGGCAGGAGTTTGAGAAGTGGTTTTACATTCCTCCTTCCCCATTATATGTTGCCTTTTCATTCGAGGATTGAAAGCTAGTTTTGTTGTTAGGCTCTCTATGAGTCAAAGCAAAGATATTGTTATTCTGTCTGCAGAGGCATATTGAAAAAATACTGCAATGTACCTTCAATCTATCCAATTCCCGAGAGTAAATTAAATTGCAACTCCACTGCCTGCATTGCACAAAGTATGCTTAAGTGCTATACATTTCATTCTGCACATGCTGGGGAGATTTCACTCAGTTTAGAGCTCACTTTGACACCAGTCATATGGGGACTGACGAGTTTAAAAAAAATGTTTAACTTCTTAAAGCTAAATGGGAATCGAAACTAGCTGGGGCAAAATCTCATAAGTGAGCCAGCACTAACAAAATCTACACATTCTCCAAAGAAAGATACAGAATACAGCAAGACCCCAAAATAATTCAATCTGAAATGTAAAAAAGGTTGTTTTATGTATGTAAATGATGCAAAAAGTATAATATTTTTGTCACTGAAAACGCTAAAGATATTAATAGCAGATTTTGCTGATGATTTCAGTATTTGCAACCAGAGACCATTAATCAAAGCCCTAATAATACAACCATCCTGTGACAAAATAAATATATTTAACCAAATAATTCTGTCAGAGGGACTGCAAGTACCAAAGATAAAACACTTACAATGTCATCTAGTCGAAAAGGAAAATAAAAAATCAACTGCACACCCTGAGTTAGCCTTTAAGCTTCTTAGTCCACGTCTATTCATCAAAATGCTCCGCAGTTCCAGTTTAAGCCACAGGTAAGGGATTGTCATTGTGTGAGGGAGGGTAATGTTTGCCTCTGTAATCACCACTGAAACGTTTACTCTGCAGTGTCAATAAGCCACAGCAGAATTTGTTTTTCTTTACATAATAGCTGCGATCTTTCATGGGTAGCAAAGGACACACTTTGGAAGGAGAGGTGAGGGACAACATCCTGCAATTTTCACAATAAAAGACAATGGCATACACTGCAGTCCCCAACCAAAAGCCTGTGGAGATTAGATACAGTGGCCAAACAACATTTAGAATAAACTGTAATTCAGTGCTGCATGTTAAAGAGGAAAATGTGGCTCCTCTGCAAATAAGGTTCATAGTGTGTAAGTGGAGAGAGCAAGTCGGTGTGAGCAGGTGGAAAAGCATGCATCGCTAAATACACCTACTTATCAATTAATTTTAAAGGCTGCCAAGCCAAGTGAAAACCTTGTGCAAAAAACAGTACATTATAGGCTATTTGCACTGCAAATAAACGTATGGAGCTACCAACAGGTTCATCCTGGATAAGCAACACTCTCTACCCTCAGGGTGTGTGCAATGAAACAGGTTCTTGGCAACAGTAACCTGCTGTCTGACTTTATTTCAAATTATCATTAAATCTACATTTTTTTATTATATGAAAACATATATGCCCTCAACAAAAAATCAATGATAAGTCCCAGAAGTGAATGTCACTGGTATAAGTCAATGTCGAGGTATTCAAAGTTGAATATAACCTTAATTTAAACTGCAGAATACTTATTGACCATTCAATGCAAGTAGACTAGAGAGACCAACCACATATATATATATATACTAAAAAAATCCTTGACATTTTTCACATCTTAATGCTTGTTATTTTTTACTCTGACATTTGAAGACAGACGTAAATCGACACAAATAAACACTGATTTGAAGAGAAGTAGTTTCTGGTTGCTCTGACAGTGGATCAATGACACCTTGCTGTCTGGGATGTATGCATGGCAGCTGCAGCTCCCAGATTTACTTAGCTGCTGACCCGACTAGCAGCAGCAACAGCAGCAGCCGTCTTTGAATGCACCAATTCAACAGATTGAATGAACATTAATTCAAGATTCTTAGACAGGTATTTGGGCTGCAAACGTTGCAGTGCAGCAAAGAACCATTAACCATTACATTAATCGATGTAAATACCAGACTTGAAAAGCCAGGCTGTACCGGTTTGTCCGTTGACTTTTATGGCCACCGTGCAGTTGTGCACTGTGCCTGTCATCGGCCGGCTGGCTTCTTATCTGTCCCGCTACAGCTAGCTGCACTGGCTAGCCTCCCAGCCGCTGCAAACATCAATAACCCCTTCATTCCATAAAGTTTTAAAGCCGCGGCGGCTCTCTGTTCTACCTTGGAAACCTGAAAGAGAGCAACGCGAGAGTAATTTCGATATTAAATTGTCACTGGTCCATTTTAATGCGTCTGGCTAGCTAGCTAGCAAGGGCTACTGTCTCCAGCTGTGTGTGTGTGTATGTGTCTGAGTGTGACAGACAGAGTGAGGCAGTGAGAGGATGTGTGATGTCTGAATGATGCGGGCAGGATTTGGAGTGAGCCTCTGAAAGCTAGCGTGATGGACTTTAATGTCAAATGAACGGTCCCGTCCCCGCAGCATCGCTTTCACACAGCTAAACTAACACAGTGAATTCAGCCCAGTCTAGCATACGTTCAACGGAGCAGCAACTCTGAATATTCCGTTAGCGGCTGTTGGAGACAAATACTGTGTTTGTTTCTTACGTGTTAGCGGTGTTGGAGACGGGTCGGGACTGGTTTAATCCAACGGCGGAGAGAAATGATGCTGTGCAGAGTCCGGGTTTTCTCTCTGTTTCTTTGCTTGGCTGTGTCTTCCAGCTGCTGCTGCTCTATCCCGTCTCCCTTCGACTGCCTGCGCTGTCTCTGTGCTGCCGGAGTGTCCCGGTGCTCTTGTATCACTCGCCCTCCAGTGGAAAATGAGCGGCCCTGATGCGCTTTGATTAGGAACCCCTCTTCAGCTAGGCAGCGCGCGCCCCCACCAAACGTGCCTGCGCGTGTGCGAGTGCGCGCGCGCGTTTGTTGTGTATGTGTGTAGATGAAGGTGTGCGGCGCAAAAAGAGTGAATGAGTGTGTCTCGGGTTGACAGAGTGACTCATCCAGCAGAGCCAGAGATCCAGCTCCTCCCTGGTTTTTTAACAGCTGACTACTGTAGCCGCCATGCGTTGATGGAGACAAACACTGCCTCCACTCCTCCCTTTGTTAAGTCACTGATGCTGCTTTGTTTTTACTATGGAGGCTGCTGTGTGTGTCTGACTCATAGGCGCTCAGTAGTGAGTTCACTGCACTTTATTTTATTTCTATCAATGGCGTCAAGTCATGTAATTCTAGTCATATTGCAGTAATGTTGTGGGGCTTGTAAGATATAGCCCTGTAGAGTAATTACAGATCTTTTCAGGCAGACGTGAAGCTTTATGAGTGTGATATTAATTTATAAAAAGAAAATGCTAATATAAATCAAAACACAGTCAGTTACGGGATAAAGTTTGGAAGATTATTTTTCTTTTTCGACACTTTTTTCTTTTCCATATAAGTTTTGCTGGGATGGATTTTGTGCTAAAATAGCAACACTGAGAGATACTGGGAGATAGTGGTCTTTGGGGGGCTGAAGTTACATGGAATGTATCTTCTGTGGGAAAATGGTGAAGCATTTTTTCTTTAAGGGCTATTTCGGTGATTTAATATTGCATGTCTGCAAAGTCAGAGGTCTTTATGGACAAACAAGAAACACATGTAAAGCAATAGCTATAACAGATGCAGCAGAGGCCATGATATGCTGACTTTTAGTTTCCAATTTGAATCAAGTTCAATCCTGCAGTTCACATAATGCAAATAGGTTAGATCCTCCCTGCCTGATCAAAGTGCTGCACTATTTAAAAATTAAAAATCCCTGATGATGTCATTGTGGCAAAATAACCCTAATTACATCATCAGTGAAGTGCCTCTTTAAATGTAAATTGCTGCATGATTTTATTATATTCCATATCCTGTGCCACAAAATACAAAAACAGACTGAACCTACAGTAACATTACGAGGAACATCCCTGACACACCGCACACTCTTGCATTTCCACACATAAAATATTCAGTTGTCATAAACAGATATGGAGCTGTGTATGAATGTGTGTCTGCTTACTGTACCTTCCAAGCAGCACCCTGTGGTCCTCTGCTCTTCTGCTGTCCTGGTGTGCCTCATTAAAGCCCAGTTACAGGACACCTCCTCCTCTTCCTCATACCCGCAGCAGATGGGCAGACGCAGGGTGATAATATTCCTGGGAGTTTGGAAGGGCGTCACTGTTTATATAACCCAGAGAATCTTATTAAAAAGCCGCCCTCCTTCCGTCCTGAACTCGGGGTTAATTAGCTCACTTCCTAGTTGCCGGTACGCATGAAGGCCTCTGAATGGTCACAGTGGTTGTTATGGGCGACCAGGCTTGTCTTATCTCCTGTTGCCTGTTGGGATTGGGTTGAGGAGCTGAGACTGGGAAGGACGCAGCGTTTATGCAGTCTGGAAAACACACACACACACGCACACGCACACCAGCAGCACTCATATGTACTACACACAGCTGAAAACTCACACTCTAAAGCACATGGACACAAACCACGAGGACACTCACACAAGGACAAAGTATGCTTTTACACAGAAAACAACAGACTCACGCCACCAACGCTTACACAATGAGTAACAAGCGTTGTTTGAAAATGTGCTGCAGATTAGAATGTGTTGTCACTAGTCATGTTCAAAGTAGAACAGTTGCAGCAGACACACTCAGTGCATGCTGATATATTCCCTTCCAGCCTGATTCCAAAATGAAGTGATTATTTGACTTTTTAGACACAGAATGTACAACAGGAACATGCCCACACACATGTAGATGCATGTGCACATACTGTGTATTCTCACTTAGTTAGTTATGTTAGGAGGGGTCATGCATTGCCAGACAAAAGTTAACACAGTGTCCATATCAAAGCAAATTTGCATGACTCCTAAGTGTTGTTCTTAAAAAGAAACACCAGCAGTTTTCTATGAATTCAGGGTTTCTCATTCAGTCTGAGTCAAACACTGACCATTGATTCAGCCATGAAAGTTCATGAATTCATGTTCCTCTTAGGAGTTATTTCAAATATACTGTTACCAAGGAGATAATAGGAAGTAGGTCATCGAGGCTTTTACCCACTTCCCCCTACGTCTGAATGTGACATACATACACACTCACCTAGATGCATACACTACATGTGTGCCCAGTTGCCCCATAAATGCTGTCAACTACACAGCTGGGTTTGGATCATTGCTTCACATCTTCTGTATTTTACTCTTTTTCTCTCTCTACATCATTATTATGCAGGCTTTGCTTTGTTACAAAGCCTGTGGGCTAATGTGGAAATCTCTATTTCAAGTAAAATAATAAAGCATGACAGGACAATTACAAGTGACACATTTGAAGGCAAACAAAATGCAAACACAACCCACAATTAAGGCTGGATAAAACATGATAAGACAATAGATCTGCTGAGGAACAGTGTGATTACTGAAAACAAGAGGATGACGGCAAAATTATGAATATAAAGACAATGAAGAGATGCATGAAAAAATGCAAAAATATTCCACATACAGACATAAAAAAGTTAAAGATGTAAAAATGAAAAATGAACACAACACGACAAAATTGATTTTTAGGTCGACCAATGACAAAAGAAAAGACACACCACTACACTGGGGCAAAGTACAATAATAGCCACATTTATTTTAATTACAGGCAAATTTCCCTTTACACTATATTTTTCATCAACTTCATGTTTTATCCTTTTTGTCATACATACATTTACATTTCCAGAGTGCATACACTTAAGTTGATGAGAAGGAGGGGTTTGTTAAATAAAGTGGTTCAAGACAAAAAAGAGGGATGTCTCGCATTTCTTATGAAACACGTCAAATACTGCTCATCACAAGCATTACTCAGTAGTGGTACTGTACTTAAAAGTGCACACGGTCTATTCAATATCAGACAGCTTCATATAATATAATATAATGGCAATTTAAACAATGATGCATTTCACACATTCAACATCAAACAAGGCAAACCTATTCAAAGGCACAGGACTCTCACATCAACATCATCTTTTTAAAAAGTAGTTTTGTACTTACATGTAGGTAATCCTTCACTTTCACCTTTTTTTTCAGCTGAAATATGATTCGTTTCAAACAACCTGTGAGTTAAATGGCACTGGACAGTTAGGAAGTCAAAAACACTTCCTCATGGTTACTGACTGGGCACAGTTTTGTTGTTAGAGAGGAAATAGTTCAGTTGTTCATTAGATCATGCTAACGCTGGTGTTTGATGGATATAAACAGAGAGTTTAAGATCTGTTTAAACAAAACTGAACTTATTTCCCCTCTTCACACAACAGCAACCGATTGTGGGTAGATACTGAGAATAATGCCAGTGGGTGACATATATTCTGTGTTCCCGGTCATTTGCTCTGAGTACTTGGGAACAGCACACAGACATTCCTCTGTAGGTACACAATGAACCAGTTAAGAGGAAGGCCACTACTAAAAAACAATAGCAGGATCTATTAGGTTTGTTTGAACGCCCTTATTTAACGATTTTGTATGACCAAAATGCATCACTTATGGATACTTGAATTGCACAACTTCAGTTACTGCATAAAAAACTGAATTTAAATCACATTTTGAATTATTAATGATTAAATTGACTAAATTACTTGTAAAACTCAATCTGAGTAGCATTATTTGAAATTGAATTTATTAGTTTGCAAGTAAATTCCAATAAACCTGAAACTTAAAAGCGTTTAAGGGGACAAATGTATAGAATAAAATGTCCAATCTGTTAACCTTAGCCAGTTACTGTTGGATCTACGAAAGTGTCATTTCTTAATTCGGTCCCTTTCAGCTCACGCCACAGTGATGTATCAAGCCACACCGGGTCCACACGCTTTTGCAGGTTCAGTTTAAGTGTTTCTGAGAAAATAGATTTACATTTAATCAACATTTCTGCTACAGAGCTACTGTAACATTTACAGTTGTTCAAATACATGCAGATGCTGTACACAACACACTTTCCCTTCACTTCGTCTCTGGGCAGAACTGCCCACAAAACAACGCACAACTGGTTAAAAACTAGCCAAAAAAAGGAGAAAAAAAGGGAAAAAAGACAGACAGAGCACTGCATAATATCACCATGCCAAATACCATACAAACCAAATAATAGTTAAAAAAAATGACGGGTTTTAAACAAAGTAGCAGCAACACATAGGCTTAGTTCTGTGAGAACAAAATCGAGAACCAGCAAGCCACCAGTGCCTCTGGATTAAAGTAAGACAGTTACATAGTGATGTAGTGACCCTTCAGTGCAAATATGTTAAGGGTGAATCTAAATCTTATAAAGATGGAAGTTTTAAAGGCTGAATATGCAGTGGCCTCTTTACAGTACAAGTTGACTCCACTTAAATAACAATGTCGACTGTAAGTGAACTCAAAACCTTGGCACCACACACCTCACTGACCACTACAACTGTCAATATCATGATAAAAAAAATTAATAAAAAGAAACTACTCTCTCTGTTCAATAGTTCAAGTAAGTTAATTCCTGCAAATAGTTAGTGCTTTGTAACACATCCTGTGGCCGTACCGAAAGAGACGACAACATAAAGGGAACATATAAATACACATGAAGTTACTATTTACATTAAATGGTTTTCCAGACAAGACTGCACTCCAAGCAGAGAGGACCTCTACTCACCAATTCAGGCTCAGATTTGATCTAATCCTCCCCTTGGTAAAAAAAAAATTTGGACCAAAGTTGAGGCAGTCTCATCCTAGATCTGTGGTCACAAACACACCCATCAATCAGTCAGTGTCCCAGTGTGAAGCACAGCGCCGAGGTTAAATCTCTAAAGGGGCGTGTCGTAGACTCGTTCTGACGAGCCCTCCTCCATGTCGTCCTCTGACTGAGACGCCTTGTGGTTGAGCTTCTCTGTTGTTGAGGAGGAGACGAGGTTTCCATGGCTGCCGTCGTCGCTAAGCTTGGCCTTGCTGCTGTCCTGAACAAACTCTTGGATCTCCACGGGGAGCCGCCGAAATTTGTCCTGGTACTCCTGGTCCAGATCGCTTTGTAGCTGTGGAAAAAGAACACACACATCAGGCAAGAAGTCCTGCATTTGGAAAAAAAAGACAACCAGAAGATTTAATCTGTACTTTAGTGACGTTAGCCAAAACTCAGATTGCACATTCAAAAAAAAAACCACAGCATATTGTGTCAATATGGCCACACACGAGCAAGAAGAACATCGAATTCCTGTGGAGGCAGGAGAAACTGTAAAAGTAATGTTGCCCACAGTTTCACAAGCTTCTTCACTGCCAAGATTCTCCTCGGCAAGATTATTCACAACAGCCAACAGTAGAAGTTGATGGTTGGAAGCACCCAGGTCTGAATGCACAGAGCTGTTTCTAAAGCATGACCACTCAGCTTTTCCAGTGTTCATAAAGACTATGACAGCAGCATTTATATATATTGAAAGCTTAACAGCTAGTTTCACTTATTTGCTTGCCTGGGTCCAGACCTTTGAATCCGCCCACTCCAACAAGTTCAGTTGATGGTTTCTACAGAAGAATGGAAACAGAGAGTATAACAAGTTGACAATTCTGTCTGATATTAGGCAAGTTATTTGCAAAATCCCAGGTAAAGTAGTGGAACTGTACAAAGTGAAAAATAGGCTGCCAGCTTGACAAGGTAGACAATGTGACAGGTGTAACAACAAGCCATGAAGGCTTAGAAGAAAGCACATGTCATGGATCTGTAGAGGCCTGGAACATCAGAGACAATCAAGGTATTTTTGTTGCAAGAAACTGACAAATCTACAATATCCTTAACCATGAGGCACACATGTTCTAATTTTTTGTCGTCCTCAAGAACAACTTTTAGCACTTAAGCTGTTTTCTTAAACACTTCGACGAAAAAATAGTTTTGGCGTTTCTGCTTGTGACTTACTACACCCTGCAACCATAACGGGACAAGATAAAAATATAAATAGATACACAGAGAGAGGTAGCGAGATATTTTGAAATGCAGATTTTCAATGTCATGCTGGCATGAATGAAAACCAGTCACTGCATGGTATGTTTTAAGAACTTAAAACAATTATACCCGGTAGAGTTTTCCTTTAAATCGACAAAAGTTGTGTTTTTCTTTAGACTGGACTCCATGCTGATGAGAGCAGTGAAGGTGACTGTTGATTTGGTTGTTCAGTAAAACCAAAACAACAGAGCTGAAAGAGGCTGAAAATGCTCCCAAGGGCTGAGGGAAGTCTCACAGTTTTGTAATGATTCTCAGTTGCTTTGTCTCACGAGCTTCCCCTTTAATAGTACATGCAGTCACATGATGCACTGTTAATATAAAAATATTGATTACAGCAGCTTTAATGATTTATTAGCCTGAACATTATGTTGCATGTTCTTTTTTCCCATGACTGTTTCATACTTTACAATAGACCGACATGTAGTAGTGAACAGGTACCTTGGTCAGCTAGTGTAGCCCCACATCCCCTCTGCATGCATGTACTGTACCCCTCCCCTTGCCTCAGTGTGAAATAGAAAAGAGAGGCTGTTTTCTCCCAGGCATTGACGCCCCCAATGATTACAGATGACAAGATTGTATTCATTTCATTGTGAGCCAATAATTGCTGTAATGCTGATTTCTCTGTTTAACTACCCGACTGGCTCCCACGGGAGAGTGGTAATTAAAAGAAAAGCTGCTAAGATGAATGGTGTCAGAGTCTGGCAGCTCAATACAGCCACGTCAGCATTATGAAGGATCGAAAATACCTGCGAGTTTTGAGAGGATTTATCTGGGATCGATATTTTGTCTGAGATGCCTTTGTTAATCGAATAAGGGGCTACTTCAGACTCATGTCTAACTTCGGAGAAAAAAAAATCATTATTATGAACTCACTAAGGGCAAAAGCCAAGGTCGGCAATATTGATGCTTTAAATCAGCAAAAAGTTTGAGACATGCACACATATCTGCACAAACTTCAAAAAGAAGAAGCTGCTAAACATGAAACTGAATTCTCCTTGATGAAGTCATCTACTCAAAACCTCAAATTAATACAGCAGAAATGAAAATCATAGCTGGCAGGGGGGAAGCAGTTCAAGAAATGTTCACAAGCACTTTCAAGAAAGGGTGAGAGCTGGACGAGAGGAGACAAGAGGGAATGAAGGTCAAGGACTACTGACTTTTCAATGTTCTGCCCTCCCCTCTTCAGTTTATGAAATGGCACATACATCTCATTCGAGAGCACTGCATAGCAAAATGAGAAAACCTGATTGCTGCAGAGCACTTCCCTTCACAGCACTTCAATGTATTGCTTTTCATCTAATTAAACTGATGTTACATCTAATATGTATGCATGCATGAGGCTCGGCCTGGGTATCAAACCTTAATGGCTTCTGAGTTCTGACTGAAGTGTGTCCTGTGCATGCGGCTCTAGTATCATGAAATAAGTCAAGTACCAAAATGTGGCATGAAACTACACTTATTCTCTTTTATTCATTATATAATCAGATACGTCCTAAAGTAAATCAAGAAATTATTTTTAACTAAAGGCTGTATTTACTTTATAGTGCCATTAAATAATGCATTTTGGCGTATTTTGCTCCCTAAAAATGGTTAAAAACATGCTTATTATACCAAGATATCGAAAAAATGTTGTTTTAAACCAGTGGCAAAAGTAAATCTCAGTAAATCCCCTACTCACAACATCTCTTTCTTTTGGGGGGAATGCAGCTCAAAAAATAAAAGTTGCAGGCAGAATTGTAAGCTGCATTATGAAGTTTACACCTTAGTCAAAGTCTGCAGAAATGTGGGTGGAGGAATAACTTTGTAGTAGTGAGTGGTTCAATAGCTCAGTTTCACAGTCTGTTACCTAGAATTCCTAACCTCGGGGTTGAATTTTAGCAAAGCATTCTCCGCTTGCACAATGCATGTATCTCCATGCAACTCATGCACTGTTAATATTCAGTATTCATAACTCTACAGAAACCCACAGGCTCCTTTTACAGTTTGTCATATGCATTTACCACTGTTGCTTGTATATTAAAATTTCATTATAAAACCTCAGTTATTTATATTCTGAAATTTAAAGAGTTAGAAAACTAGAGTGCAGTGCAAACTTTATCAGCCAAGTAAGATTTATAACTACTGTGCTAGATGCTGTTGGTCTTTATGCAAAATGAAGGAGCTCTTGACTCGTCTTTCTAATGTTTTTGTGTGGTACAGCAGAGCCCCCGTCAAGCGCAGCAGCTCAAGGTCACCTTCTCTGAAATATGCCTCTCTTTCTCTCTCTCTCTTTCTCTTTTTACTGCTTTCTTTCTATCTTTCTCACTCTCTCTGTGGGTCTCACAGAGCGGACATCCAGCACATCATAACCAGATGGCTAAAGATGCACCACAGCTCTCAGTCTCTCTCTCCCTGCTCTGCACTGCGCATGACCTACTTAGGGGTGGGACAGTCTGAACACCGTGTGTGTGTGTGTAAGTGTGTGTGTGCATGCAAGTGTGTGTGTGTAGCCTGCCTCTACCACGCCTGCTGAGGCACAAACACCCTCTGATTAAAGCTGTCATCTTTCTCCCATCTGATGACATCCCAGCACATGTGAAGGAGGTGGGAGCAGCGGGCAGAGGAGTCTGAGGGGCACCAGGCAGTTTATCAGAAAGACGTGTGCGTATGTCTTTCAGCGTGCAAGTACAGCATGTGTTTGTGTGTGTTTGTCCTATGTGATCAACAGCTAAGGAGTGTACACAACCGTCTGCCTGTTAATGTTTGGGTGCTGAGCGATGATGACAGCACTTTGTTTTCACTGAGGGGACAGCTTGAGTTATAAAAAGTCCCAAGGAATGACAGAAAGACAGATGGATGAGAGAACAGACAGCTAGAGCTTCAATCTTTGGAGAGTTTTGCTAATCTATGGCTGTATGATCACCACCCTCCATCTGACATCATATCAGTTTGGCAGTGAAAGAGATTAGAGGACAGGAAATGAAGTGAAAGCATCAGTGAAACTTACTCCTCAGGCTTCCTGGACCTTATGAAGCTAAGTTTGTTTTGTTGTTTTGTTGTTGTTGACTGGGCTGAATATGTGGGACATGAGAAGCATCTAAAGTTTGAACTGTATTGAGGTCAGCTTTGATGCTTTAAACACTAAGAACACA
>JAPZDV010000010.1:7006202-7056296 GCA_029814665.1 Acanthurus lineatus | reverse complement strand
CACACTAGAAAAGTGTATATTTGCCTGTTTATTTTTTGCGTGTTTTTGGAGTGTGAACTATGCTTACAGCAAATAACTATTTATACATTGAAATATATATAGATATAGATATATGTGTTTGTGTGTGCACATGTGTGTGCGTGTGTGTATGTATGTGTGTGTGGTCCAGTTCCTGCCTGGACACCAACCAGCAGCAGCAGTTATCCAGCCAGCTTTTAAATCTGTCTCTCATCTCTGAAGACCTGTCATCTGTCAACAAACCACAGACACACACAACCCACACACACACGCGCACATACACATGACACACACACGTTTCTGCCTTTCTTAAAATACAGCACTCAGTGACCTTCTTCACCAGCTGTCCTCATTTTGAGAAGCTATCAAGGGAAGCAGAGAAGGCCTCCAAAGAGCCAAATTAATTCTTTGCTTTGAGCCGTGACATAACGCCTGCTGCAGCACCACAAAAAAAAAGCCTTCAACCAGCAACACACTGCTGCGCATCTACAGTATGCAGCTATACTGACTGTGCCTTGTTGTACAGTAACATGAAGGAGGTCTAAGAGAAATATTTGCTTTTCTGTCTTACTTCTGAATGTTTTAGCTGCTCCTACTAAAATCATTCTGAACATTGTCAGTGACATGGATCAAAACCAGCAAAGCGGAGCCAAAGACTGTGTGATGTGTAGAGGTGTGCATGTGTCCTGACCTTGAGATATGCTGCATACCCAAACACTGCCCAATTAGGCTAAACCAAAGATCCCATGTCCAAGAGATGAGACAGGGTCACCACCCTGTCAGCACTACAGGCAGCTTTCTGAAGAAAAAGGCTCTTGGCTTTTGGCTGTGCAAAGCATGTTAGGTGTGTGTGTGTGTGTGTGTGTGAGAAAGAGAGAGAAAGAGAAAGAGAGAGCAGCAAGGAGAATGTGCCATTCCTTCATTTACATTCTTTCCACTGTATTGCTCATAAGTATGAAAATGAACTGCAGCAGCCCAATTCAGGAGAATGAACAAGCAATGAAAGAGAGAGACACAAACAGCAGCTACTCAGAAGAGGCTGCATGATTCTTTTCCATGTGTGTGTTTGTGAGTGTGTGTGTGTTATGTGTGTAAATGCTTGTGTGCGTGCGTATGTTGCTGCCCTTTCCAACTCAAATAATTCATCTGTTGCTTTGCAGGAGTTTTCCTTACATTCCTCTCTTCAGGTCCAGGAATTAAAAAAAACACACTCCTGCATACCTCCACCATGCACGTACAGTAATGAGTTTCCCCTAAAAGGATTGGTTCACAGGAAAAGGTTAGCTGGGAAATTTGCCTGGCGGTATCAAGATTTTTTCAATTTGCATGTGGATGCTAACTTAAAAGTGCAACATGTATCATGTTCAAAATATTTTCATATTTTTGTGAAATGAAATATGCTTATGTGTTTGATTAAAGGGGAAAAAAGTGACTAGTTGTTTTTTCAGTGTCATTTTTATCGCTTTTTTTAAGTCTGCATGACTTTATTTTTTGTCCTCAGGGCAGTGCAATAATCATTGACAGACAAACACCAGTTTCTAAATTGATATTGCGAACAGCTGCAAATCAACACATCCAGCAGACAAACAGAAACAGTCCCATTTATTTGCAGATGTGTGTTTGGCAACTTGATGAATTTAAACACACAATATGCAATTTCTGCAACTATGGGTCTTGCAATCTAAACAGTAAAAACAAAAGATTTTAAGTTGATAAAATAATACAATAGCAAGGTATAATGAGGGTTGTTGCCTTATTTGCTAAACAGATACAATTGCCTTTGAATATCTGTGCAACATAAATAGGGCAAAAATGTTCATTGATGATGTAAGACAGTGTAATTTTTAGGGTAAAGTTTCATTCATTTAGTCATGTTCATAGACCCCTTCATTCACTGAAATATTTTCCCATGTCACTATTGACAGGTGACCAAATCAAACACACTGTTACCTTAAACAAAATAAAGGATTTCCTTTCTTTTAAGTTTAAGCATTGCTGGAAATATTTGAGATAATGTAAGTACATAACAAAATACAAAATATAAATTTAGGGGTCTTAGCCATCTAAATGTGGGCATGTTTCATGTTTTGGATGTAGGTGCAGGTTTTCTCTCTTTTAAGCTCAATGTAACTCCTCAGGGAAATATCTGGCTCTTTAGCTGCTAAATGTTCCATTATGTTCACCAGCTGGTTGCTCACTTTGTCTGTGTGCTGTTTGGTGCTGGCAGGTAGTGAGCTGTGGATTTAAAAGAGCTTTTTTTGCTGAAAACAGCTGCCTGGAGACAAGGTTGGTGAGAGCTGTGAGAGTAAACTGAAACAGTGAAGGTGCAGGCCACAAAAACAAAAGAATCAGCTAAAAAGATGCTGATGGGAACTGTGGAGTTGGATGATAATTTTCTGAGGGCTTGTTTGTAGGAGAAACACCTTTCATATTACTCATAGTCACTCAATCTACTGTTAATACATAAAAAATGATTAGTGCAGCTTTAACCTTTTAACATCTACCCTTTTGGGCCTATTTGTAATACCAAATGGAAAAGCTTATCATATTCTGCATCCATGAAATGTCGGATTTGTTAGTGAACAACCACATCAATTGTACATATAGCAAAAAGTTTGATCATTTAAAACTTCATTAACTGTTTGAAAGCTGTTTGAAAAAGGTTAAGCAGATACAGCTCACATCATTTCTCTTACTCCAGTATCTACAGCGCTCTTAACAACAACACACTGCTGCCGCAGAGCAATCCAGAAAATTACTTGGAAAATCTAATTTTCAAAAACACAGTAATAACTGCAGTATTTCTCAAATGCCATGTACAGATTGAATATTCTCATCTGCATAAATGCCTCCAACAAACTTTTGCATTACAATCCAAACTGTGCTTACCTTCTCAAAAAGTATTAGCCACCACATTTTACTTTAGAGCTAATCTGTACTACTAGCTCATTTCACACACTACCATGCTCTCTCGCTTTATTTGCTGTTTATGCCTTATGCATAATCAGGTGTGACAGTCTTTGCTGTTCCTATGATGTATGAGGCTCTTACTGAAGCTGAAAAACCTTAAAATCATACAGTAGAGAGGACACTTTCAAGCAGGAATTCAGAAGTGAATGTTCCTTAGACAGAACAGAAGCATGGAGAGCTTCATTAGCACATGTGGGCATACATAATGGAGACTCGTGCAATGATCTAAAATAGCAGCTAGCATAATGGAGCAGTGGAGTAACCGAGTGTGCAACATGCGCGTGTACTCACACGTACACAATGGATTTTACTTCACTGTCTCTGGTTTCCACTCTGTGTTCCCTGTGGGTATTATATTTGTGTGTGTGTGTGGGTGTGCGTGTGTGTGCGTGTGTGTGCGTGTGTGTGTGTGTGTGTGTGTGTGTGGGCACAAGTGCATTATTGATGCAAACCCGCCAGGCAGGGATGATGCAGATCAAAGTCTGTGATGAGATTACATAGTGGCCACCCCTACATCACCCAGTATGACAGGGAGACACAGAAAGAGACAGAGGGAGAGGGTGGCCACGTACTTTGCCTCTTCCTATTCAACTCCAGACCTCCATGTCTCCTCCAACCTATTTGCCTCGCCCTCTCTTAATGCCTCCCTCCCCTCCCTGTTCGTGCTTTCTTCCACCTCCAGTAACTGTCCCTGGGATTGTGTCATGAGGACTCCGTTCCAAATTAACAGATTGCAGAGAGTCATGAAGGGTAGAAAAGGATATGAGAGGTGGGGAGGGGGAGAGTGGGGGACCCGAGTTTCCATGACGACCGCACAGGACTCCTGCTTGTGGAATGAGCAAGTGTGTGTGTGTGCATATATGTGTGGTTCTGTGTGTTGGTTCAAGGCTTGCACAGTGGGGAGACACCATCACATTTATTCCCTTTTTTCAAAGAGTAAGAAAGAATCAGCGCATCTCCTATGAAATTACGCACATTCACACCACTCACACATATACGCCAACGCACACTGCTGTGAAACATATTGTCTTATCACCATGTCACACTTTCTTTCACAGCCAAAAAAGGTGTGTGTGAAAGGATGACTGGTACAGAGGAATTACAACATGGTCTGGTAAGCCTTTGGTCTGGTCCAATCGAAAAATCTTCAAAGAGGCTGAGATGGAGTCTCTTTTTCACTTGATGTCCATCATATCCGCTTTTGTTGGTTTAAAAATCTGACCACATTTGAGCAGGATAAATGTACAATGCTTAAAAGGTGATTTATGTAATATTTCAGTATTCATGAAACTCCTATTAAGAGGTCAAATTAGTAAAGTACGTACACAATGTCTAGTTTAAACTTTGCTATCAAGGAACAAAAATTTAGTGAACTCATGTTGGAAACACATGAAACAGCTCCTATAGTGGGAGTTGAACCTGAGCCACCTGGGTGAAAACCAGGAATCCTGAACCTTAGATCATATAGGACCTGTACATTATATCATATTATATAATTTAAAGTGGACTGAACCACATTTTTTAGCCACACTCAATCAAAGCCATGAGAGTTGAGATTTAATCTCATGACTAGGTTTTTTTCCGTCCTTGACACACCTTCACTCCACTGAGAGCGTTTAAGAAATGGAGCGCTCTGCCTGATCAGATTTTGTTGGTGTTTTTTTATGAGCTTTATGTGTCTCTTCTTTGGTTTCTGCAGGGGTAGTTTGCATTGAGTGCTTTATTTTGAAATTTCACAATATTCTCTTTGCTATTTTTGTGTCCAACTTTTTGTCAAGCTTTGACCTGCTCTATGCAGCTTTTGTCAAAAAAAACACTTGCAGCATACTGTCTGTGGAGCAGAATGCAGAGAAATTTCTGGGCTGCTTTGAAACAAGTGGAAAAACATCACAACCGTTTTCCTTAGTAGCCAAGATCAGCCCTTGCAATTACAGCTGGAACATGACACAGCTGTTTCCAGTTAAATCTGACAGTAACTGATGATAAACTGTTTCATATAGCAGAAGCAGATTTTATAAGAGACAAAATTCCTTTTAATGACAAAGAAAACATTTTTGAATAAACGGATTCAAAATGATTTTCTTTGTATTAAGAAATAGCAAACTTTTTTCTTCCTTCTTGTAATCTCATTTTAATCACTCACTACAAGGAGTCAGGACACTCAAATCAAAAGCTAGTCAAATCACATTTAACATATTTAATCAAATAGCTAAGACTCTGAACATTCAGCTCCTAGATAAAAAAAAATAAAAGCTTGTTTTTACTGCATGTCTCAAAATATACAAACATAAAGGAGAAACACAGTTGGTTCTTTAAGATTCTCTGGGAATTGATAAAAAGATGACCACAATCAGTGTTAAGAGTGATTAATTAAGGTGGACATATGGCAATGTGACCAGGTGGCAGATGAAAGGAAGCGACATGCCAGGACATAGAGTCTGAGGTGAGCCAGAACAGCCTTCACCATGGTGCCGGAGCACCGCTGACTCCAGAGGGGTGTTTTGATTGGATCATTAACAGGATGATGACACCTGAGCACACACGCTGGGAGTGACGACAAACCTCACCATGTCTCTCTTCTTCTCTTACCCCTCCTAATCAACTCAGTGCGTGATACTTAAGCTATCGCAAGCTAGGACGTCAGAGTACAACCAACAAAAACATGTTATTTATAATGCTGACGCCAGAGCTTAAAGATATAACTTGCACATTTCACACCCCTTCATATTCACATAGTTTAGATGACACCTATTGAGGTTTGTACTAAGCAGCTGTTAGTTGAGTAGCAGATATCTTGTACGCTAGTTTTTAGGTTGATATATCACACACAGCTACCATTGTAGTTAGTGGGCTGCTAAGCTCTCAAGGTCTTCACCAGAGATAGCTGTCCATTAGTGGCTGCTCTGAGCCCAAAGGGGAAACTGGGTCAGAACTGTGTTAGACAGAGAGTGTGTTGTATCCTGCTCTCTCTGATTCAGACTAACACACATACACACACACACCAAACATAGAGACATACAACAAATGTATTTTTATATTAGCCCTGCCCTGGATATTTACGCCCTCATCCATTACCCTCTATTGGAGCTCTCCACATCCTGTTTCTCAGTCCTTATGCTTTCTGTGTGAATGTTTCTGGACTAAGATCACCAGAAAAAGGTCTGTCCTGTGAGCTGATTCAACAAAAGCTCCCTTTGCCTCTAAAATAGTTAGAGCAAATTTTAACCATGGTGAATTGACTGCATTCACAAAGAGCATTAATTGGAAGAGCCAAGTGCTTCACAATGTTCATATTCATCCCTCACACATACAGATGGTATCAGAGCTGCCATGCAGGGCCGCAGCAACATTTCGCTTACAGGAAGCAGTTCTGGGTTGAGTGTTTGCTCGAGGTCATTTCCACATGCTATTAGGTAGAGCTGTAAAACAAATTTAACACAGATGTATGTAACCAGCATGTACAGTAAACGCTGCTGGGGTAGTCGCTGCAATGCAAAGCATGTATATAGAGCTGGAGCCGACTCTCTGAGGCTATATTGACTAAACTGACTGGGCCATGCCATGAGAGTCATGTTGTATTGATGATCTAATAATACTGGTCATGACACTAATGAAGTAACAGTCCTGGTAGCTGCTAAGTTGTTATAAAGTAACAGATATTATAGGTTTAATGGCTATTTAAGTCTCTTCAGGTGCTTTAAAGAGAAAGGGGCATTCAAAGAGAAGTGACAGACACAGTTAGAAAGAGTGAAAATTATGTGAAAGGTGA
This sequence comes from Acanthurus lineatus, assembly GCA_029814665.1. Taxonomy (NCBI): domain Eukaryota; kingdom Metazoa; phylum Chordata; class Actinopteri; order Acanthuriformes; family Acanthuridae; genus Acanthurus; species Acanthurus lineatus. The sequence goes on along the minus strand of JAPZDV010000010.1, from coordinate 7,049,539 downwards.
AATCAGGGCAGCAAAAATCTAGTGCAATAAAAAAAAGACTGACAAAGTCTAGTAGAGATAGTCACTGCTATTTACAGTATGAAAATGTAAGCAAAAACAGACACCCAGGGGGACTCAGTGATTTTCCTTCATTATTTTTTGTTTTAATAATATCATTTAACCACACCATCTTAACAAAATGTGTCTTTATTTTGGTAGCTGTATTATCAATTTTGTTAGGGTCCAGACTTGCTAACAAAATAAACCCTGGGCTTTCTCTGCTAGCGGTCTCCAGAGGTCTGTCCTCTGACATCTCTTGCAAATTCTGCATATCAAAAAACCGCTATTACATTAGAACAGATTTTGAAGAGATGGTTGATTTTTTAAATAATAGCCTCCTTCGGGGGATTTTAGCTCACTTTGGTTTGGATGTTGATGAAGAGAAGTGATTGTGACAGCAGGGTTGGGTGATGTATAATCAGTTACAATTTTGTGGGAAATTGCTAACAGAATCAAATCTGATTGGAACACTGAAGTGATCAGGAAAAAGAAAACAACAACATCCCTTTCTCTCATCTGAGGAAACCTGTTTAATTTAATGTTAATTAGACCCTGATGATCCTGTTTCAAGCAGCTCAAATTGAACCAGTGCTGACGTACGAAATCATTGTCATTCTGGTGTTATTGACAAGAACTGCTCTCCCCACTGTTATAAAGATGAGTGCCACCGCAGGACCACATTAAAATGAGAGCAGTTCATTAACCTGAGCTATTAACACATGACAAGCAGATGGCTCATGAGGCAAATACACTCAGTCACTGTCACTGCTGTCACTTCCTCATTTCTCCATGCTGCAGTTTTGTGGGAGAATGTTAAAGGCCTACTGTATGTGTGCTGAGGTGTTGAGCTGGATGTCTATACTGCGCCCTCCTACACTCAACTCTGAGTAGTTTCAAAGGAACAAGGAACTGTCACTCAGAGTGGGTGGTTATGCAGCTGTCTCCAACAGAACCCTTCTGATTGATGCCCGTCTTTCAACAAACACAGCCTCACAAGTAGATATGTACTGGTGTTATTGACGACAAGTAAAAACATGATTAGATGAGAGTGGTTGCTGACAGTGTGTTTTTGGATTGTTTGTTTAAAAAAAGGGGAGTACAAGAGAGAAAAGAAAACAGCAACAAGAGAAAATGACTGCTGCTGCCTTTGTGTTTATTAAATGTACTTGTACCACAAGTGCACCTTTACTCTCTGGTTAGTATATGACGTGTTGCTCAAGGACACATCACAATAAATCAAACCACTCCAACTGTAGTGTGATCTCTCCATACACAGGCCAATCTGCTGCCCCTGTTACACTGTCATGCTATGCAGACTACAAAAGGTTACACAGTGACAAAGCCACACTGTATTAGTCGATAATTGAAGAAAAAAATGCAGACATATTTGCAATAATTCATACAGAATTCTAAAGCAGTAAAGAAGTAACTAGTCTCAGCAAGTACAGAGATGCAGAGATATTTTTGTATTAATGTGGCCACGCTGATGCTGTATTAATACAGAACACAGAGATGCAACAGTGGTCTTACCATGCTCCTCAGCTGCATAGTCATCCTACAAAGACAGTGACAATGACAAAGCTGGCAACTGTGAAAATCCTACAATGAAAGCATCCATGCTGAAAGTCTAAATATACAGTATGTGGCGTATAGCAAAATGACATGATGGGATGATATCCTGATTTCAGGAAGCACATTACCAACCACAGCCAAGAAGTGATGCAGCCACAGCTGGGAAGCTTTGTGTCACAAGGTAATTAACCAGTTTCCACTAATACACAACTAAACAACTCTTTTGCATAGTGACACTACTCATACTGTTTGTGACCACAAAAAGTAAAGCAGGTATAAGTATTTAAACCCAGGGCAACTTATTCTCATATCAGCAAGTGAAAAAACATTCGGGTTCTTTTTGGATTCAGAGGTCATTTTGCCACAGCTATATCTCATTAAACCTGGGCTGAGTTGCCCCCAAGTGGTGAACATCAACAGCAAGTGTTCAACCAGATATAAAGTTTTTGTGCATGGACAATTATTTTCATTCAGCCTTAAGTTATGTTTCTGTTCTCAGCCTTTAGAACTTCTATGTTGTCTATCTATGATGTAAAGAAAAAAATACTGAACCAAGATCTGTGTATTATCTATGCATTTACTCTCATTAAATTCAAGTTAGAACATATTTATTTCCAAATATTGTTAAAAAATTTCTGTCACAGGATTGCCTTATGTGGCCAAATGTTATTTCTATTTTTTATTTATCTTTGGTTTTTGTACATACAAGGCAATAACATGGCCTCTGGTGGTGCACCATGGACACCCTGGTGTGGTTTCTGTCATGCAGTAAACTAAGGCTGTTCCAATAAGAAAAGAAATGGCTCCAATACTACTGAAAATATCACAACGGTTATCAACAAATACACAAGTCTATGCACCAGTCCAAATCCATCGACTACTCAGGATCATCGAATAATCAAAGTTCAGGTACTGAAATCAGCATTGGAAAGAAAAATTGTCTGTACAGCACACCGGTTACTTTAAAAAAAGCACTAAGGTTTGCATGTGATGGAGTTTATGAAATATAACATGTGCAGCATCAACAAAAACACAACAAATCAAGAGTTCAGCTACATTTGAGTTCCACTGAATGTTTTTCACAAGATATGTCTTACCTTTGGCCTTTCATCCAAGATCTGCTGGCGAATATCTTTGTGCTTCTCCAGTAGTCTCTCCTGTCTTTTACTCTGTGCATCTTCCAACTGCACACACAAACACACAAAAACAAATACGGCCACACATACTTATCATAAGTCATTAGAACAAAATGCTTTGTGCCTTAGGTAGTGGTGAATAGGAATTACTACAAATTTAAAGTACATTTGTGATATAACTGTAATGTGGCAATCTATGCATATATATGGTTTTAATTAGAGATCACATGCCGTATCACAGCATAGCCATAACCTTTCTTACCCGTTTGATGTACTGCACCACCTCGTTGACAAACGATCTGTTGATCTCTAGCTTCTCTCTGTGGAAAGAATTTATCAACAGTCAAACAGAGCATTAGTCACTGCAGAGCTAAATCTTTGGATCTAGTGACATCTAGTGGCCACACAAATATAACAGGGACTGCTTTTCTTCAGCTATAAAGGTTGAAAAACAGATACTTACTCTTCTGTCACATTCTTGTCTTTAGATTTGGCCTCACTGATCTTCTCTTGTCGCTTTTTGTCCATTTTTTTCTTAAGATCCTTCTTTTCTCTGTAGATGGAGAGGGGAAGATGGAGGAAAATAGAGGGAGTGTAGAGAGAATAAATCACTTTGTGTTCATGTGATTGTGCTTGCATGCTGTTCGCAGAACACGGTCTTACTTTTCACAGATGTCTCTGAGCTTTTTGAGCTGAGCACTCTGGCACTCTTCTGCTATGGTGGTCAGCTTCTCCACCAGCTACAGAGACACACAGAAAGAAAGTCCCAGTTTGACACTCAGAACACAACAGAAAACATCTGCTTTTAATTCTTGATTATTTTAGTCACTTTTATGCCAGCAACATTAGTTGATTGGTTGAGTATTTGATTACAGATTTTGATCAAAGTGAAACAACATTGAGATCAGGAAAACAACACGATCTCCATCCTGTTGTCTTTTGCATGAATTAACCTTTGTGACACCTCAGCTGTGCTCACTTTGCAGATTTACTGGAGCAGAAATTATTTATTTTTCCACACCGCACATCAAAACATGTGCACAGGCAGCGCAATGGCTGTAATCATCTACCAGGTGAGAGTATAGCAGCAATTACTTATTCAGTTGTTTAAAATCATTAGTCCGTGTTAGGCTTTCTGAGCTTTGGGACAGGAAGAGACATTCAGCACTTTGTCCAGTCCAACACAAGTCAGGGCAAGCTCCAATATGTGTGTCTGTTTAATCCACTGCTACAAACAGTATGTGCTTGTTTACACTTTGTATGTTTGTATGCATAGGTGGTAAAAAAAGTAAGATTACAGATAGCTGTGTACAAAAGTGAAAGCAAAAATACTAATTCAACTTCTGTACTCAAGTGTAAGCTAAAAAGTACCAACTCTGAAATGTATAAAAGTGTATGTGATAATAAAGAATTTAGTTCTGTGAAGGACATTTTTACAAGCTGTTATTTGGCAAAGCTACTATACCTTCAGTCAATAAATAAATATAATGTGAAGACAATTAAACTTAAGGAAATAGAGATGACAGCAAGTCTGACATCTGTACCAGTCTGAATTGAAAACAGACAGTATAGGACAGATTTGTTTCAATCCAGTTATACTTTCCACTCAACAACAAGCTAGCCAAACTGCCCTCATGCCAGTAAATGTGTGTATTTGCAGTGTGTGCCTGTGAGTACCTGTTTGATGTGTTCTCGTTTCTGGTACTTTTCGCTGTAGTACTGCTCCTGGCGAAGTGTAAGGAGCTGTTGCTGTTGTTGCTCCTTTAGCTCTGCAAGCCTCTGGCCACACTCTTGATCCAGTTCACACAGCTCCTGGTCCAGGGTGGACAGAGACTGTTCGGAGCGACTGGGGACAAAAACACAGTCACACACATAAGCAGAAAATAAGACGCTTCCCTCTTTTTTAACCTGACGTCCCTGTCTCATTCTATAGCTGGATATTGTGTATGAATGCGTGTGTTACGCATCCTTATGTACAATAAATCTTCAATAATCTGAGAAATTCATGTGAATGTCAACATGACGACATGTCAGATGGTCATTAAACTAAACTTTACAGGAAATGGTGCTTTGAAGATTGATGTTAGTGTTTGAAGTTATTTCAAACATTAGAAATAGCACCTATCTTTTACCCTGAAGTAATTAAGTTGAAATGTGTTATCTATCTAAAGCAATGCTCCTCTCTGGTCCACACTGGCTGAGAGGACTGTAATCTTTGCTGTGTGCTGAACAGTCATTCTTCAGTGAGTGATGCACTCCTGAGGGACCTGAATGGGTCCCCGAAGAAAGCCTTATCCACATATTCTTAATCTACACATGGTACGTTTACCCTACTCTACCCTGCAGTTTGTTTAGAGGCTATACAATAGGCAACGGTGGATTCTGAGTATTTACAAGTGCATGAAATATGTCAGTAGATGGAGGACAGAAGGAAAGGAATAAAGACAGAAAAAACTAAAAGAAAAAAAATCATACATCATAATATATACTATGTGTTCTCAGGAGGAAAAAACTATTTACTTGTGTGATATAATATTGTAGTTTTATTATTATGACATTCCCACATAATCTTAACCTAATCTTAACCTAAAGTATTATTGTTTCAGATAACAGTTTACATAATTTGTCAGAGTATTTTTTTTAAACATTCTTTAGATAATAACAAGAGACTGATAAATTGGAAGATAAACATACACAACAACACCAAATAATGTGCGCGGATTAACAGTGAAACAGTGACAGAACAAAGTTTACAATAAAAGAGAAGAGAATAGGAGAGAAGTCAGAGCCATGTGCTCACTCTAAATGTAACATGTGGTACATGTGTCATATATAAAGGCTTGTAAAAAATCCTTCCTTGTGATTCTGGCTGACTGCTGCCAAAACCTTCTCTTTTCTTGTATGATTTGGTGAAAAGTGTTTAATGTAGCTTTTCTGGAAATACGTCAACATGACACTGTCTACGTTTGAACAGTCAGAGAAAGAAACAGCCAAATAGTCCCTTTCTCAAAGATAAGTTGATGTGTTTTTGGTTGATTTCATTTGATCACAGAAAGAGCAGAAGGAAAAGATTTCAAAGGAAAGAGGTGAAGAAACGGAAAAGAAAAGGGCTACCTACCTTTTCTTACCATCTCGTCTGTGGCTCTTCTGCAAGGCTGAGCGCCGCCGCTGATGCTGGCTTTGCAGCTCAGACACCCGAGCAGTGTGCTCCTTGATCAGCTCGCTGGTCTTGCGGTGGTGTTTCCGAACCAGCTCCTTCATCTCCTTGTACTGCTTCCTCTGCTCGCGAACGAAGCCTTTCTGTTGCTTCAACTCCTCCAGAGTCTGAGCTTCTAGTTCTAATGATGAATAGAGGAAGATAAACAAATGAGAGAAAAGACAAAGGAGAAGAGACAGAGTGAATATGTTTTAAAACTTTGCTCAACTGTCAGTGCATATTCATATATGTTAGATGGACATTACTGTAAATGAGCACTCACAATTGCTAAGATTGCTAAGATTATTAGCATTTTCAAAAATTGCATTTAAGCTATGAACAAAACGACTGAATCATCACATATCATAACATATAAGATATCAACATATAAAGTATAATATATATGTACACAACCACGTAATCAGTCAGCCTCGGTGTCTGAATAATAACCACAGATGTCAGATGAGTGCTAATCAAGTTGAAACTATAAATCTTACCAGTGAGGACGCTCTGAATGATATCTTCAGTCTTCACTGACGGTTTCAGTGAACCTGGCCACAAAAAACATGTTCATATGCTTAGCCACCAGTTAGTTGTAAAGCCAAGTGACAAAATATATTGTTTCTCTATTGGACTTTTACTTAGCTACCTAAACTATGATGCGGGTCATTCATACAGTACCTGCAGACTGGGGCTGGTGGCCGACCAGTGAAGGGGGTTTTGGGGCGATAATGGGCGTGTGGCTCAGTCCATTCTCTGCAGGCAGTGTTACCCTCTGGTCCACCTTGGATTCTGAGGGGGCATCACTTCCTGCCTCCACCTGTTCATCACATTTAAGATTCAACATTCCATCAATCCAGTCAATCTGTAGAGCATTTGTGCTGAGCATCCAAAGCTGCTACTTTAAAATATTAAGATGCAAAGCGCAGTAAAGTGCATAAGATGAATATAACCTGTCAGTGTTTGATACAGAGTTCTGATACAAAATCAAACATTGCTAATAATTACAAATAGTAACATTTCTCTGCTCCTATCCCATGACAAATTTACCCTGTTTAAATGTAAAGCTCACTGAATATCTCACCTCCAACAAATATTATGATGTTTCAGATATATTCAAAACAGTGGTAGTGTCTGTTTTCTCTGTCTGTACCTGTGTCCTGAAGCTTAGTTTGTAGACATAGCTTTGGTAACCCACTCTCAACATCCTGCTGAGGCTCAGCAGATCTTAATTTCCCCTTAGGCTCAGCTGAGTCTCACACTATACGCTCTTATCTCTGAAATGAAAAGCAGTTTTAAATAATCTCTGTTCTAGTCACACTAGCCAGGTCTTGTCCTCATTCTTCATTTAACTCCCCACACTGTGCTCTGCCTTTCTCTGCTCAACCACTTTTGATGATTGTTGCCATGGTCACAGCGTGAAGCCGCTCTCGGTCAGCCATCCTCGTGGGTAATAGTATCAGCTGGCAAATCAGATAAAAGGAGCCTCAAAGGAACAACCCTTCTTTCCAGTTCCCTCTTTCATAACCTGAGATAACCCTGTGTCCTGCCTTGCCTTTCACCTTAAATTACTCTCAACTTGTTCACATCTCTCCTCAGATATCATCGCTTTGTCACGTCCCTGTTGCACTGTGCGTACATTCATTCTTGGCTACTTTGTATTCTCTGTCAAGAACATTTAAAATTACTTGCACCAAAAACTTTTGCACCTCTCTGGCAGACTTTCAGCAAATTACTAGAATAAACTCACAGGCACCAATAGTAATATTTACTGGTCACACATGCAGTTACATCCAGAAACATATTGTGCCTCTTTACACGTGTAATGGAAATGCTGGAATAAATGGGAAAAGGCACAGCCCAGCAGATGGCAGTAACGCAACACTTATGGATGCCAACTACCGTGAAAGTCAACAGAAGAGAAAGATGGAGATTGACTGAACAGGAGCTTTTAAGGTCTGGTGCCAACATTCTTGTAATTGATTTAATAACATTAAACTGTGTTTAATATTATGTAATAAACACATTTTTGACATAATGTTATACTTGTGATCTACTTGAATAAATAAAAAAAAGAATTCAATACATTAAAAGGAAAAATCTGATTATTTCTTGTGACTGATTCACTCACTTCCCTTCACTTCATAACCCTTTATAGCTTTGTCCCTTCAATGTTACTGCTTTCATTCATCCAGTCTTGATCCTTTCTCTAATTTACACATGATCCAACTCATTTAAATGCGGGTAGTTTGATAAGGTTAAGTTGGTGCAGTGCTGCAAACATATCAGCCTTGTATAGGAACGATACAAAAGTTCAAAGACAAATATCATTTCACTCCCACACTGCCAAACAGTTGTTCAGTTGTCACCTTATTTTGTCCATAACCACCCTAACATTTGTTGCTACTTTCCTTTAATGTATCACTTATATCCAGCTATTGATATTGATCTAATTAGTGTGAAACTCTCGCAGTAAAAACTTTTCTTTGACGTGTTAGTTAGAACAAAGCAAACTAACAAACTGTCCAAACTGCTTGGGCTTTAGGTTATGTTTAATCTGAAGCTTGGACTGCAGTTTAAGATCACTGCCAACTTTAGTTTACATTCATTTGGCCTATTTTCTGTTTCCTGCATTTCTAACCATTGTGTATTGGTAAGTGGTTAGTGAGGATGTCTTTACAATCCAAGGAAGTAGTTTAGAGTTTCTACAGGGAGGTAAAGGTAGCCTGCAGAGATTTTGTAAACAATATAAACAATTTAGAGTTATTTTTACAATTGCTGTTTTGGCATAAAATTGCATTTTGAATATCACTGAATCCTAACACATAATACTAAATGCATGTCCTTCCTAACTTCCTATTTTTGGAGGCCATTTTTTATGTTGAATAAGGGTCTTTACATTCATATTTGTTTCCTTGCAGTCTTCTTGTCTTGTGTCTGTTGAAGCAATGCTACATGTCTTGGCACATTACAGATACCAACTGGGGCTCAGCTGGATCAACATGAGGTCTGAGGATTCTGTTTCTGTTGTGCTGCATTACAGAGACATTTGATTGTCAGTCATACAATATTCATTTATGTTAGTTTGTCAAACTCAAATCCATTCTTCTTTTTGTGAATGTTGAATAAGATGTTCACGGTCAAAACACTTGTGTCAGTAAGTAGATGTCGTGCTGTTGAAGACATACAGGTTTTATCAGTCTGTGCATTGTTTCAGCCGGACAGCTTCACTAACAAGATATGCAATGACTGATGATATTTGCAGAGTTGATTTTTTACATCAGCATCTACTTAAGATCTCACTCTCTACAAGCGTACACCTGAAAGCAGAACACAATAAAAGTGCACTGAGTCACAATAACAGATCTCCTCACCGGAGGAAACCTGTAATCAGAGCCTGCAGGTGGTTGCTGCACCAACAATACTGCTACAGCTGTGGTTGCAGTACAGTTTTTTATGGAGCAACAAGGACTGAAAAATGGCCCAAACAGAGTCTGTTGATAGCAGGGATTGGTTTTGGAAACAGGCTGTGCTTAATAATTCCTCATTTCATTATAGTGGTGCTGGTAGGTGGCTGTGGGTTTTAAAGTACTTTGTGATAATATTAAAAACAACTTCATGCTGCTTTTCTTTTAAGTATCTAAATAGAGTTTTGCAGAGGAAAAAGGGACTCCCTCTGCAGCCTCTCATTCTACCAACCATATGTTTTGAATTTCTAAACCATTTAGTTCTTCTAAATCAGGAGAGTAGCCAGCTGGCTGAGGAACAGCACGTCTTAATCAGCCGCTGATCAGAGGCACAGAGCTTCCACACATAAACACAAACAATAATGAGCACATACACACACATGGGATGTCCTGTATGTGTGATGGAAAGAAAACACAAACACACACACACACCTCTTTGTCCCCCTCCTCCTCTCCTCCCTCCTCCAAAGTGAGGGCAGCCAGCTGATTGGCTCTCTGCTCCATCAGGTTGACATAGCGGATGGGATTGGACAATGCTTCAATGACATCTGAGGGGAAGAAAAGAAGGCAGCCTCTTTGTAAGACTGAGCACAACTCTGAACCTGCGGCGTTTTCTGGCTAAAAATGTTACTTCCGGAGTGAATTTGTTCATCTAACTTACCTGCAAATGTGTCTGGGACATAATCCTTCACTTCCACATACACAAACAGAGCAGGCAAAGTCAAGGACTGGTTCTTCTCATTCCTCAGACTGATGTAGTGGTAACCTGCAGGGTGCAAGTCAAATTAAGGATTCATCAGTTCAGAGATCTCTTCAAAAGAGACCTGTGATCAATTTAATCTTGAGTATGACTTAGGCAGCAAACCACACAGAACTCCTACATGTACGTATTTATTTTTACAACCTTATTTTGACATTGGAATGATCTCATCGCTACTAAAGGTTCGGACTTGTAGTAAGTGATTCCCCTGCTGGTTCTTTAGGGGTTTTGCAGTTTGGAACACATGAGTCCAAATCTGTTGTGAACTTTGTATGAGCTTAATAAACAACGTCAGGTGAATTATCAATCCAAGGTGAGAAAACTTAGCAGCAGACTGCCATGGTTCTGTTTGACTATGCTTTTTTTCCCTTGAACATTTTTTTTTACTGTCAGCCACAGTTCTGTCTTTCTGCTCCATTACATTCACTGCAGCAGCAAAAAATACTCTCAAGCTGTGTTTAACTTTGTTTGTCAACCAACTATTAAGTCCATGGAATGACTTGTATTGCCTGGCTTCCATCTTGTCTACCGTTGCCATGATCTCATCTTCCAAATAGTTTATTTTGGTCTATGACTAATCCTGACTGAATCCTCATTTTATCTTGGCATCTTATCAGGGGAAATCCAAAGACAGATGCCATCAGTTTTAGTTATTTTGAGATGTATAGATCAGAAGTGCTTACATTATCAATGGGATTCTTAGAACCTCCTTAAGTTAGGTTTTTTTATGCTTAGCATTATTTGTGCCTTGACAAAGATCTAAGATGAGCTTTCAAGGTCACAGAAATAACAATTCAGGGCTCAAATGTCAAGGAAAGTGAAGTGGAGCACACAAAAGGCAAACAGGATCAAAGCTTAGATGTGTCTGTTTTTTGTACTTTCTGTCCTCTTTTGTTAAATCTAATGTTTAATGTTTTCTGGTGGTCTATTTTAAAGATTTAATACTTATGCATGTTTGTTTTTTAATTTCAATCCGTCTAAGAAAAGTGGAATAATCTCAATGATAATCAACTGATGTTTAATGTCAAAGTGAATGATAAGAGCTGTGTTTAAAGAAAACATTGTCACCTGGACGGATGGCTGACACAGGAATGATGCGATGACCGATGAACTTTCCTCCTTCCTCAAACACAGCTATTCTTAATGAAGCCAGTGTTGGCAGAACAACCTGTGGAAAATATAGAAAACGCTCTTAGTGTCACATCAAAATAACACCATTAAGTTTCTGTTCAGATTTCTTACATACATATGCAAACATATACGTTACAAAGATTTATAAGTAAAGTTGACTGAACCTTTCTTTCTATATAAATGTTCAAATGACAATCAATGTTATCACTGTGTCTATGTGCAAAGCCATAGTCAGACCTTCTTGAAGACAATGGCCTCCTCCTCCCAGACAGGGTTGATGGCGTTGCCCTGAGATGTCTTAGTCTTGAACGCCTTCCTCTTGGTGTCCACTGGCAAACCAAACATGTCAATCTCAACATATGTGCCTACTTTCTTATCTGACAGGAACTGACCTGAAATGATCTGGAAAGGAGAGAGAGAGAGAGAGAGATAAAAATGTAAAACATGCACAAAGTCACAGACAAAAAGAAAGAGAGAGTTTTACAGACACAAAAAGACAAACACACACCTTTACAGACAGTGTGTTGGCTACTATCCCATCCACTGTGCTCTCAGTGAAAGGATCAAAGTGTTTGTCCGGCCGCCTCATAAACTCTGGTTTGAGTCTGTAACCACATTTCCCGTTGTACTCATACATGCCCAGGTTCAGCTGCATGGACAGATCTGTGGATTGAGGACAGAATTACAGAAGTTGAAATAAAATAGATATACAAACTTTAAAAGGCATACTGACTGCTTTCTGTATTACATTGCATTCACAGCTGGAGTACAGGAACATGTCACAATTTGGACTGTTACAGCAGCAACAAATGGAAATGTATAAAACCAACTTTGACCCCAGTGGGGGCTGGCTATGTAATATCTCTGAAATGCATGTGGCTTTTGAGTTGCCCCTCAGCTGTGAGGGTCTCACCCATCATCCAGTTCAGCACCATTGTACAAAGCATCGCACAAGCCATTGTACCTCATATGATGTCATGTGACGGATAAACTTGATTTACTGACACAAGTACCGAGTCTGAGTTGTTTGCTGTGGTAACTGGTAGGCTAGACTAGCTTAAGCTAACAGAGCTGCAGCAGACTAAGTTAAATCTTAAAACTAGTACATTGCATAACAGCTGCCTTCCACTCTGTGCAGGCTGCAGAGAGGACCCATTTCTTTTTTAGAACAATGGCTTATGAATGCTTTACGAACATGTTCATAAAACAGTTTAATGTTTAATGTTATAACCAACATGCTACCACACCTGGTAACCATTTTATAAAAGCAATAACTCACTTCAGGCTGTGATATGCTGTGATTATATCGCTGCTCAGAGGGTTGTCAGCCCCCCTCTTATAAATTATAAAGAGGGATACATTTCATCTTTATTGGAACACTCTGTGGGTAGTACCAGTTATATTTCAAGGACAACTGATTCTTACATTTTCCAAAAGTGTGAGGGGATAAATGATTTATGCAGAAAATAAAACAGAAATGTCTATCCTCTCTCTCACCGATGGTCTGGAAGTTGAGAGCCACCAGCTGACAGCCGGCGTTCCAGAAGAGCTGAGGGTTGTAGTTGGATGAATCCACTCGGGTGCCTTTAGGGTAGATCCTGCTCAGCTGCAGTTTATTGTACCTGAACAGAGCTGGTTAAGGAGAATGCTGCAAGTACAACTCATGCCATTACTATCACTGCTTCTTTAACAACTAAGTGGTACGTGCAACAAATTCTGCATGTGTTGTGACTTTAAAGCTAAATTTAATGACTTCAAATCACAAATTTTCTATATGTATTACTTTACTGTTACTTTCGTAGCATTTTATTAATCTATTTATTAAAGATAAGCCATATAAATGAGGTATAAAATAAGTGAACCAGAGAACTGATTCAAACACTGTGAGCTGTACTGGAACAGACACAGTAAAACTGAGGAGGATACTCCACAAACTCCACAGGAGATTTGGTGAGCTGCTCCAAAGCTTTGGTCTCCACGAAAGATGACATCTGGAAGCTGCGATTGATCTCTGTGGGAAAATATGATGATATTTTGATCAAAGTGACACTCACAGCCACCGATGCACTGAGTTGCAAGAAGAGCTCTATGAATGTCAGTCAGTAGGTTTCATTTGTTCAAACTGTCTCATTCTTTGTTCTTACGTACTTTTAGAAGCCTCGAAGCTGTTAAACTTGACTGGCTGGATATAGATAACCAGGTTGGACATTTCCTCAGTTGCAAACGCCTCACTGCCAGCTGTTCCCTGTATATGAAAACACACATGTAAGGAAATATCTACATGCAATGAAGCACAGTGTCTTGAAAAAAGCTGTTATAACACATGGCAACAGCAAGAAGAATGACCATTTTATAAGCTTTGTAGGCGCAAAATAATCTCAAAAAAATTTTAAAAAAAAGGGCAGTGGAAATGAAATTAATTATCAAATATTTACACTAGAGGGCAGCCTCTTCACATGACATGTAAATACAAAGCACACCAAGCTTTAAATCTTATTTATTTTTAATATTTGAGGTGTGTCATTTGAGATACACACCTCATCCATTGAGCCTTTTTTGCAGTCATCATCATCATCATCTTCATCCTCACTCTCTGCCTCCACCTCACCTGAAAAATGAGTTGCACATTTGATCACATAAGTGAATGGTGGTTAAATTTAGAAATAATTTCCATACTCTGTACACAATGCAGGATAGGCCGGTTTGAAAGCTGATATCCTTTGACAAATCTTTGTTTGGAAATTTGATGCCACCATTATATCTAAAGCAGGGGCACAAATTAGGTTTACACTAACAACTCCCAACCAATTGAGCTCCTAGACTGAGGAAATTAATTTTAATATTGTTCTGGTCAAGCTGACCCGCCCTCCGCACCCACATAATGAAAGATCTCCTAAAGATTTCCCACTGAATCTAAGGTCACATTGACTGAGGAAATTAATTTTCACAGCGTAATGGTCAAACTGACCTGTAGCTTCTGAAACTGGCCTGATGAGAGCGCTGCTAATGATTTCCCTCAGAATTTGAGGTCACATAGTTCGTATGACTCACCAATAGACTTTCTGCCCTGCGGCCTCAGGCTGAGCTCAGCACCCTCAGAGGGCTGTAAAGAATCTGCCATCTCCTCTCTGGTTGAACCTGTGTGGAAAAAAAAATCATCAGCAACAAACATGCATCCTACTATGAAGTAAAACAACTATGTAACTGTAACTACCACGTAAGATAAGACAAACAAAGACAGTGAAAGGCTTTGTGCCGCTTAATAAAACATCAGGTATTTCATTAAATGGTGTACCCCTTCTTACTTTAATTTAGATGAGGGAAAACAATTTTCAAACACGTTTGTTCACTCATCTAGGCTGCCTTTAAAAGTTAATTAGCGCTTACGGCAACATGAAATTTAGTGATGAGTTTCGACCATTTCTGACCTCAGATTTGGCTTTTAGGCCACATAGAGGCTACTGTAAAAGTTCTGGGTGTGGTTGTTAAGTCAAAAAGATTACATCCTACGTCCTTTCTGAAACATTCTTCCTGCACTTTGATGAAAAATGTTGTAAAGTTAAGAGACAATGTGAAGGAGAAATCATTAGAAACAACCGCAGTACTAAGAGAATCTGGCTTTGCTTACATTAAGCTACGTAATCATGCAACAGCAGATGCTGAATAGTGCATCGTTTTACATTTTTCAGAAATTATGGGACTGCATTATCTCCTTTCCTTTCATTAGGGTTGGTCCAGTCTAACCTCTGCCAACGAATTATAAGAAGCACTGAAGTCACTTTCCTTTGCATTAAGAGAATTCAATGAGCTTTTATTGCAGCTGCCACTTAGATATTTCGGGCTCATTTAACTGAGGTAGAAACCTTTCTAAGCAAAAAAAACACCATTGGACTGCAGCCTTTGATTACTGCAGCTTGTTGAACTTGTAGCTCTGCAGAGAAAAAAACTACTCACCTTTTCATGTTTTTCAAGAAAATAAAGAAAGAATGTTATTTTGATTTATGGTGACGATGTGTGGTTTCATAAAGTCCAATCAAATAAAATAATTAATATATGTAAAAAACTTACATGTGAATACTTCTTTTTTTTGTCTGTTGAAAGAGTCACAGATGTGACTATTCTCTTCTTCAAAAACCTGATCCACACCTGTCCACTGGTTGGTGATTGACTATTACAGTTCAACACTTGTGCTGCTTATTTTCTTACACCAGGGGCCAGTGTTTGCTAGCTATGATTGAGAATGAAGCCTGCAGCTCAGCTATCGGAGGAAATAAGAGGTAATTGATTGCAAGGTCTATTTTAAGTAACATCTGAATGATACACTGTGCGTACACATTTAAACCAAATGCAGACATGACTGATTAGGGAAACTAAAGCCAGAAAGCAGGTGTGAAAATAAAGAAATCCATAAATTGAGATTTCTAAAAGTTCACCAGACAGTTACAGTATAAAGTACATGCATACACAACAACTCACTGAAAGCCTGTATTGAAGACACCCAAGTGACTAGCAGTGTATAAGCCTGACAGGAACAGTATGCAACAGCCAATAATACCTTCAGCAGATGAAGAGGGTCATGAAAATGATGAACGATAAACAATAGCACCGTTTCACTCCAGCGGTTCAGTTTCTGGACAGCATAGAGGTTTGTGTGGATATTGCAGATGGACCCTGACATCTTGGCTACATTTTACATCTAAAACATCATAACTTAACAGCCCCGGTGGGACTCGATGGTTCTGTTTGCAGAATGTGGGTGTGCATCCTGGAGTCAAAGGGGAATGCCGTACCTGCGCTCGGGGACGAGGGCTCACACACACTGGAAGAATCACTGTATGTGTTGGAAACCTGCTCCGACAGTTTCTTCTTGGTGCTCCCATCTGTCTTGTGGTGTTTCTTCTTGTTCTTTACCAAGATCTTTCCCATCAGCTCCATTGGGCTGGGAAGTGGCACACCAGACTCCAGCTGGTCAAGTGGGAAAGAAGCAGTAAAAAAATTATGATGAATTCCACTGAGGAAATTAATGAGAAGTTTCTTCAGAATAAAGTAAGACTGACGTATGACTGAATGTGTTCTTCAGTTGCTGTGTGGCTGAAGATTGCTCCATTATAGCCAGTTTTTAGACAAATTAGCTAATTATAGTAAGAAAATACTGAAGATGTTTACTTTGATTAGTCATTTGAAATGTAAATTCATTCAGTTTTAGAAAAAAATCTCTCTCTGCTCATAATTCACTGTGGTAGATTCTGCTGAGGAGAGCTTGTTAGTGACCGCGAGGGCCAGCCGTGAGCATTACAAACTCTGTTGATGTAACAGCTCAAAAGTTTACACTTTCAACATGCAAATCAGCTTCCAGGGGGAAAACTGAGCATTAAACACAAACACTCACCCTCCCAAGGGAAAAGGCTAGAAGTAGACAGATCTCTGATTTATTTATGGGGTACACTGCTTTTGGATCACAGTGTTTAGGGGTATTAATAATGCATTATTGAGAAAGTCAGCAGCTATGCTATATACACAAACACACTCACAACTACTGAATTTACAACCTATCAGCTATAAAAACTATAAGAATTTCTGACTTTTACTTGACTTCCTTTAAGACTAAGGAAACGGTCATTTCTACACCAAACCTAAGCCAAGATTTCCTACATCCAAAACCCCCTTTTCTATCTACAAACATCCATCTACACCTTACTCATGTTGTTGTTGGGAAGTGACAAAATAGAGATTAGATGTCCTGTTTGTCTTGGCTTCACTCAAGTGGTTCCACTTAAATGGAACTAGTTTGACGCAGGATGTGGCACGTAATCTTGACAGCACTCAAGTGCACAGCACTGAACCTGCTTGATTAAATTACAGTTTACCTGGATGGATTCAATTAAAGCTTTTATCCCCAAATCCCCAAACCTTTTGTGGCTCAGTTTTAACAAGTGGGCACTGATAAAGCAGGTAGAGGAGGAACACGCTCTAGAAGGAAGACTCTATGAATAGTACAAATGAATAGTATGAATAGTTTTCACTGCCTATTGGTGTTAAGATCCTGATCAGCTAGCTTGTGCATTTGTTTTGTAAGCTAATGAAAAAAAGACACACCACATTTTTAATACTACTCCTCTCTTTTAAAGATTTCTGTTGTTGTAGGATTCATAGTGTTAAAGTAATGTACTGTGTCTGTTTTTGACTATGTAAGATTACTAACTGTAATATGATGATGGTAAAAACAACAACTTTTTTTCTAACATGTTATCCTACTGCCAACACATTTAGTTGTTCTTTAATAACAATTTTGTTGAGATAAAGAGAAACAGCAGCCTTTCCTGGTAATGTTATGTATTCATTTTAGTACCAACAGGAAGATATAGCTCGGTGGTGAGGCCAGCGTAAAGTAAAGTAAACCAGACTACAGATCACATTTCTTTCCCAGGCTCAGAGACTCCTCAATTCATTCTTACCTTGCTGCCACAAAAGATAGTTTTAATTTTTAGAATCTGAGCGGCTGGTGAGCATTAAGAGTAACTATATAGAAATGGTTAGTTTTTTTCCTATTTTCTCATTTACCTATATAGGTAATATAGAGGCATCTGTATTAGTTTAAGGTCATTTATAATCAGTTAAAAGTCCCTCATAACAAGTTGAAGTACAATTTTTACATTGAGCATTTATATTTTGTGCAACTTTCTTTACTCTACTCTTCTATATATCAGAGAGCATTAAACTTTTTACTCGTCTTTATTTAATTCAAAGCTTTATGTACTTCTACTGGTATGTAAAGTAGTTCTCACTTGAGTCATTTTGGGCAAAATGAGTAATTTAATTTTTGACACTTTAAGCCATTTTCAGCCATACAGCCCTGAGTAACAGTGTGCACACTCTACAAGGTGCTCCCATAAAGACAACAATAATTTTTTACTTTGATGGATGGAAAATTTTGAGAGCTTTTACTTGCAAGAGATTATTTTTACCTGCAGGTTTTGCCTCTGTTACTTCAGTAACGCACCTCAATATTTCTTTAATAATTCAACAATATGTTTAAGGTGTCTGCCCAAGCTCTTACTGTTTATGTTGGATCCCGGTAGATTTTCAGGCCAGATTCAGCTTCACTGAATTTGGAACTGTAAGACTTTCCACTGTCAAGCCTATTTTAAAAAAAAACTTGTAGACCTCACCTTTAAGACACATTGCCTGTTTATACTCTTGTTTCTATTACTGTATGAAAAAATAAATAAATAAAAGAGGAAGAGTAGGAGGGCCAACACTAAGTGCAAGGACTAACAGAGTAATGAAGTCTGTAATTAATGATGTATCATCTTAAATTAGTGGGATGTTGTTGTTAGCCTGCTAGCCACGCAAGGTCCACCAGCTTATGTTCTCTCTCTCTCATTCTCTCAATCTTGCCTGCTTTCTGCGTGTAAGTGCTTCTCGCCTTGCCAATTCCCTTCTTTCTTAAAACTAAGATTGAAAAAATTACAAGAAAATAGCTTCATTTTTTAAGCATTTATTTTTCATTTCTGTAATTTGTTTGCAGTTACCATGATGAAAATGTATGTGTAATACAGCCTTCAGCAGCTTAATGAATGCAATTATTGAAGCAAGTTCATGGTAATTCAAGTTTTCTAGTAATTTCAGGTGATTTTTTGGAGAGGGGTCCTTTGTTGAATCGAAGACAAAAACCCCAAAACAAACACACTCACCGGTGTTTCTTATTCACCAGATATGACATTTTTTGGAGCGGAGATACAGGAGGAGTTCGAATTTCTGAGAAAACTGTAATCCGCTTTATTCTCACCTTAGGCTCAGCTGGAACCAATCTATATAACCCTATCTGGTCCTGTCCCTATGGACTAACGGAGCTTATATCCCATTTGATACGCTGAATACACAGCTGTCCTGATGCCAGAGGGGAGTGGTTGTCATTGCACTCACCTTTCCCAGTTATTACATCCTCAGTGGTAGAAATCTGATTCCTCAATGGTACTTTCTCTCTCTCTCCCTCTCTAGCTTCTCCCTTGGTGTTTGTCTCCTCATATCTTTCTCCTTCTCCTTCCCCTCTGCCACTCTACTTGAAAGGCTTCTCTGGATAATACCTCAATGTCAAATCTAGCTATAAGGCTGCTGGGAACTTTAGCTGTTGTGTTATACCAACAGGGACAAGACATCCCCAGTGAATAACTTGCAAGGAGTGAGTGCTATGTTGAAGTATGTATGTGTGCAGGATTGTTTGCAGGGTTTGTTTTCATAAGTGCAAACACTGAGAGAGGTGCCTGAGTGTGTGAGACAAGTGTCGACGTTTGCCTCATGCAAGTGCCCGCGTCGTTACACACAAAGACGCCTTCTGGGGGGAAAAAAAAAGTTTGGCCACGGAGAGACAGGGCAAGCTTTTGACTGGTAGCCATGGCAACATAGGAGAGACAGATAATGGGCTGCCAACAAAATCCACGTTTAGATTACAGAGTAAAACACTTCCGTTTAATCTTACATGGCTGCTGTTTGGAGGCTCTCCCATGATAACAGAGAGGTGAAGCAGACTGCATTGAACATTGTGTGTGGGTGTGTGCGTGTGTTGGTGTGTGTTTGTGTGTGTGTGTTTGTGATTGAAAAGGAGAAAAAAAAATCTGGAGAGACATAGCCAAAGTCTTGGAGGTCATTTATGAGCGTGCCTGGAGTGACAGAAAGAGGAAGAACAGCAACAACACATTCTGCCAGGTGCCAGAAGGCATGTCGATATGTTGCTGTTTGTGAGAGTGATGCAGGGAGAGAGGGAAAGGTGACAAAAATACAGAGAAATAGTGTATGTGTGTATGTGCACATATGAATGAATATACATGTATGAATATATATGTGAGTGTGCAATAAGTCGGGGCTTTTGCCTCCTAAGTCTATATCTGCATGAACGGCATGCTAGTCGGCAGTGTTCAAGGACACTTCTTTGGTGCACTCATCTGTGTGATAATATCTGCCAAATCTCTTGCTGCTGGCCATGTTGTACACATTTGTGTGTGCGTTCTAGACAGTGTGTGAGACAGGGTGTGTGCATGTGCATGTGTTTTGTGTTTAAGCATCTGGTGTACTCACAGGATATTTCTCCAGAGGTTCTGTCAGTAATGCATCTCCAAATATTGACCGGCAGTACTCTGCCATCTTAGCCTGCTGCTTTGGTCTGGGAGTCATCACACACAAACACAGACACAGACACAGACACAGACACACAAAACACAGCAAACAAAATATCAATATACACTACATATGAATGTTACTCCCAAGAACCCCTTTGGAAACATTAAAAAGACCCCTAACCCAAGCAACCATGAGAACTCTTTCTTAAAGCTGTGCAGGTATATAAACATAATAACATATATAAACAACATGGGGTATTTGCACCTCTGATTTGTATTGATTTGCTGACTTACGAGTCCACATGGTTCTCAAAAGACAGGATGATGGGGAAGGGTGAGGTCTTGAAGGCACACTCTGCTATAGCCTCGATCACCTCCTAAAAACACCAGCAGAAAAGAAAAACATCAACCACATTATTTTAAATTACACTAAATTCACACACATGAGGCAGAAAGTTGTTGCTATGTTGGAGTGATGTAATGCACATAAATGAATGTGACAGCTGGTTTATGTGATAACATGCTGTGGAGTCACAGGGAAAACAGCCTTTCTAAACACTGTCAAGCTTGTGTAGCAGACAGAATCCCATCTATTAACAATGATATGATTCCCTACATTTCCCAAAATGCCTGTGGACCTTCCCCAGAGAGCATTCTCAAACCTGCTCAAATCAATAAATGTAAGAGAAAGCAAAAGATGGGGAGATGTTTTTCTTAGTAGTACAAAAAATAAATTGCACTCAGCCTGATTCCAAATGCAATATGTTGTCTTGCTGTTGTGTTTTATTGAGGCTACTGACGGTGGGAGAAATATATGGCTGAGAGTATCGAATGCTTTTATCAGTTTATGTGTGTGCAAGAGAAACATGGTGGTACATTTTATGGCCAATACTGTGAAAGAAAATCCTGTAAAGTGTGTGCCCAGCCATTCATGTACCTCAAATTGTACGTATGTTTTCCGGAATGGAAGCTGAGCCATGAAGTGGAGTTACCACTCAACTCCAGTGAAGACAGTTCAACATCTGGTATTGGATTTCTTAGCCACTGATTGTCTAAGCCAATTACACCGTCATTAACAACAGTGTCAGCTCAGTTAATGCCATCATTTCCATTTGCGCCATCTCCACCAGTACAAATCTTTGTCTGTGACTCCACCCTCTTCATCAGTGGCTCTCTTCCATCCTCTGACTTGTCACAACTCCTCAATTTCTGTAATTCACTTTCCGGCTAATTCCATTTAGCATAAGCTACTTCTTTTTTATTCTCATTAGATCTAAATTTCCTCCATCTATCAACCTCTCCAGCCTCTCTCTTTCTTTTTCTCCTGACACCAACTCTGCCCTTAGATTTCTACACCCTCTTTCTCATACAAATGCTTTTCTTCTCTTTGTCCTCTTTTGAGACTTCAATTAAGCGCCCCTCAGCGCTTCAGTTTAGGGCCATTCAGTGTGTCCCTGTCTCTCATGATTTTGCCATCTGCTGCATGCATGCCCCACTTTTTGGTTTCTTCCATTTTTCCTTCTTATCCAACTCTGCCTTCTTCCATATTTACTTCTATCTTCTGTGTTGACTGTTTATCTGTCTGTTTATCCATCTGTGTCCTGCATACAATGGTTCAAGTTGGAAAATTTTGAAATCCTCATGAAATCAAACCCCATTTCTGATACTGATACTTCTATAGACAGCATTTTTTTTCTGCAACAGCCAGTTACTGATTTTTTTTCTAACATTCATTTATTACGTCTCTGTGTTTTTATTGATAATTTATTTATTTAATTTTATTAATAATTTTATTGTTGCACTCTGTCACTCTCATTGGATACACAAGAAAACAATTAATGTGTTTAATTCAGCACATTTTATCCTTTTTTAAAGATAAAAGTTTCCATTAAAGTTTCCAGTTTCCATCTACCACTGTCTCAAATTAAAAGCAACGCATAAGTGAAACCTGGGGCAGCTTTTTTTGAAAAGCAGCATTTTTTTCTGTGCTCTGCTTTTGTGCAAGAGCTAGTCACATTGCATGCAGCATAAAATCATGTGAATACCAGCAGCATTTATTATTGAATGACTTCTTATTAAACCTCAATGAGTAATTTTGGCTGTGCTGTTAACAGATTCATCACTTGTTCTCCTACTGCATTTCTGACTAAGTAGATGCTTTAGTATTTAATCTGTACTGTTGCCAAAAGTAATAAGCAATGTCACCAAATCATATAAGACAGAAATCTTATGAATTGCAATTTTTTTTAGCCATAACAGAGCATAAAATAAACCATCTACAGTGTGATCATGACAGTTAAGGTATAAGCATTTAAACAACTGGAGCTTACAATTAGACTTTACTTAAAACCTGCATATTGGTGGTGGAATTTGTTTTGAGCTGTGCATGCTTACTTGCTAATACACTTGTTTATAGCCCTAAAGTGTGCAATACCTCAAATCATGATGACTGTTTACAGGTTGTTAAATGGAATAAACTAGTTATCCAGATGAAGCTTGGCAATAGAAACCAATTTTAACCGTAGTATACCTAAAAATAAAAATTAACTAAAACATAGATGATTGTGGGTGTTAGGTAGAGCCAAATACCAAGAGGTATTCAATCATGTGTACAACATGTGGATTACAACATCTGTCTGTGATGTCTGTTTACTAAAAAGCCTCCTCTGTGTGTCCGTAGACAAACACATTGAAACGTATCTACATACAAAGACATATTAGCCTGTAAACACTCATCCCCTATCATATAATTATCACCCTGCTCTCCACGCATTACCTTAAAGGAGATTTCAGTTGTCATGGTGAAGCCGTGAGTGATGACAGGCTCTTCTTCTGTGGTGCGACCCTTCCAGCAGTCCAGTTCAATGCAGCGGCACCCTGACAGGAGAACCTGCTTGTACATCTCGACTGAAGAGTTTCCCGCGAGCTGGCCAGCTGCACTCGCATAAGCAAGCAAACAAACAAACAACAACAACAACAACAAAAAAAAATTAGCACTTCAGGTAACTGCTGCACTGATCCTGAAGGTACCATGATACCTACAAAAGCGTTTCCTCCCACGTGTCAAGAGCTCATTAACCGTATTAGCTGCTAGCATGCAGTAAAAACAATACAGCTGTCGTTATCTGAAGCTGGCAAATCTCATCAGCCTGTCACCATTAGCAAAGCAATTATCTCTTCACATTAGCAGCATGCTTTCCTGAAACATGGTGGGAGTCGTGTCAAAGTGAGAGGCAGATCTGTGGTCTCACTTTAAGTGGTACTATTTAAGTCTTTTTCCTTTTTTTCACTCCTTCTTGCTCTTCTTTTGACAGACATTTTTTACCAAATTAATTAGAGAATACAAGCATATAGAATATTTTCTTAACAAGAGATCATTTTTTTGTACACTGCAAAAAACATTGCTCTAATTTACAACAGATCAATAGGATGGAAATACATGAACAAATGAGTTGCAGAGGCTGTGGTCAGTCCAATTATCTAATGTGGATCTTTATTGCAAAGATGTGAAACATAAACATTGCAAGGGCAAAAATGCATTTTTCACAGCAGCATCTCTCTGCTGCATATGATAAAAACAAAATGTGTCACTTTGAAAATAGATAAAGAAAAACAGCGTTCAAGAGGGGAGAATTAAGGATCTGTCATTTGTTTTTCTCATTTCTTCCTTCTCAGGCTATGAGGCTGGCTTATTACAAAATTCAATTTTTTTTCATGGCTGAAGAAATTTGATCCACTTGGAAGATTCAATGCTCTGCAGTCCCCCCTAGAATAGATTTGAATAGATGAATTCTAATAACTACTGAAGAGAAAATGGCCTCTGTATTGTGCCTGCTATGCTTGTGCACTGCCAGGAGCCAGTTACTGTGACTACAAGTCTCAAGAAACATTTAAATCATGAATATCAATGAATTGCATCTCATAGTATGACTTGATTGGAGAGGCAACAGATGAAAGGGGGTTTTTGATTAACTGATCTGCGAGGTAAAAAGACAGGTGTATTCACCTGCACAAGAATAATTGTATTTCTAAATGAACAAGTGATCTGTTCATATGTAGAAAAATGAAGGATGCGCATGGACAAATGGTCGAGTCATTTGACTCGATGTATGTGCGTACCTGTGAGGTATGTGTTGTGTGAGGAGTTGATAAAATAGTGGGAGAGGGGAAGGGTCATATCTTCGCTCTGGTCCAGCTTCTCAGGAGGAATGATGCTATTCTCCTCCCCATTCAGATACCTGGCAAAGCCTTCCACAGAGATCTGACCTGCACAAACACAGCACAACACAGCATGTCATTATCATTTTTCACATTCTGGCTGTCACAATATCAGATTACACAACTATCATTGGTCTACAGAAATTCAATATCAACAGAAAATAAAAAAAATGAATAAATAAGTCACTGTGATCAGTTTAATCCATTAATTTGTTTATTTTGTTTTTTTGTTTGTTTTTTTTCACCCAAAATACGAGTGTAAGAAGGTTAGGATAAAGGCTGTCACGACTTTTTCAAAGCTCACAAACAGAATTATAATGAATGCCTTTTTCTGTGTTACTGGCAACTAACATTGAGGTGCATTATTGTCACCAGCTGTAATAGAGAGAAAACAATACATGCGATGAATGGGCTTTGGGCTGATCCTATAGACAGGGTGCAGCTATAGAGTGTTGACAGACGGACTAATACATTGCTAATGGTGACAACAATAAACATAAAGAATGTCGCAACCTTTTCCTTTTAACAACATGAAATTAAACACTGAGCACAGCACATGCTGCTACACAGCTATGAGCCACAAAAACAGTTTTACCTCTTTGTTTTTTTGTATAAAATGTTCAACATGGGTAACAACCTTGATAATGTATATCTGAGTGTTTGTGTGTACACTGTGCTGCATACACATACCGCAGGTGTGTTCAAATAAGCAGCAGGAGAACAAAAATGCTCATAAGCACTAATTAACATGGAGATTACATTAGTGGTGTAATTTAGCATGAATTTTTATTCTGTTTGCTGAAAGCCTCTGCAGTTAATCCTTAAAGCCGGTGCCTCAGTGTTTCATTTTCTTACATTTTACTGTGGGTGTATACTACTCTTAATTAACCACCATTAGAAATATGAAAGATATCAAGGATAATACATGCATGAAAATCTCCTGTTTTCACATGTAGTTTACAAAGCAAACATATTTTACATTTAAGGAACCACTAGCTTTCTGTCGCATTGCTACTGTCTATAACAAGTCATACAGGGACCTGAAAGTGCATAACTGCCCTTGACGTTGTTCTTTCCCTGTTTTGATTGCTTGTCAAGGTCACTCATGTTAAGCTTTGCCTTTTTGCTGTCACCACTGAACTCATGTCTTTGCTGAATGTGCTTAAGAAAATGAATAATGCTAAATAAATAAGTAATAAGCAGCAGGAGAAAAGCTTGCACCTCCAGTCATCCAGACACAACATTAAAATTTCCATACACATTACCATACACCTCACACACCTGTATGAATTTTGAACAAAAGTATACCTGTAACAAGCACCCAAGGCAAAACCATAACACTTACAACCTCTCTACCCACACACATACACACACTCACTTGACATGCTTAATATGGTAAATGATGCAAGCTCGACGGGTGCAGCAGGTCCCTCCGGCCACTTTATGCTAATTAATGCGGTGCCGCCCTCTGCAGACTTGCTGGACTAATTAAGGCTGGCTGCTGTCGGTGACATGTGAGCTCAGTCGCACTCAGCGTCTTCCTCCCTCCTGACTGCCAGGACCTCTGTTTACCAGGCTGAGGCCTAACCTCTGTACCACTTACACAGAAATAGAGGCAGAGCTTCCCAAGACGTTTGTGGGTCAAACAGTGAGAAATGGTGTTAACATGGCTGGGATTAGAGGTGTTCGTACTCGAGTGAGAACCTGCAAGTGTTACTCTAAAGGTGATGACTGAAGGGTGAAGTTAGATCTGAAAGGAAGGTAGTATTAAAGGACATTCAAGTTCAGGGATTAAGGTGTGACTTTTGGCCATAGCAAGGACTCTGCTGAGCTGAGAGGAAACTGCAGCATGAATGTATTCTGAATGAATTGATGACCCATAAGACAAGAGTGGACACAAACTGACATGAAGCTTCCTCTCTACAATCACAGAAGAAGGATACGCAATAATATGCCACAATCCACTCTGGTTAGAAGAGGCTTCAAGTGTTCTGGTTCATTAAACGTTTATTTCATCTGCGTTCAAACAATGTCTGAATGTTTGAGCTAGCACAGACTCAAGAAGCAAGCAGCAATGATAGAGCACTAAAGAGACGAATCAGAGGTTCAACATTCACGAAATCCAAGCTAGAAATAGGGAAAGAGACGATGCAACCAAGAGAGCGAGAAGAAGAGAAACTAAGTTACACCGGCTATTTTGAGGCACACCTAAGGCATGCTATCTACTACCTCCAGTTGAGGTGCATGCATTTATGCAGATTCCCTGTGTACATACATCCATGTGATGCTTTTTCCATGCTATCTCAAAACGCGTGCTTTTAATGCACAAAGCCACCCATCTTTATTTCTATATGCACATGTGAGTGTCCTTGAGAGGGGAAAAGCGTGTGTATGTGTGGAGGTAGCATGTGGAGCTCTGGACCCCTCTGCAGAGCAGATGGCAGCACTTCCTCCGGCTAGATAAATACTTCACATGGGGAAATCTGTCACTGGGACAGAGAAGGGCACACTTCCAGAGAGCCTGGGACAGGCTGGGAACAAAACATAGTTGTCCAGTACAAGCAACATGACTGTAATCGTAGTCGCACACAGGGCGGTCAAACAGGATGTTTGAATGTGGGTTAAAAAATATCCTTCATCTAATTTGGGCACTTGAAAATCATTTTGTCACATATTTAAGAAAAAAGTAAAGTAGGTACTTTACTTAGAAGAGTTTATTAAGGCAGCACTCTGCAAGAGTCAGTGGAGGTTAATTTAGTTCAATGCAATCAGTAGTAGAACGTGCAAATGTGGTAGGCATAATAAAGACACACCGCAGGTTTTTGGATAAACAGCCTTTTCTGGCACTACAGATTAGCATTTTAAAATTTTAAAACACTCTTTTTAATGACAGCCTCCAGACTGTTAGTTTGTTCTCTGAATACTTAAAAATCTATTCAGCCATGTACTGAACTTCAGATATGCAGCAAAGAGACAAAGTATTTAATCTGATGATCCATTATGCTTTAATATGAAGGTTGATTAGTGCTCACTGTTGATGCTTGGGAAACATACCCAATGAACAAACACAAGGTATTGATTGGGAAACTGAAGACATTGGCCTATGTCCTGAAATCAATAAGACTCATTTGTTTAAATGTCTGTACACAGATCTAATCTTTAACTCAAGTTCATAGATAACAAGCAAATTTACAAAGTAGGTGGTCATGATTTAAACCCTTCCTAAGCCACAAAGAGGGAAAAAACACTGGTGATTACAAAGTATAAAATTACTGAAATACACACACAGTAAGCATTTTCAGTTTATTATTCAAAGTATTTTTAAGTGGTTTTGTGTAACATGGTGGAGAAAAAAACAAGAAGTTAGTAAGTCCCTCATTTTGGCACCCTTGTGCAACATGCTGTCCAGCTGAGATTAAATCTGAATTGGCACATAACTGACCTTGATGTCTGATAACTGAAATGGGATGTCTCCAGGTTTGGCAGCTTTATGTCTGCTAACAACTCAGAGAACATGAAAGCACATCATATTAAGGAGTGCTGGATCCCCTACAGTCATCAATCTAGGTTGTTAATGTATAACCTTAAAAATTTTGCTTATTTGCTTATGCATATGTGCAGATTTGTAAAATGCATGTGGGTAATATTTTTATTAATTTGTTGTAAGTGCATTTAAAGTCCATCTTCAGACACATTCTGAAGTGTGTAAAAATACTCTGATATGAGTAATGTTTTGTTTAATATTACTTTTCTTTACAACAGGTTAAAAAAAAGAAGCACATCTCCTTTTTCACCCTAATTGAGAAATCCTGCATCTATCAATCAAAGGCCTCAGGCCCCGCCCACCAGCTCTGCTCATGCTGGGTTGACCAGTGAAACAGCAGTGTGCATCAAAAGGGTTTTTGTTAGATGAAACATGGGAGTATTCAGTTCTAACGCATGCGGGACTCAGATGAGGTGTCTGTTGTGCATCACAGTCAGCGACAAACAGAAACAGAATTGTTAGTGTTGTTAGCAACTTTCATTTGTTCATGATCTTTGTGAGTTTGTTAGCTTGTGATTGTCAATGGCTGACCCAGTGTTTGTGGCTGTGTTACTGTGGATACTTCAGGACACTCTTTCACTCTCTCTGTCTTTCACACACACACACACACACTCTCTCGCTAAATCCACTCAAGGATTCTACACATGTAATCCTATTCTCATAAATAAAATGGCAGGGATTGCCCTCTGTTAGGTTTGGCAGTGTTTGGAGTGGCTGAAACATTTTAGTGGTGGTGTTTTGTGTTATTTACAGACTTCTAACATTCCTTTCCCTGGCACCCCACTACGTTCCCTCACTTTTTGAGCGTTGCTATGACAACACTCTTGCCAAATTTATTGGCGGTGGGGGCTGTGGTAAAGGGTTATAAGGGTTTGAAGAGGCTGGGTATGTCTGGGTCAACTGTGTAAATGTGTTCGCTTGAGCTTTCCAAACTGTTTCATTACAAAACACAACTGCACTTTGTGATTTATCAAGTTTATTTACTTTTTTGCACCTTATTCATTGTATAAGAGGCTGCTCCTGATGGTGTTTTATGTGTCTTCATGTGTACATATGAGCATGACGGTGTGCTTGTGTTTGTCCTGACAGATATTTGAGCTACTGACCTTTCTGTGCCAGTGAAGCATTGGGTTCATATTTGTCCACCAGCAGCTGGACCTGTTCTGGTTTGAGTGGAGGGTAGAGTATCTCATTCAGCCGAGGGTCTCGCTGTTTGTTGTTAATAAACTCTGTCATCTGCTCCACTGTAAGGTATGGACGGCTTTTGGCACCCCTGAAAAGAGAGGAGAGGATAAGCTGAGTGAAAAAATAGGTAAAAGGGAAGTGAGAGGAGGGATGCAAAAACAGAATTAAAAAATTATTGAGTTCTGGTAAAATAAACCAAGGAGGAGGTGAAAGCAGGGAAGGAGCGGTAAGTAAAGAGCTGGCACAGAGATGCGCAAAGAGAGTGTAACAAACACGTAAGGGAGCTGAGGATTAAATGTTTGTGTTGAGCAAATTATGAGATTTGGTTAAATGCCTTTCATATCAAAGCCTGTTCAGACTCTTATGCCGTCTCACTTCGCTGTGATTAAAATCTATGAGTGGCCCTGTTCGTGCTGGCACGCTGCCTCAGCTGATGGTCTGAGTCCCTCTGGGCCAAGGGGCAGCTCTGCTTCTGCAGCAGGAAGGGCCACTGAGCCAGACTGGAAGCGTCACATTCAGGGCCATTACAACACACTGTGTCACATGAGCTACACTGGCCTCTCAAGAATGGCAGACATGATCTAGCTACCATCTGAAATGAATGAGAGATTGCTAAGAAAAAATCAAGAGAAATAAAACTCTCTTTTCTTCTAGGCTGAAAAAACTGAGTTATTGAAAAGATTACTGCTTCCTGGAAGACTTTTTAAAAGACTAGTACAAGTAGAGCAAACATGGTTCTTACACGTCAGAGAAGATGTGGTCCAGCTCAGATCGAGGGCAGATGTTGTTCAGGAACATGTTGTAGACCTCTGGAGTGAAATCTTCCTGGGGGATGGAGTCATTCTGCAGAAGACAATAGCAACATGGTCAAATACAAACACACTGTATGTACAAATTTTGGGACAGCAGGTTGCCTAGATGAGTTTAAAAACTCAAAATCTGTAGCATGAAAAACTTTTATCAGTTAATTTTAGTATTGACACCTTAATTTTTAATGGTGTTATTGAATATGAAATCTATTTTAGTGCAATGTTTGGGTGCCAAATTTTTTTTGTATTGGCAACTGAACATTAGCCTCATTCAAGAGCATTTTTGAATGTTTATCCTAAAACACTTATTTTTTTATGCTTGTATATTACAA
This sequence comes from Acanthurus lineatus, assembly GCA_029814665.1. NCBI lineage: Eukaryota > Metazoa > Chordata > Actinopteri > Acanthuriformes > Acanthuridae > Acanthurus > Acanthurus lineatus. Next base: position 7,019,034 of record JAPZDV010000010.1, on the reverse strand, counting down.
GTGAGATTCAGCAAACCCTTGTAACTGCCTAACAATGGATCTGTTATTTTTTGTATCCTTTATATCTTTTAATGGATATAATCTAAAACTACAAACTTGACACTCCAAAATGCAAAATCTGTACATTGTTTTGTTTATTTTACAACCCTAAAATTACGTATAATTCCTGCTTTAAAATGTACAAATGCAACAAAATCTTTGTTGTATATTTTTGTTGAGTTTTGTGCTGACACAAATTTGTTTACAACAATGCTCACACTCAGTAGTATCTGTAATTTAATTTAACATTATGATTCATTTTCTTTTGTTGCTTACTTTCCGAGCAATATCAATCAGAGTGAGGAAGGAAGTCAGCAAACTTAACATAACTTGATCAAAACTTTAACACATTACTTTGTGAACATTTCTGCCTGAGTCAGTCACATGGACTTTTTGTTCTGCACTTGTGGCTGTTTAACATTTACATACAAAACCCTCGACTCCATGTTATTTCCCCGCATCCTGATACTAAATATTTTGTTTTAATTGTTTTGTTTGATATATTTAGCTGCAGATGCCACATAATGTGGGTTTAAAGCCTGACTATCTTTACAGTCCTGGACCATCAGAAAATTGTTAGTACAAAAAAAATGATGAATGGGACGAGTTGTGCTGATGTGTCATCGAGAACAACGTGTATTTCATGCAGTGAAATGTTCCACGGCTAACCCCAACCTTTAGTCTCCCTCTGGAAGTGATTACATATGCATACATTTCAAACACAAACAATTAACAAAGCACGAGTGCCACCAATTTTCACCACGACTTAAAAAAAGGGTTAGCCATGAAGGCTTTTTATAGAGCTATCAGAGCCAAACAGGTCTGAAAAAGACACAGCGTGCTGAGCAGCAGGCGATAGCTTTGTGCTACAGGAAACAGAGCAGAACCAAACACTCCTCGAAAGAAGCGAGAGAAAAGCAGATGAGAAAGGATGCACCGGGGGGGGGGGGGGTGCAGGTCAAGCCCAGCCGCAATTCAGTGATTCATTCTAAAGACCTTGGTGCGAGCCACGTTGTGAAAGCGCTTTTGCCTGCGAGTGTGTGTGTTTGAGGGATTAACAGCTCTATCGTTTAGAGTGTAATTACTTGCGCATTGGAACAACAGCAAATCCCACTGGACCTTTACACGGCACCATGTTTTTACCTCCTGCTCTCCCCCTGTGCTAATTATGTACAGTTTGCTCTTAGTGTGTGTGTTTGTATTTCTGTGTGTGTGTACGTGTTCATTCTGATTGCATTGAGCCGTACTGTATGTACATATGTGCCAGCATGTGTTCGAAACTGCATTAAACAGCCTTTCCCACTTCCAAACATGCAAATTGCTCGCTTGTGCTGAAATGCAAGAGCTTGTTTGCTGTGTTGGGGGGAGTGTTTACACCTCAATGCATGAGGGGGCAGCTCCTCTCTGGTGATATCTGAGTGAGGTGAAGATAAAACAGCTTTTGTCATCTCTATTGCTCCCACAGGGTCTATTTGTTTCATTACAACCAAGGCTACATCAGTTCTGAGTGGGAAGTCATGCAGACATCCAGAAACTGAGACTCCAAACAAATAAGTAAAGCAGCAATCAGCTGCTGTTTCAGGAGATTTGAGACTGAGCCGAATGGTGATAGGACAAACTAATGGATGGACGGAGAGGATGAAAGAGCTTGGAGACTAAGATAAGAAAGGGAGGCAGAGAGGGTGGGGACACGGACAGAAGGTTTAGACACAGAAAAATATGAGAAGATTGAAAAAGATCGAGCTTCAGGATTTTGGAGTCTCACTCTGCCAGATGCAAGGTTACAGTTTTCCAGGGCTGTCTCCACTCGCTTCCTGTCGGCTGAGAACATCCTGAAGATGCTGCAGGGACACAAAAACACACCCTAATGAGAAATCATAGAAAATGCCAAAAAGACAGAGGAGTTTTCACTCTGATTCCTCTGTGTAACACTGATAAATCCATCAAAGCTTTTAACTGATACTTAATAAGGACATCCTGTCAGAAAGTCTGATGCTGCAGCAGCTGATGGTAAAAAGGATGGAAGGAAAAACATAAACTAAAAAGGGTGCATCATATGTTTGTCAGAAAAGAATGCAATCACAGCCTGCAGGGAAAAATACAGATTAAAAGGGAACAATGACACAGGAAATTACTGAATTAAAAATGAAAATGTAATATATGCAGTATAAGAAAAACATCTGAACAGAAAGTACAGAGACATCATGGGACAAAGAGGAAGGTACTAAATCTAATCCAGTCTAATGCTGCAGCCCTGCAATAAATTCTATGAGGTTATAATGTTCCATTTCTATTGGAACTGTTTTAAAGAGCTGTTTCAACTTTCTGTACATCCTTAAGGCGGTGAATATTTCATTACACAAGGATGTACTTGTATTATTTTGTCAACCCTAACTGACACACAAAAAACCCGCCAGAGTGTTTTTTTCCAGTGTGGCAGAACGATAATTGGCGCAGTCAGACGTTTCTCCAGTGATGAAACAGTGCAGTGGAGATAGAGCTGCCTATGGGAGACCGCATGAGCACACACTGTGAAAAATACAGTTGTTTTCACTTGATGAGCTTTGAAGTTCCAATGTTAATGGACATGCAATACAAAACATACTGATACTGTTCTCCAGATGGAAACACCACATGTGCATAAATAATGTGATATTGTCTGTAATTCTTTATAAAGACCAAATAACCACAAATATGTGTACTGTTTTCATTTCTTCTTATCACTGTCGTTATCATTTTCATTATCATTACAACTGTCATTATCATCTCACAGTTTCTTAGACACTGTATTGTGTCTCGCCAGTCACATAACTAGGTGTTTGTCTTGTGTAAATAAACAAATGGAGATTACATTTTTTTTATCTTCACAACTAATCATTTCTTATGAAAACCATGTATCTCTGAAGCATCACATTTTCATGAGCTAAGATAAACAGACCTGTTTCCCGCTTTGTGACACTGCATTTTTCACATCTTCTAATATGTTTTTGCGTTCTTTTAGCGTTAGAGATACACTGTTTACTCAGAGGATATGCTTTCTTGCTTCATCCGTCATTTGAGTGTCAAGACAAACAGTGTCTTTGTGTGGTTGGGCTACTGTCCTCTGTTTTATTCTGGTGTATATAGACAATAATTAAGATTTATTACAATGAACTTTCAGTATTGTTACCGCTTTTTGCAGGCTGTTTAGCTCTGTTTCCATTGGCTGTAACCTGTTTTAATTACATGCAGAGGTATTCCTGTGCACATCCATGAGTGCATACAGTATGCTCAGTGGGAGAGCAGAGTCAAGCTGACATTAGTCAAGCTGACATGTCCTCCCAGCTAGGAGGTTAATTCCCTAAACGGCAAGGAGTGTCTCTCTGTCTCTCTGTGTTGACACCCACTGTTTTCCTCTGCAGCTCTGAGGGAGGTTATCTCAGAAGTTCATTGTTGCCTGCATGAAAGCTCAACTTGACTAATGGTGATAGAGAGAGTGGGGTTTTTCAGTGAGCTCCCAGATAAGTGAAACTGAAAATGAAATTCACAAAAATAAAACGCACACACATCACATCCCAGCACATTCTGAGCGGGAGTTATTGACAGATATAAATGGGGCTTGCCCAAGGCACACGCACATACACACACACGCCCACACACGCAAACACACACAAACACACAAATAAATAAGGGTGGGCTATTTACAGATAGAGGAAAGGACAGTGGTAGGAATTAATGGAGCAAATTTTACTGCAGAGCTGAAGAGTCAAGGAATGAATAAAAGGGAGTATTGTGAAGACAGAAGGGAGGGGGTAACATATTCTAATGAATGCACAGATACCCACACAGAAACTGTGTGTATACTAAAGAGTATTCATGCTCATAGTAATGAGAGAAGGCAGAGTAAGCTGATCAAAAGAGTGGAAAGGTAGCAGGGGAGAGAGGGATGAGTAAAAGAAACTTACTTCTTGACAGGGATTCGCCCCTCAGGGTTGAGCTGCAGCTTCAGCCGAGTGTATCTGTATTGGACAGAGCACACAGCTTACACAACATGCAATCAGCAGTTTGTCTGTGTGAGTAATGGACTCACTCAAATTTAATTTCTGTGTGTGTTTTGCTGACTGACGTACTTGTCCATAACAATTTGCCACGTCTGCCTGTGAGCGGCTGGGCAAAGTCTTACGACAGTTACAGACATCGCTGTGATGAAATACATACTTGTGTCTCTATACTGCTACACCCAGTATCTTACTTAATGTGCAGACTGCTCTGCACACACCACAAATATTCAGCTGTGTTCATATGGCAGGTTCAGACTGTGGCTAATCCCTGGAAGTCTTGCATTGGCAGCACAGAGCCGTGCAGTAGCAGCAGCAGCAGCAGCAGCAGCAGCAGCAGCGCAGCCTGAGCTATAAATAGCTTAGCTGCAACAGGAGCCATCATTACAGGCTGGGCTTTAAGTGGCTGCTGGCTAATAATTAATATCCATTACAGTGTCCACTTCATAGGGCGAGCCGGCTGCCATGGGCAAAGTCACCGATGACTATTATGGTTACCAGCCCAGACTGGGTTTTGTCTGAAGTGTTTTTTTTTCCTCTGAAGAGGGAAATGTGTAGAGAAAATGTTGAGTGTCGGCAGAGAGAAAGCTAGTTGCCAACCACTGACGTCAGTAAGGCTACATAAGGTTGATTTTAAAAAAGGAGAGAAGAAGAGCGTGATGATGGCTCATGAACAAGGAAAGGAGGGGACAACTGTTTGTTTCTTGATGTCCTCATCTGCTTTACAACGGTTTGTTTTATTCATTAAGATGAGTAATGACTTGCATCTGTCTCCTTTTCTGTCTTACTCACTGTTTTCTCTCTCTGCTTGTCCCTGCTCTCTCTCTCTAATCAATCCTAAACCAAAAGGTCAGTTTCTAGTTTACCAACAGAAGTACAGATATTATTTCTGCACATCTGCTTACTTTTTTCCACATATGATGAAACACAAAAGACCACTTGGTAAATTCCCAGCTTAGTCACAAACCACCCCATTGTAAAACATGCAGTTCATCCCTAATCATCAGCGCACAGGGCAACATAATCCAGGGAGTGGCCTCAGCCCTGATGCATCGATCTGTAAGAACATCCTGCAGCGAAAAGTCATTTGAAGACATGCTGGGTTCTGTTTTTTCTTTCCTGTTACTGGGAACATCCACTCTGACCCTCAAACCCCCCCTGCCAAAAAAAGAAAAGATATCAAAGCCTTAAGAGCTGGCAGTGAGAACTGACCTCCTGCAGACGACCATCAGTGGGGGTGAGCCTCCTCATGTTGTAGTTGTAGTGGTATGACAAAGGATCACTGTATTTCTCAGCAAGCCTTGCACAACAACTGCTGCTGGGAGCAACCAGCGTGACTGCGAAACCCTCTCTATTCTTCAGCTCTCTGCATACTATGTGGTCGATGGCCACTTTTATTGTCTCATAAGTCAATTAGCCTCCTCAGGTGTGCCAGTTAATGGCTCTAGTTCACTGATAAACATCAGACAGCTGGGAGTTGTCACTGAGCAGAGGCGAGCATATTCTCTCAATACAGGAGATTCATATTTAGCCTCTCTCTGCGTGAGTTTCGTTCAGTCACTCACTGCACACATAAATCAGCTGTAAGCCACACATCAGTGAATGGGCTCTAATCAGATCAATAGAAACATGAAAGCCCCCAGACACAGTTGTTACACAGGATCAGCAGTACTGTGGGGCCAATTGATGATAAAAACTGTCTCACTGGACAAAAAGGCTGATGCATTGATGAGGGTCGAGGGGGTTACCCATGTAATCGGCTGCAACATTAACATTTTGACACCACTGCATGTGCAAGTCAGCAACCCTGAACCTGTAAGAGGACCAAGTGACACGTCCATCCTCAGTGCGACAAAAATAGAGGAGAAAAAAAGCACCATATTAATGCATACTCACACACACAAGTACCTGCTGTCACGTGTGCATTCTCAGCCCGAGACACTAATAAGCGTACTGAGAGTCATGTTCATGAACTTATACACATCTCCAGCTGTTTTATTTATTCTCCTACTTACTTTCTGTCTATTTTTTCCCCTCCCCTCTCTCTCCATCGATGTGAGGTGAAGTGACCTTTAAATGCTCAAACCCTCAGGCTTCCTTGTGGAGCTGTAAAAAGCAACTTCTCACCTACTATGTATGTGTGTGTGTGTCAGTATTTTACAGCACATATGTACCATGTTGTATGCATAAAGGTGTGTGAATGTGTGTTTTTAATTGCATAATTTGTGCAGTTATGTGTATGTTACCTATGTTTTTGCATGTATATGTGAGTAAACACTTATTGTGTAGAGCTGTATTGTGTGTAGGAAAATTGGAGCACTAGTGTGGCATAAAAGTCAGTTGTATTTTTCTTTTTCAGAGGACGCCTCATTTGTTTTTTCTTGCTGTTTCTGTTTATGTAAAATACAGTACATACCTGATGAGATGCTTGTGACAAGTGACATGTTTTGTTTCTTAGCAGAGCTACTTTTCATATTTATTTTTTGTGCTGTGTGTGTGTTTGTGTGTGTGCGTGTCTGTGTGTAGCATGCATGTGTGTGGGTGACATACGCTTTCTCAAGGCAGGCCTCTCTAGACATGTTCTGTACCAAGAGGTTAGATGCCAGGTTGAAGAGCTCCTCTGCCCATTCCTACAGTAAAAAAAAAACAGAGGCAGGCACACACACCCACAAACATCCACACACACCTGTGTGAACAGAGAGTAAATGGGAACTTGTTTCAATCTGTCCTATTAATTGGCACCTTGAAAAAAAGGAAGTTGAGATAATGATCACATTATTGTTACATGACCTTCACATCATTTTAATTAACCTTTAGAGCAAGCTGATCATTCTAGCTTTCATGTCTGCAATATTAAACATATGAATATTTTCTGTTTGGTCTTTTATACCTTTTTTTCAGTCTTTTTAGGAAAAGGCTTCAAACACAAATTTGAGTAAGACAACAGGCTTTGTAAACTGTGAATAAAAAAACTTAATTATTTTCGAACAAACTTAGGTTACCAGTGATGGTTTTACAAAGTGATCCTGTAATAGTGTAATATTTAATGCCCTTTAAACAATTGTTCCATTGAGTGGTGAAACTTGCTCCTTGTCTCTCAAGGATCCCCCTTTCATTTCCAGTAAAGATACTATCATCTGCTGCCAATAAGCCTGTTTAACTGTGGAATGTTCCTAACGGGTGTTTTTGGAGTGTTCAGCACCTTCCCAGTCTTTTGTTGCCCCTGTGTTGACTTATTTATTTCATTTCTTATTTTTGAAAACGTTTCTTCTGATTTCAGCAACACGTTTGCAATACATATGCATGAAGCAACCAAGTCTTGCAATGATCACAAAGTGTCTGCACTCTTATGTGATCAGTTATGGTGGTGGTGTCCTACTACAGCATGCATCAGAATTCAGGGGTTACATGAGGCGTGTGCCCAAGTGAGGAGAGCTTAGGCTGGCTAGCCTAGCCTGCCGGCTAGCTGATCTCTGTGACTAACTCTTTGGCTGTCAGCACTGTCAGCAAACTGCCAGGAGACAGGCTCCATGATATGCTGGGATTTTATAACTGAACCATGAGCAGGATGCAGCCTTTAACCTTCTCTGACTATGTGGATATCTGATATAAAACAGATATAAGAGTTTAGTGTATATGCTTTGCTTTTGCTTCCGTGGAGAATATTTACCTTAGCCGTTTCCTCCTGGAAGGCCATGAAGTTCAAATAGGTTATGTTGACCATGTCAGGGCCGCTAACCACGGTCAGCATCCTGTTCTCCATCTTCCCTGCCAGCGTGCTGACATCCAATAGCTCTCGCAGTTTGGCCTCCTGAACAATGAAAAAACAAACAAACAAACGAAAAAAAGGACTCATCATCAAGGTCAAATTGAGAAAACCAGAAAAAGTTATCAGGTTCAGGTGTAAGGTGCATTTTTCCCTTAGAGAAACAGATCTGTGTGGCATGCTAGCTTCTAACACCGGCTGCATCCATGCTGTAAACTACCCCACCTTTACAACAACAGACCTTAGATCATCCAAACATGCACAAAAACCTGAGCAGCTTAACAAACCTTTCATCAGCGGAAAGACAAATGATACAAAACAGGCTGCAGAAAAAGACAAGGTTATGTTTTTTTGGGAGGAAGTAGGAGACAGTACTGCTCTGTATCAGAGTATTTTGGTCTGATGTCGATTTAAAACAAAACTTCCCTCTGAATGCACTAAACTGAAACAAGACCTGCCAGCATTTTGTTGCCTGAGCCTCCTGTGACGGCTGATTTGTGTGATTAATGAGAGGTCAGCTGTCTGAGGCAGAGTGTGAGGTGCGTGGTGAGATGCTACAGCCCCAGTGGATCCCAGTGTGCCTCGCAGGTTCCATATTACAGGCGATAAAGGCAGCAAACAAGCAGCAGTATGACAGGAGACATTTTCAAGTGTAAACTAATTAAAAGGGCTTTGAACTAAAATTAAAAGGAACGACACTGGTGAACACACTAGTACAATATGTAGACTTTCAGTGTTTCAAAGCACAAAGGGCCACAAAATATCTGTAAGGGATTCATGGGGTTATTTGCTTTCAATAAACTAATTCTCTGACTGAGAGCTTAATGCTTTTAAAATCTTGCTTTTCAGCTTGTTTTCAGCTTGGAAAACATCCCCGTGTCTCCTCATATTTTTCAGCTTAACTGTGAAAGATGGTACTAAAAAAGAGCAGCCAATGTACATCAGCGTCTTGTGAGCAAGCATAACATCACAGGAAAAAATGTTTCATGAAAAATTGTCAGAGGATTCATTTTGCAAAGGAGATCTCAAGAGGATACTGTTCAAAGGGGTTTTTTAATAAATGCTTTCACGAACACTGCAAATTCATGAGAAGAAATTATACCCATCTTGAGCAACGCAATTTTCATATTTAATTCCCTGTAACCATCATCATCCAACAAATTCAGCAAATTCAGTTAAATGAGACCTTTGTTAAGAAGTCTCTTGTGTGTGTGTTAGGTGCTGGCAACAGTTCAGTTCACACAGAAAAAAGCTCTGGAGGATTCGTATTCAGTAGAGGTTAACATTCAGAAAAAACTAAAGCAAACTTAGTTTAGCAAATATACATTTAAGCAGCTCATCTTTGGAGCAAATCATATAAAAAACAAATAACAGTATCTCGAAGGTGCAAGACACGAATAATAATGATCTTTTTCTCCCCTTTGCAGCCCAGTGGGCAAGCAGCATACAAAATGGTTGCTTCAGCTTAATTAACACAACAAAAAGGCCCTGCAAAGGATTTTGTAGCAAAAGAGAATGAGCTCCTACTTATTTAACCAATCAAATAAAGAGCATTGTGTCCTGTGTCAAGCTGATAAATGTCCTCTACACATCCCTCACACCCCCACCCCAAATCAAACTGTGCAGCTTAGTGGCGCCTGTTATTATCATGCTGAACATTTCTGAGACAGAACATTTTCCCTGTTGAAGAATCTTCCAGCTCTGACAGCCTGTCTGTCTGCCTGCCTCTCATCTGCGCAATATGGCTGCATTGAGAGCTACCTCCTTAAAAATATGCTTTCCAGAGGAAAAAGCAGAGATTTAACACACTGCACACTGCAAAAATGACTGTTTTTCCAACGGTCATTTGCAGATAACTCATCAGGTTAGGGTTACTGTACGCAATCCTGGGCCTGCTTGCCAATCAACTGAACACAAACCGCTGATCTGAAGTCAAATCCATCACTGTCCACTTATGTTCTCTGAATGCCAATGGCCCCATCAATCGAAACATAAAAAGCCACTTTCAATTTGCTAAAACACATTATGCCTAAGTACCTTTTGAGGGACGCTTTGGCAAACTTTCAAAGATGAAAGGCGTCTGAGAACAGATGAGACAACAGTAAGGTGCATATTTCATATATTACAGCGCTTAGACGTCAACACAGTTTGATCCTGTCTTGATGCTACTTGTTGTCATTAGCTAAACAGACAGCACGTCTCCTTGTAAGCATGTAGAACACAGCTGAATTGGGTGGAAACAGCAGGCACTCGCAGCACATCGGCTGGAGAGAAACAAGCTAAAGTTAGAGGCAGGTCCTGCTGGACGGAAGGGCGGGGAAAGGGGGATGGTGGCATCAAGAGAAAGAGAAGTAAAGCCATGTAGAGAACAGAAGGAAAGAGGAGAGTCCCAGCCATGTGAGTGCAATGACATCTGTCTTGGTGCATAGTGGGAGCCACTGGAAGTATGCCTGAGGCCCGAGTTACCACAGAGCAGGGATGCTTGGGTGGGTGGGGGTTGGTTAAGATTTGGGTTGATGGTGCAATTAAAGCAACGTGATGGTTTTCAGTTGCACACAAAAACATCACTATCTGCTATTCCTGCATAAAAATGCATGGCGTGTATTTGAGTGGCAACGCTTGGAAATGGGTGTGTTTGTTCAGGCATACATGGTTGCATGTTAGCAGCTGCAGCGTGTCAGTAAGAGAACTCTTCTCAGTCACTTAGCATTCATGTGGAGCAGCAGCCCCGAGGATGTAAACCGACTTCCTCTTCCTGCATAAGTTTGTCACAAGGCCGTACCTGTCAGCAGCCATGCACTCAAACTGAGTCACACTCTGTTGGGCACAGGAGAACGGATTCAGATTGGCAAAGGGAAGCCAGCCTCACCGCAGGTCATTAAACCTGCAGCACAGCACCTGTCTAGACACACAAACACACACACACACACACACATGCCAAGTTGTACACTCAGTCACAAACGCACACACATCAGGATCAAATCAAGACACACACACATACGAACGCACACTCAGTCACATGTCCACACAGGGATACCAGATCAAAGGAAATGTCAATATGAATGATTGATGATGACCCAGCTACCTACACACATGCCACTCCCAACCTGCCTTTATGGATTGCATCACAGGTTGTGTAGTTGGTGTGATGGCAGATATTAAATGATCTGCCTTAAAAATAAGCTGAACAGAAATTTTATTTAGAACAAACAGTGTTGGCAACATTGTATGTGTTTATTAAGTGTTTCCTGTACAGAAGAGTGTGGGCCGTTTGAAATTATTGATCGGGAATCAGGGATAGCCTCTTTAATAAGTGAACAGTGTCTGGTTCAAGGAAGGCTAGCGTACAAATTGATGACACAGTTTCTTGAGAGGCACTTTTCTTCTTAATGTACCAACTCTCCGAAGACACACAGTTCATAGCAAAGTGTGAAAAATCATCAGGGTGCCTGCACTTTACTTGACCCTACCAAACTGTGAAGTTTGTTGCAATGTGCACAGCATTTTTTTAAAGCATTCTTACTGTTAATATGTAAGAATGTAAGAGGCACAGAGTGATTTTAGAGATTCAAGAATATACACATACACACAGATTGCACATACACAGATTAAATATTATATAATTTATATAATCTGGGATTTGAAAACTGGTGCAAATAGTCAGATATCTTCAACATCTGCTGTGTATCATCTCATCTGACCTCACATTTTTTACAAAGACCTCTTGACTTCCCTTCATCTTATCAAACACTCAATTACAGCCCTCTGAACCTCAGAGACCTAAGGGTTGACACAAACATAACCTCATATGAGCTGAAAGGCTTGAAAGTTACAAATTCAACTTTGACATCAGTATTCAGAGGAGCACATCTTGACATTTGGAGCTGTGACACTGCTGAAGGCACTGCAGGTTATGAGCAGAGCACCAGTATTCCTGCTGTTGACTACCCTTGTTAACTAACAGAGCGGCAAGATGCTGCTGGTGGAGCAGTAAAAATGCCTTGGGCAATTGGAAGGAAATTATGGGATATCAAGCTGGGGGTGATGGGCTCATTCTGCCACACTAATACTGTGCAGACGCATGTTTTGTCATTTACTTGCACCCATGTGTGCAAATAGATGCTCAGCAGTGGCTGGAAGATGATCTGCCTTAAGTCAATTATGTCGTTTTACTGTTGTGTAAGGATTTATTCAAGTGTGTGTTTGCCTGTTTGCTGTGTAACGTGTGCTTTCTTGTTTATCAGCCAGTATCACATGGTCTATGGAGCATTTTACCCAAAGCAAAGCTAATCCTAAGACGTCTTCCTCTTCTGGCAATGCAGTCATTTATTTAAGAGGGTCACGCTGCATCTGCAGAGCATGTTTTAAACATTAGCCACATCATGGTTTACAAAGACAGAAAGCAATGAAACACTGATCCCGTTAAAAGAAAGAGCCTCGTCTTTCTTGCTAAGCTAAAGCTGCTTTGTGTAAATGACCTTAATAATCATCTGCTCACATGCATGCAAGCGCACATACTGACACACATGTAGAGACACAAAAATATAGACAGATGCCTCCAATCGCCCTTTGCATCAAAAGCAGACACATGAGCATGTGCGCACTGTGAAGGAGAGGATTGTTTTTATCTATTTACACATTCATATCCCCTTGAAAATGTTTTTCTGTACATGTTGCTGATCTCTGAACAGTGTCACCATATGCAGTATGTTTTATTCAAAAAACATTTTTAACAACCAGCAGGCAAAAAATAAGGATACTTCATACATGTTCGGAGCAGAAACTATAACATATCAGTGTCAAATTTGTAAAAGCCCTGCAGCTAAATGGACTGTAGAAGCTGCACACGAAGGACTATAAACCAAGAAGCAACAACTGTGTGTGTGTGTGTGTGTGTACATACACACACACACACACACGCACACACACACACACATATATATATATACACACACATTCATATATACACACACATACCTATATACATATT
>JAPZDV010000010.1:6936417-7006102 GCA_029814665.1 Acanthurus lineatus | reverse complement strand
ACACACATTCATATATACACACACATACATATATACATATTTATATATTTACATACACACACACACCCACCCACACACACACCCATGCATACACACACCTCACACCCTCACAGTGGGGAACTACACCATGGAGCTTTTCTGCTACAGGAGGACACTATGTAGTTCAGCTTTAAAGCTTTTCTGCTGATCAAACGGCCTGTTTGATTCAGCCCTAAATACCAGCAGCCTTTCATACATTGATGGGAGAGCTGTCTGTTCCCATTACAGCTATGCAGTTTTAGATTTTAAACTTCCTCTACTTGGAAACAGCCAAACTATGTTTTATGGCTTGGGGTGAAACTCCAATACAACGTGTATCATGGACAGGCTGAGGATAAAACCCCCACAGAAAACTGCACTGTAACAATGATCAAAGAACAGAATTTGGAATGGGATGACACTGGAGGTGTGAGTGTTTCATTCTGGGGCATCCACATCCCCATCTCTCTTGCTTTCTGCATCCAGCTCTTATCCCTTCATCTTTAAGGCCCTTCATCTGTAAGGCTTACTGTCTGGTCTTTTTTTATTTTTCTCCCACATGGTCATAACTCACTGAAGCACTCAAGTGTCAGTGGATGCAGACCACCACAGTTTCACGAGGCGGAGAATTGACCGCGAGGCCCGGAGTAAAAGGTCAGCGCTTCATCAGTCAGCAATCAGTTGATGCATCACTGACCACAGTGTGGAACCAAGTTTGCACACACTTGGCTTTGTTCGTGTGTGTATGTGTGTCCCTTAAATTGTAAGCCAAAAAAAGACCCTCTCCAAAATGGTTAAAGGGTTTGCTACAGGTTGAGTGTGCCAAAAACTGTGCTAATTTCTTAAAATGATGCTTATTTTCCTTTAAGCAAGTTCATATAAGCTGTGATGCAGCTGTATTGGCTAAAGTCCATTAGTGAAGCATCAGTGTGTGAGTTTAAGAATGCAAAGCAGCCTATAAAGAACTGCAAAACCGGGAAAACATTTCAATTTACCCAGCAGTTTTTTGAGAGGAAGACATTATCCCTGCTAAGTGAAATCATTTCCCTTTTTATTTCTCGTGTTTGATTGAGGGGTTTATTAGTTAAGAAGTGGATTAGACAGCCTGATTAGAGGGAAGCTTTAGATCACCATTAGCTCTCTGCTACAATATTTATGTCACTAGTAATATGTTGTGTGTGTGTTTTTGGTGCTCATGCATGGAAGTGCAGATAAAAAAAATGCAAGGGAGGAGGCTAAATGCTCATATGAACTCAGCAATCTCTCGTTCAAGCTCCTCAATCAGGGCATTTCATTAACCCCTGAAGCAGTGAGACATGAAACGAGAGACAGAGGGGAGATAGAGAGCACATATAAAGCCATTTCCAAAATGCCAGCACATCAGCTATAACTTGTGCTGACAGAAGCCCATTTCCATGTCTTGGGGAAGTTGCCTAACATTCACACTGAATGCTAATCATCCAGTGACGCACAGTGGAACTGAGCATCATAGACTTTAGGAGCAGAGTGACAAATGCAATTTTTTTTTTTTAAAGAGCAGTTACACAATGTCTATATTTCTCATTCTGTCATGAATAATCTAATCATGGATCGCACAAACTTAGCACAGTAATTCCTCTGCGGACTTTATTCTGCTGAACAGTGAGACCTCTGTCAAACTTTCAATATGCCTGCAGGGTAGCTGCACTCCACACTCCAGGCAAAAAATGTATGTGAAATTCATAAAATGAGATGTGTTTGATGTAGTGCTGTCAAAGTTAACGCGTTAATTTTGGAGATTAATTTAAAACATTTAATGCTTAAAAAAAAAAAAACCTAATTAACGTTGTTTTGTTTACTTCCGATGGCACCTGACCCATAACCTTTGGTCTTTCTTTGTGTTGATTCTACATTAATTTTATGATTTTTCATAAATAAATATCTGCTATAGTCTTAAGTAGAAAAAATGTGATTAATTACAGAAAATTGTGCGATTATTTAGTTACATTTTTTTAATCGATTGACAGCCCTAGTTTGATGTATCATTTCAGAATCTTTAATAATTCTGAAGAATCATAAATCCACTCAGCAATCTAACTCAAACAATTTATCAAATTTTCAAGCCTAGAGCTGTAACCGTTCTGACCAAGTGAAAAATTAAATTTTTAACATTCTGTAGCATTCCGTGTTGTATCAATGTTTCACAAAACATGATTTATGTCCAATGAAAAGATATCGATGATCATATACACAGTATTGCTGCTGTGATTTTGAATTCCAAGCAGTTGATTTAACCTTAAATCTAAAAAAAAAAAGATTACTGGGCTTCAGAGTTAAGCTACATTAGAACATATATTGCAGTTTGAAAGAAAGATGTAAGTAACCTGCCCACTATCACAGTGGACACCACTATCATTAAGTGGAATAAAACAGCAGATGTCTGACAGCTGTGACTGCACCCTGGGCCAATAAATGACAGAATCTCCTTATCATTCTTCCATAAAACTCTTGACATCTCCCTCAGACTGCTATGTCTTAAGGAGAAACACATTCTTCACTGCCAACTTGAGGGATTCCTGACAGCATCTCATTCAGCACCACAGCCCCCTCAATAACTAAATCATCTGATTAAACTGGAACCTGGCTTACACTGTCACAAAGAATTGGCCACGGGAGAGTTCTCACCACTTCTCATGTTTCCTGCACAATGTTTTCAGTAACTCATCTACTGAGCTGGAATGAGTGTGTTTGTTTGCTTTTCTGTTTGTGTGTGCACCTCCTCAAAGGAAATATCTCAGCAGTTAAAAAGCGCTTTGCAATTGCTTGAGAATAATTATTAATCCTCCAAATACACTCCCCCAGTGTATTAAAAAATGATTTTCAATTTAAAGTCAAAACGAATGCAACCTTTCCCAAAAAAAAACAAAACAAATAAGTAAAGAATCTCTATTGACACATGATGACTGCAGGGCTTTAGAGAGAGTAATACTCCAGAAATGGGGAGGAAATCATTCAATCTTAGTGAGTAATGGGCTTTGCTCTGCTGACATGAAAAGCATATGAGGAGTCACACTTGAGACTGGGAGATCGTGCAAAAATGATTGGTTTGGAGAGGTGGGTGAATCTTACAGTTGAAGAATTTTTAGTATTTTCTCTGTACTTTCCCTATAACTAGTACTCCCCACCTTACCCCCAACATACACCCACACACACACACAGGCACACACACAAGCACACACAAAGACACACAGATTCTTAAAGCAATAGAAAACAAAACAAACTAAGAAGACTGAAAAATATAAAATAAGTGAACCAGAAAAAGAGAATCACGTTGCCTCCAAACATTCCTTCAGAGGCTGTTCAAGAATTTCTTATATTTTTCTTTTGGATAAATGAGGGAAGTGTTTTTTGCATCTTAATTTTCCAGATGCAGAAGAGGAGCAAAACTGCAGATTAGAAGATATTACAATTGTATTTACTTTTTAAAATAGACAGAACACATAAAGGCAGAAATTAAATATGAGAAAAAAAATTAAAGGATGATAAAATGAAAGCACATCTGGTGCATAAACCAGTCACACACTCAATTTATCAAATGAGAAAAAAATTAATGAATTTTAAGGTTTTATTTAAAGTTTCCAAGCCCTAAAGATGGTAAAGAAACACTAAGTGGTAATCATAAAGAAAGCAGATGTTTTGCAGCTGTTTTAGTTTAAATGCATATTAACAGAAACCCAATCATGACCCACAGCAACACCTGAACAAGACACCAGAGAATACAAGATTGTGCCACTATTATTGTTTAAAAAAAGACTTTTGTAGCAGATGCCTGAAGAGAAGCAGACTGCCTGCATGGATTAAGAGGGAACATAAAAGCTCAGAGGGCAGGACATAAGGATAATTATGCAGGGGAGACTAGCCACAACTCTGTCATAGATAGTCTCACTGCAACTCAATTTCTGGAAATGTGACCTGCATAATAATCCGTTCCAAGGGCACACGTTCTGTATGCAGGAGCCAAATGAGTTCGTAAATTTTACATGTGTTCATACTCTTGCTTGCGTGCACACACGAGCAGCTGTGAGCATCTAAGGGTGTCACAGGGTTGGAGTCTGGGGGTGAGATGGTTAGAATTAGTGAGAGAGAACAAGCAGAGGAAAGAGGCTGGGTACAACTCACACTGTGTGTGAATCATTGTGAAGGAAAGACAGAGAGGCAGAAGGGGCAAGGGGCAGGTTTGATGAGGTGGAAGTAGTCTACCTGGCATGCACTCTTCCTCTCACTGGCTGAGCTCACATCAGGCAGACAGGAAGGCAGAGGCACAGACAGGAAGGAGCTGACCTCAGATATACCTCATGAACTCCAGCAGGAGAAAAATAATCAACCGCTGTGACTCACCAGCTCAGCACTTCTCATTAGAGGACAACAAGGACAAAAATGGGAGCTTAGTGGTGCACGAGTCAAATAGTTTTGCTGGCAATCAAATCAAGCACGCAAAACATTGTGTAAGACAATGATACACTGACAAAAACAAACCTAGGTATTTCTTAAACATGAAAATGTCAGAGAGAAAAAAATGGCTCACATACTTTAGAGAAGTGTGATGTTATTCATTGGCATCTCAGAAACATTTAGCCTTGTTAAATTAAATGTATAAATTTAAGGCTTGGAGAAAAACTCAATCACTCAGTTACCTCATTCAGTGAAGTCCAATAAAAATTCTTATGAGGTCAAATAGTAAGGTATGAACATGGTGAATTAACCTTACAATAAAAATGCTCATTTGATATAATTTCTCTCAAAGAAACTAGTATGAGACAAAAAACTTTGACAAAGTTTTTAATTCTGCTTGCTATTAATTCCTTTGAGCCACTTAAAAGCACTTTCTCCATCTCAGCATGCCCCAGGTATTCTGGTCCTTGCTCCCACCCACTCTCTGTTAGTCATTCTCGTCAATTTGAGGTAGATGGACCTCATTCTGTTCAAACTGTCCGTCAAGTGGCATTCTCACAGTGGTGGCACTAAAAACAGCTCTCGGGCACCAGAAACTGGCAGGTACGTAACTACAGTAATTATCCTGTAGTCGTACAGAGGTTCTAATTTAGTGTGGGCACAGTTGGGCAGACTTGAAATGCAGACTAAATGCTAAAATCTTCCAACAGCAATCAGAACATACAGTACGTGCTCACATGGAAGTGACGCATCCATGTGCAATGGCATCTAAGAGGGCCCAGATGCATTTACACTTACACAAAGGCCAATAAACATGGTTAGTGCACAAATAGACAGAGCAGAAACAATCACCTTTTTCATGCATCCTTGAGCTGGATACTAAATTTCTACCTGCACCTGCTGTATTCTCTCAGTAGCCATACAGTCTTATTTTCTTGTGGAGGGGGTTCAATAGAGTATTTAATTATAGGAATTATTAGTAATTTTACAAACACATGCAGAAGGCAGACACTTAAACCAAAGATTATTCTCCAATTATGCAACTCTAAATCTTGTGATAATAAAAATAGTTTTAACTGTGGATCACATACCAGTAAGCAACAAAAGTCTGCACAAGAATTTTACCAAAGTAACAGTATTGTCAACATGCCATATAATTTGTGCAAAATATTCTGATATATCAAACACTCAGCCCCAACAAAAACAAAGAAAATTCAAACCATCACAAAACTGGGGCCGATAAGCTACTCTTTTTAAAGAAAACCCGTCTAATTTCACTTCCTGCTTTTCAATCAAAATTACTTTCTTTTCCTTAAAGTGTCCCTAAAAGACTTAAAGTGAATAATCCTTTGCATTTTCTGAAAAATTTCTAGCCTTCAGTCCTCCCTCTGGCCCACTGCTTGGGCACTCCAAGAGCCAGGAGCCCAGTAGAGAGAGGCCCCATGAGGGAAATGTTCACAATGGTGTCCAAAAGTAAATAATTTATATGAGTCCCTGTTGGCACAGTACAGCCTTCGGGCTGTATATGCTTTGCCACTGCTGCTATTGTAAGGAGGCACCATATGTCCTTACCCTCTAGCTGTTTCCATTCGTGCCATCCTTTAACTTACAAGCCTTCCTTCCTTCTTGAAAAAAACACTCCAATATGCCGGGCTCCTTGCTGTGTAGAGGACACTAAGCAGATTCCAGCCCCAGTGACATCCTTAATAATTCTGACCAGAACCAATTGGGTTTATTGGAGGACATTCCTGCAGGACTAAGGGGGGTAGGGGACTGTGCAGCATCAGAAGTAGTCAACGTGCTATATAAAGTAATAGTGAAGCTGAAGAGGAGGGGATGTGCTGCTCTTTCTGCTGATGGAGATGTACACAGAACTCTGGCTTCATTCATCCTGGAGACATGTCTTTGAATATGATTGATTGGCCTAAGACCCAAAGCTCAAAAATATTTTAAAAAATTTAACTTTAAGAAATGAATTTGATATAAAAAAAAATAAAAATCATCTTTTACCCTATTTAGCATGCAACACAACATAACTCAACACTAGGGGACGCAGGACTTGACTTGAAAAATGTATGTTTTATCTTATTTAATAGTGCCTTTGAAGCATCTCAGCACTCCAAACTGAATTTAAATCTGACTGTGGCTAAACAAAATCAATTACACTCTTGAGACTGTCAGTTCTGCCATTAAATCTGTAGTGCATAACTTTTGCCTCCCTCCTCTGGCAGTCTGAGTAATTACTTAAACATAATGCCATGGAATCCGCTGTACTTCTAGTTGCTGTTGCCTATTTAGCTCTATAGCTGCTTCTCAGAATGGGAAAGTGGTCAGATTGACTTCAGATTCGAAAACTCCAGTAAAATGCAAGATATAGATAGAGAGATATAACTGGAAGTGATAGGCTTAATCAGCCTTATCTGATCTTGTTTGGCCACGGCTCGAATATAATAGTTATTTATTAATATGTGCAGCATTGCACTCGACTTTACATTAAGTGTCATACAGGACAAATCTAAAGCACTACATTGTTACTGCAGATTTTGATTGGAACGGAATGTTTCTCACATCAAAGCTCATTATTTTGTGTGCATCAGACAGCACAATATGCTGGGGCATTCAAGCCTTCACCAAAAAGTCTGAGAAAACAGTTGTTTAGCACTACGCTGTCAAGCCTGTTCACACACTGCTGCTCCGCGCACACAAAGCAAAACTTACTGGATGACATAATTCAGTGCATAAACAACTCTAATTGGGCCTCCAAATCCCTCTGCAAACATTTGAAGATCCTTGGTAAGCATCATGCAGTCATAATTGTGATTTATCCTCTTTCTGTAGTCATCATTTAGCCTTTTGCCATCATTAGCAACGCTGTCACACAGAGAGCCTGCTGTCCCGACATCCCCAGACCATCTGCCAGGCCATGCCATGCCAGCCACCAACCAACAAGCCACCTACCACCCTCACATAACGCCTCATTTGGTATGGCATCTGTGTGATCCACTGATCTGCCAACAAAGGATTACCGAATGTTTGAACAAGCCCTCGGATATTTAACAATATTCAAATGGCCATTGAATCCTCTGGTCTATCTTGGAGCTGACAGTGATCTGGGGACACCCCATTTCATGATGCTACGGTGTTAATGACACACATGATGAGAAAAATCAACACTCCAATGTGGAACTAGCTACCATATCTGATCTGCTTTGATTCTGTGTGACCGATCTCTGATAAAAGATGATTATCAGCCCACGGTTGTTCTGCACCAGACAACTGACACCTATGGCACCTCAAGCTTTAATTAGCCTGTCCTAGCTTCTGATGAAAGACCGGGAGATGTGTCTGTACAAAATGCCTGCCACAACAACTGTAACAAGGAAGAGAATCCAAAAGCAGCTGATTAGCAGAATAACCTTTGACTTGAAACCCGTTTCAGAGCCAAGAAATTTTTCAGACTTTATTTCTGTATAAGAAAGAGAGAGAGAGAAACATCAAAATCCTCAGCTTTCACTAGAGTCACCATCTGCTGCTTCTGCTCATTGGTTTCCTTCAGGGGGAGAAAAAGAGCAAATTGTGGTATACAGACTAGAAGGGTGAAAACATTTTGCTTGTTTATCCTCTTAATCAGTCTACAAACTTGACAACTGACATCCATATCAATCCCAAAGCTTTGCTTTTTATGGATCAGTTCTTCAGGAGTATCACTAAATCACTAATCTAATACGCACACTAACTGTTTACGGTTATAATGGATGATCACACAGCAGGCTGACTAAACCTTATTTTGCAGACACAGTGAATGTACCACCTACTGTACTGAGCTAAAACAAGTCAGACATTTGCTCTCTTCTGAACTCTTTGTCACCCTCCAGTAGAACCTATTAAAAAAATGTCATCTTGTATGGTGGATATAATTACAACTGCCTCTCTTTACTGTGAGTGCATATGGATAAATGTTCAAACGGCAGTGACACAGTGTACTCAAGACAGTCTTTACTGGCTGAAACCATTATATCCTCCTCAAGCTAAATGCCTGCCTGTTGCTTTAGGTAAAAATGCTTCCTACAGCAAATGTAACAATAGGACTTGGAGCAGAGCAGCTTGGCATGGAGAATTGTTCCAATAATTGCAGTGTGTTATATTACAGAGTGGGTTAAAGTAATTCATCCTGTTTTATGCAGAATGCCTTTAACTGAAACTAATTCTGAAACGAGGATGTTTTTTCTGTTGCTAATGGAAGGTCTGCCTTAGTATATGAATTAAACAAAAGATACAGATTGAATGGAAAAACACTTGAGTGGATTGCTGTAGAGCGCAGATCTCTGTGACACGCTTACCGTTGAGATGGTGGCAAAAATAATTACCTCCTATTGCACCTTACTTTAGTGGTTCATCACATGGAATTTATCTGCAGATGCTCTGGTTCAAGGTGAGACTAAACATCTCCATGGATGCCAGTTTCTGTGCCACAACAACCACAAGAGGTACAGTCACAAATATACACAGAGGTATGCAGGTGATTTATCAAGCGCTATATAAGATTAGCTACAGACTTATACAAACACACAAATACACAGACATACCATGCACACAGCCATATAACTCTTGTGGCTGGTGGCCTGGTGGAGATATTGAAATGTAGGGAAAGGTTTGCATTATGAATTTTTAAGATAACAAACGGAAGCGTTGGTTTACTCTAGTGACATAATTTGAATTTGCTTTGACAAAATAGGATTTTAAAACTGCATATGAGGTTTACAATACTTGCTATTTGACTTGTTTTTCCTGAGAGTATTGTCAGCATCTCTGGAAAGTGTAACACTTGTGAAACAGAACCTGCAGTCTGTCAACTATCAAACCATGTGGTGTCCGGGGGGGGGGGGGTTCTTAGCCAAACAAATGGCTGCAACAAATGTAATACAACTTCCTGTGGAAAAAAAGTGTTATCACTCAGGAAGAAAAAGGACCATGCATCCATGTTCTAAGATCCAAGCTCAGAACATCACTCAATGGAGAAAAACAAGCAAGAGAAAAAAAAAGTGAATTTGTCTTCTGCCTCTATTTGCTCTGGTCTTTCAGACGGGAAATAGTTTGAGGGAGCTCTCTGGTCTCTGGAGCAGCAGCATTAAGAATCAGACATTTTTTTTATGACCCCCCCCCCCTCGAGATTTACTATCGAAAACCAATTAAGCCTTCGGCTGGCTTGTGTGCTTGGACAGGATTGTTGGAGGGAGTAAGAAAGGTCACCCATCTCTTTATGTCTCAGCACTGGGAAGATCTCTTAAATACACACACACACAAACTCATGCATTTATACATAAAGCCACCAAAATGATCAGAGCAACGTTCACTGGCCTCACCAATGTGATTAAATTGTGTTAGGAGCTGACCAGAGTCACCAAGGCAGCAATGGTCAGAATTCCCAAGAACTGTTCCTCATCCTATTCATTCTGCACGATCTGTTCACCACATATTGGTTATGAACAGATGGATGACAAAAAGGAGATATTGATCAGACCAATTTAATTTGAACAAATAATGGAGGAAAGAGGAGAAACTCCTCTGCCTTCCGGCTTGTCTGGATGTTTGTTTAAAAATACCACTGCAGAGTCTGTTTTCAGAACAAGATGTCTACGGTTTTAGATGATCAATGATCATTAACGTTGGTTCATTAGTGCTGCTTCGTTAGCATTCATGATCATTAGCAAAGTAAGGAAGATTATACTTTTTGATTAAAGCTATGGTAATTTGAGATGTTTGCTTCTAAAATCATCAAATGAAAGTATATTTAATTTCTCCAAATAATTTTCATGGACACTGACATTAAATCTGTGCCAGAAAAGATTTGTACCTGTAAGTAAATTCAATAACTGCCTGCAGAACTGTGAACTTTTGCCTGACCACACACTGGCTTTAAGTAACAAGTTTACTGAGGTTGACTGAAGAGTAAATGCTGCAACTGCCTATGTTTATGCAAAGTTTGAGACAAAATCAAGTGCTCAGTCAACTAAAGAGAACCTGTGAGTTTTCAACACTTCTCTCTCAATTGCTCTGAGAACCACAAGTTGGAACCGCTAACATACCTAAGCGAATGTTGCTCCAATTACTGCAGTTAAACAAACCCTGCAGACTGACAGAGACATATGCTTTTCAGCTAAAATTGACCGCGAGAGCAGTGAAGAGAAGAGGTGTGAATGTTTCTGGATGAGAGAAGACTTAATTAGTAGTTGATGTGATCATTCTCATGCTCTCCTGTCAAAGTGAAAAGCTATCATGTGACAGCGAGCCTTTGCTGCCCTTGTTAGCACTATGTTCACCCTCACTTCCCTATGGTTTCCATGGTAACAGAACCGTCAGACTGGTCATAACCCCACGTTTTATACTCACCTGCCAGGTAGGCAGTGCTTTATTGGTGCGTGGCATGTGTGTCCTTGTGTATGTGCGCACAGTGTGGTAGCCACTAAATATTTCCACTGACAGTTAATTCCGTTGTTTTGCTTTCTAGGATCATCACATATATACAGAAGTTATTTGTCAAACAAAATTCATTGTATAGATCTTATTAATGGTCTTCCTGCTAATCAAGCAAAACCAAGGTCCCAAGGTCCCAAGGTATCAAGGTGATTTATTTACTCTTTGTCATTGTTCAGCACAAAGGTGCAAAGAACAAGGGTTCAAAGTTATGCAAATATGGAAGCTATAGGCCTACACAAATAACTTATTTTACAGTATTAAAAAAAAAAAGATTAATACTGTTTTTATTTAAGTGTACACTTTATTATAATATAAACTATGTAATTCTGTAGTGCATTTTTTATTTGTACTGGGAGGAATGTAAACAACAGCAACAAGATAGTGATGATAATAGGTTTGAAACTTCACATTAAAATTTTAACATGTGGGAGATATTGACCATCAGCTTTGACTGTGTTTAAACAACATGCATTACAGAGCATGTCTTTCTCTCTGTCTATATATAGAGAGAGAGACAGACAGACAGAAAGAGAGACAAGGAGGGGAAGAGAGAAAGAGAAAGAGAGATAAGGTTATAATAAAATTGTGTGCCAGGTCAGTCTCCCAAATTTAGTTAGACATGTCAAACATCAGCATGCATAGTAATGATTGGGATCCCCACCTGATGGTTGGAAAGGAGCTACTGGTTCAATATATTGACACTGACACACTGATTGTCCCACATGGAGGAACAGCCAAATGGAGACCAAGAATAGTCGATAGTTGCTGTGAGATACTGTGTATAGAAAGTCACCTGTCAGTGGCAGGCTTAATGAGTATAAAGCTACAACAGTGATTCCCATCCAAGAGTACTTGTGCCCCTGGTGGGACTTTTGATGTGTTACCTTTGTTTTTTTTTCATTATTTTTTATTTAGTCTTAGTTTTACTCTGGTGTCAAATATTCTTATATGTGTGAAGTCTGAGCATTTTAGTCTTATCTTAATGAAACAGAACTGTCGCTACTACTTTTTCAGTCATCAGATTAAATGGAAGGTTTCAGTAGATCTAGTGGAGCCAAAACTAATATTTCATTTTTTAAATAATTTCAGTCAAACCAATGTTTGTGCAGAATTATATTAAAAGTCCCTTATGTAGGTTAGAGTTCAGGTTTTGTGGGTTTTGTTTTGATGGTTTGTTTTTGATAACATATTAAAATTCTATTTTGATACCAAATTCAAAAAATTTGATTTATTTCAACAATAATGTGAAGGACAAGTAAACCAAACCATCCAAAACTCTGGTAACTTTAAATGGCTCTAAAACTTTATTATAAAAAAGTTGGGATGTGGGGATGTCAGGGTACATCTATCTATCCAGACAAGAAGCATGGACTAACCTTCCCCTGCCTGTAGCAACTAAAATTAAAGACAAATGGATGTCTGTGTCACCAATTGCTCTTCAGCAACTAAAAGGCTGAGTGTCTGCTGGGAGCAGCTCTGCTCTCTAGTCTGAGAGCTCTTGTCCCGACACGGTTCATATTTGATCAGCTCCATGCACTTCCACTGGGGACCACCTTTGCAAGGTTAAAAAATGCCACTTTTGATTTCACTGCAGACATTGTGTGACTTAAATACATGGTCTAAGATATGAGCACCGTAACTTAAAAATAATTTTAAAAAAATGTATCAAGACTGTCTGAACAGTTTAGCATTTCATTTGTTTCTGCAATGATGAAAGATTTCAGGACTTGAAGCCGCTGGCTGCTTCGTTATGATACAACTTCCAAAAAACAAATCAAATCCCAATTAAGGCAAATGTTTAACATAACATACATGTTGGCACCTTTTAGATGGCTGTGAATCATTTCACATCTTGTAATGGTTATTCGTCACACTTCATACTGCTGCTTTTGTTTTTGTCTTCCTCTCCTCTTGCTGTACGTTCAGGCTGCTTTGTAGTTGAAAGAGACAGTCACTGTATCTAACCGGTGGTGTTCTGTTTGAATTTCCTTGATACATTGTGCAGCTCACAGAGTTGAGTTGAGTTGATTTAACTTAATTCAATAACAGGGATGACTGAGAAACAAATAAAACACTATGAACGTCTTATATTATTGGATGCTATAGCTTGTTTGTGTTTCTTAAAATAAAAATGAATCTTTTCTGTTTTGGCTGATTCATAAAGCACACAGCCTAACTCAAATTTGTGTTCTTTAACTTGTTTTTTACACCACTAAAATAATGCAAGAGACTGGTATATATGCACAGATTCAGGAAAGGATTCTCTTTTCCAGAGTAATAGAATAGTTGGGAACATTCCAGATGGGATTTCACATTGATGTAGAAACACTACCTGCACAGGTGCACCATTGTGCTTCTTCTGACCTTTCACCAAGATAGTCATCTCTGGACCCACTTTGGTAACTCTCCCTCTGCGCTGACACAGGCCGCTCTGTTCATCATTAAAGTCTCTATTTCATCTGTTGATACATTCAGTCTTTTTTCCTCATTTATCCCGGGCCAGTGGCTCAGTCTCACATTGGCTGTGGAAAGGAATGGGAGACAGCTTCTGAGGTAGTCTAAAAAAAGAGCGAGCATCACCTTCGATTTCTTCAGGAGTGGTAATGAGATGGCCTGCCTCACACCAGGGGAATTCATCTGTGCGTAGAGATCACCTAAGTAATTGGCCGAGGAATCAAACCCAAACCCATCAGGGTTCATTATGCTAACCTTTTCTTTGTTTCGTTTTCTATACTCTGGCTCTTTCTCATTCCCCACTGCTGCTCTTACTTTGATGTGTGACGGTGATCAATTGCTTGTCTTCGACTGATGACAAATGGTGCTGCAATTTATTTTATGAAAATCAATAAGTCTATATATACTCGTTTACTTTAATCACCTCTTACTCCAAGTTGCCATTTGCCCTGTAGCCAATCCCCTTGATGAAAACGATAGTGAGGAGCAACAACATGGCTATCCAATCTCGTCTTCACATATTGGCACTGAGTGAATCGACCGTCTGATCAGAGGCCCAGGCTGACTGGGAAGAGGGAGTCAAACATGGATAGAGATGATACAAGCTCTGATAGAGAGATGCCATGTTTATTTCAGTGACCGCCACATCACAGAGTGTTGTGAGTATGGTGTATGAGTGCGTGAACCATGTCTGAAATGGCAGCGTGTGGGAGTTCTGTCTGCAGTCCCTGTCAACTGACAGACAGTTTCATGCCTTTGTGCACTGAAACGTCTCTGAGCGAAGCCCGCTGGGAGGAAGGACGAGCCACAATAATATTCGCTCACATTTGCCACAAACATTTCTCTCCCCCATTTTATTCAATTAACTGTGCTATATGGATCTTTTGGGCTAAACCCCATGAGCATTCAGACAGAGATCCTGACTCTTACATGGCAAACAAATGCTAAAATGTTACATTCATTTTCAAGACTACTATTTGAGACAGATTTGAAGAAATTTCATTTCTTTCTTCAATATCATGCTCAAAAGCATGGGATGGATGTTGAACAGCCAATGGACAAAGTCCCTCTAGCCATGGCTGTTGCCAATAGGAAAGCGTAAACTCAAAACAAAACAGTGATCCCACACAGTTTTCTGAGCCTATTTTTTAGATTTTGAGCAATGATTCATATGGCTTAAGCTTTACTAAACCAGTACTCAAAAAAATGAATGGGTGGTTAAATTTAAGGCTGCTACTTTTTAGTGTTAATCATTTGGTATTTACAATTTTTAACAAACCAACCAAAATGCATTCTGTAATCTTAAAAAAGGAAATAATAGGAATTTATAACCAGAGGGCATTTAGCATATTTGTTTCACAGATAAACTGTATGATTTATCAATGAAAATAGCTCCTAATTAGTCTTTTGTTTAATTTACTAATTGTTTCAGGTCTCAAATCCCTGAAATATGTAATAAATGTTGGCTCTAAAACATGCTACTACTAAAGTTAGTGATCCATTCATTATGCCTTGAATTTGTCTCTTCAGGACACACATACTCACTCACACACCCACACACACATACTCACACACACACTCTTTGTCTGTCTGTCTCAGCCTCTCCAGAGAGACTCATTATCATTGATTGTCCTCCCTAAGTTTTCCCTTTACATTCAGCTGCTCATTTCTCAAACCATCAGTGCTAATATGCACAATTGTCGTTCTTGAGGCTTCAGTAATTAATAAAAACACGGCAAAACAGTGCAAAACAACAATGGTCTCAAGTCCACTATTTCAACACAATTCTATATGACATTAATCTACATTGTGCTCAGTAAGAGCACAATGTGCTGCCAACATCCATTGGACTAAATCACGTAGGTAAGCACTGATCCCTCCCTGTCAGCCTGTAAGCCTGTGCGCTTTTGCAGCAGGTGAGACAGAGATTTAAATTACAATTAGTCTCAGTGGGATGTGGGTGGGACGAGTGTTTGTATATATTACTGTGTTACATCTACAAGCCGGGATTATGCAGGCATCATTACATCATTGAAACACAGTGAAAACAACACCTCTGAGTAGCACGGATAACATCACTCCACATACAGAAATAAATCACTCACTGGCTCATTGAGAAGTTAATACACGGCTCAAATGGACTTGCTATTAATGTTTGGCATCACAATGTACGATATGCCATGCCTGGCAGAGGCACTTAGACGCACCTGAATACTCATGAAAGCTGTTATAGTTGGTTGGAGATTTTAAACTTAAATTTAAATCTTTATTCCTTTTTAGTGAATCTGCCCTGCAGCTGTTCTGTAAATCAAAGTTAAAGCTTCTGTGGACTGTTGTCAAAAGTTTCCCATGTCAGCAGAGGTCGTATATCATGACTGGCATTTATTTCGCTACAGCTGCAGGCACTTATATTGACAGTATACAGTTTGCATTACAGCACAGTTTACAAAGCATGCTATGCCACTGAAGTCATGTTACCTAATGATTCCATGCTTTCTCAGCCATTTATCTTGTCATGTGGGAGTGTAGCCGTGTCCAGGGTCACACAAAGGTCTTGACCGCTCTTACATCGATAGATTTAAAGGGCTGTGATCATAGCAGCAGGAGTACATACTGATGCCCTGTTCTTCATTGATGAACACCAGACTGCACATATGATGGAAAAAAAACCTGCCATAGCATGGACCAGAGCCTCAACTCCCCCTCCCCTCAAAAAAAGAAAGAAACAATTATATATTTATATCTTCATCTCTTATTCAGCTTTAGTGTTATGATATTAACTAATGTGGCATCAAAAGTTGCTTTCAAAGTGTAGTCAATCCAGAATCCAGGTGTGCTAACTTAATTATGATGAAGAGAAAAATGCAAAAAAACAGAGTTTGGTAAGGCACTGCTCCACATTTCCAAAAATACTTGCCAGGACACTGACACTGAATGCCCTGTTTCATGTTTACTGTTTGAACGATGTAATCACAGCCTTAAACACAGTCATAGCGCAGCTGCTTTGAATGTGTATCAGATAAAAGCAGATCAAAACCCCACAGTAGCTCACTGTGGACTCACAAGAGCTGTTTCGCACTAACTGCTGTGGGAGATGGAGCTTTAGCCAACTTTGTTGGCCAGACGGAGCGGTGGTGATAATGGCCTGCTGGCCTCTCCCAGATCCTGTTACACTGCTGGGGACACACAAGCTGCTCTGTATTTAGCAGCAGTCCTCTTTGCTGCGAGCTCGGACTGTAACAGAGCTGAGGGCCACTTCCTCTCACCTCACAGCTAAAGTCTGAAGGAACAAATAGCTCTGGAGGAAATGGACATCTGAGCCTTGCTGCTGCTGCTGGCAACAGTCCCTAACCTACTATATTTATTCACTATCTTGACAACGTAGGACAAACAAAGCTATACTAAAAACCTAACAAGAGAAACCTCAGTTCTGCTGTTGATGAATCAACAAACATTTGGAGTTACGTGTCCACCTTTTTTAAATTTGACATATCATAAATTTGGTATTTTAAACGGGTACTGTAGCAGGATTATTGTGGTTTTCCAGCTTTGATCTGGACTTACGAGGGATTTCCATGTGTTTTCTGCTGATAACAGTGGCTGCATCAGTCCAGATGGTCCACCTTTGTAAACTATCCTCTTTAACAAGACTCTGGAAATCAATTTGTTTCCCTCTCAGTTGATACTGCTCTAAGATTATACTTTCATTTTGGCAGAGACCTCCACAAGAAAGCATGCCCAATACTACAACCAAAAAAAATCTATTTTAAGCACACCTCTTCTGTCTGTGTATGACCATGTGATAGTCTGTACAGTCATCTTCCACACTCATTGAGTAGTACCTCAGTCAGATCATACATTTATCATGGGATGGATAAGCTATGTTATCCTCATGTCTTCTTTAACACACACACACTCACACACAATAAAAATAATAACCCAGCAGACTGAAGCTCTGGTAAGATAGGGATATCTGAATGATCATGCCACACTTTTCACATTCTGCCCTACCACAGACTAACAGCAGCTGTGCTTGATGTCTTATCTCCATTCTAAAGAATGGAAAGGTATAGAGCACTGGTACATAAAGGTTGCCTGATTTTTAAAAATGTACATTGTAAGCCTGAATTACACAAGAGTAAAAGCAGGAAATTTAATGGACAGACAGACACAGTGTCTGTTGGTTTTGTAGAGGTGATGGAGAGAAAGAATTTACTTTTGCCTGTCAGACACCTGCTGTAGCATGCATACTGAAATGCAGATTGCCATTTCTGCTAAGAAAGAACAAATTAAAACGCAGAACACTTCCAAAAAGTGGAAAGACGACACTACCATGTGCCCCTCAGAATGAAGTAGTATCTGAATGCAGTTAAGTAGAAGTTGGATGCATGGTAAAGAGCACACAAGAGGTTACAAATGTGATTGGTTCTAGCTTATCGGCTGGTGCTGAGGAGAGGGAACATGCTGTGCAGGAACAAGCTAATCTGCTGATTTAATAAAGAGACAATATGAACGGATGGTTTGGAACAGTGGGGCCGGACCAGGGGCTTTAGCACATGTAAAATAATAAACGTATCTAAAATAGCATGAGGGATGTGAGTCTAAGCCCAGTACTTTTGATTGCTTTATCTACAATTTTCATTCCTCACGACAGTTAACTATGAAATGTATGAATAAATACATACTGATATTTCAAACAAATCGATGAAGGTAATTAATGATATAGTAGGTATATCATGCTTTTCTTCTGCCACCAGTGAAGTGAGCTTTATATAGAACTTAAGAACTGTTTTTTATGTAACTGTCATGATATTGTACATAGTAATCAAAAAAGGCCCTGGTAAGTGGCTTAAGATGACTAGAATTTTTCAGGTTGAAGCACACATCTATAGAATGTCAAATGGTTCTAGGATAAATCTCAACTAATTTTAGCTTTGACACATTAAAACTGTCATAGATATGAATGCTGCTGTTCTACAGGTTGTTCAAGAAGAAAAATTTGAAAAAGCACCAGTATAAGCTTTTTGAAACAAACATTTTGAGATGTGCAAAAATGCTACTAATCAATATTAAATACTCAAGGTACACAAAGAAAAGCAAACAAATCCATGTTCATCCACCTTCAGTTTTGCAGGTGCCACCGACAAAGTTAAATACCTACTTTTTTTGCTACTACAGTTTGAATACTATATGATAACCACAACAGCATGCAAACCACACAGATGATGCTCTCATGCCCTCTACTCTCTTTGTTGAATATGACAAATCCTCTAGCCATTTGTGGGTATAAGGAGTGGATGAATATTAGTGCTATGCTTTGCTCACTAGACCTGAGGCTGTGTGATTTATTTCTGGAGCAACCCATCAAACAAAAGGCTGTCTCTTGTCATTCCGACAAGCGGCCAATCTAATCATTCTGAATGATGATGGGGTAGACACATACTAATTAACATCATCATCCTGAGCACAGCACAACAAAGGACACTGCTTTTGTCATGCTTTATTATTCTGGTCAACGCAAGTGTGTTTGTACTTCGGTGTGGGATTTGTGTCTCGACAGTTGTAAGTGTACGCAATGTACAATGATTGTTAGTGCTTCTCTCTATCAGATGTATTTGTTTTGTGTGTGTGTGTGTGTGTGCATGTGTGTGTGTTTTCACAGTAAAAATGTATGAATCACAACTGAGTAGCTGCAGCCCGTGGGCAGGGTGGCATAAGTTCACTGGAGGGCAGACGAGCAGCCCACACAGCATGACAAGCCGATGAACACGGCAGCATGTTCCCAATCTTAATAACTTTCAGATAGAAATTCCAATGCTACACTCACCTGGTAGAGAGAGAATGTACTACGTACAACCCAAAGACAATCAAAAACTTACCAGGCATTTCTGTTGTGAACAAACAGAGCTGCAAGTTATAACTATCTAAAGAACGTGTTCCAGGTTTCATCACTTGATCATCATCAGCACCTGAGTTAGAACAGCGATTTCATCATGGACCTGAATCTTGGGTCTATGAACACTTCTCAGAAACCAAACTGCATTTTAGGGAGCAGAAAGAAGTCACAGAGAGCCAAATCTGGTAAGTAGTGAAGGTTGGGAGAAGCAACTGTGTTTTTGGCAGACAAGCAAGTCACTTGTTTCCAACCTGCTGTCAACAGGGACATTGTAAGGTTGGACAGCTCAGTTTAAATTGCAACACAGCTGAAATCATTTGAATCAAAAATTCTTCATCAAATGCCTCATAATATCACTGTCATATTCAGCCTTAACAGTCTGACCCTCAGGGAGGGTGTCAAAGACAACCACCAGCATGCATTTGGTTGCACTCCTGACCTGATGCACCTTTTTCAGCCTTGGAGATGGTGGATACTTCCACTCCTAAGACTGCTGTTTGGTCTGTGGATAACAGCCACAGACAACCTTAGTCACAAAGGGTTGATACTGGATGTTATGTCTAGGCCAACCCAGGCCTCTTGATATGTCAAAATCTTTGCAAACAGGAGACAATGTTTCTCAGAGTGAGGAAATTGCAAATGTGCGCGTATCATTGGTCACAAAAATGGTCATAAGGTGCTTATAGCCATCGAGCAGAGAAGATCACAGAAGCCATAGCTTGCACTTGCTGCATGCACAGTACAGTGAAGTGCTCCATTTGTGTGTATTTGTGTCTTGTGAATTTCGATCGTATCGCGTGTCAAGGCTTCTCCCTCGGGAGGCCCAGGCAGTTCTGGCTCCAGCCCAGGCCTTTTGCTTCATGCAACCACCTTTCCTCTGTATTTCCCATCTCTCTTCAGCTGTTGATATCATTTCAAAGCAGAAATGCCAGGGGAAAAAAAAGAAAAAAATGATGCGACTCAAACAATCTGAAGTAACTTGAGCTCTAGTAGCAACAATAGCTCAAATAAGGCAAACCAAACTAGCCTCTCCATCTGAAGCCCATTTCAAACCAGCCTGTTGGGAATGATTGTATCTGAGTTTAACAATAAATCAGCTGAGATGCAATACTCTTGGGTAGCACAATGAAAGCACTTCTGAGGCTTTTAACAGACATGTCACCATGAGTCCAACATCTCATCTCATCTTAGTGAGTGTGTTGGTTTCCTGCAATTTGCATGAATGAATGAGTGATGCTGAGGGAGCTCTTGAGAGAGAATGGAAGGAGCAGTGCAAGCTGTACAGAGCAGAGAGCATATTAATACAAAATCTGCAGGCACAACACGACAGTAAAAAGAAAGCATAAACAGTGAAAAGTTTAATGTGCAGTGTGACTGAAGGCTGATAGGAATGACGACTTTCTCTCTGGATGCCTGTCCTCCTCTTTTACCCTATTATGTTCTGAGACACAACCCTGAACAGAGAGCATTTCAATGATTTTCAATGTTGAAACAAATCTGTTTTCAATGTTACTTAGCTGTAAGAGTCATTATATTGTTTTGAGCGCATATGCTGTTACTTACTTAATAACAACATAACACAAATGAATGTATTGCGATTTGTCTTATATGTATCTACTTCAGTCAACAGATTTCTTTACTTGTCTAAATCAGTGTGCCTTCTGCATAACTGATACCATCATTTTGAGCTCTCTCTCTGTCTGACTGGCAGACATTCTTTAAGCTTTTGTGCATTTCTTTCAGGCTGAAGTTAACAGTGCAGTGATCCTTGAAAAAATCTCCACAATTCTGACAAGATCCTTCAAAAGTGTTAAAGAGAAATGCTTGAGAAGTAAGTCATGAAAAGTGCTGTCCACTTGGAGAAACCAATGTCTGACACTGTCTTTGCTTCTCGTCTGACACCTTTCTCTGACCTCACATCAAATCTGTGCCCTTCCAACCTTCCTCTTATCCATTCTCTCCCTTTCAGCAGACCTCATATACATAAATTCCCTTTTTCGGTTCCTTCTCTGCTTTCCTTCCTCTCATCCCTGCAGTCTAACAACCCCCTCCTCTCTTCCCCCTCCCTCCATTGCTCTTCTCATCTCATCAACTCTTCAGACACTATGTCTCACCAGTGCTCCCATTACAGTGCCCAGGGTGCATCACCACTCCATCTCCCAGTAATGGATTTCCAATGCTTCGACCATCTTACCTGTCACGTGGTTGTGGTTCCTCCCTGGGTAGCATCGTTCTGTAAGCTGTTTAGAAATGCATGAATCCTCTCTGTGTTATTGTACTCATTCCATCATTACTCACTCCCCTGACAAATCAGCGGTGCACGACCCCCACTCACTTCTCCTGCTGCACTGAGTCAAAATGACAAAGACTAACAGTGCTTTGTAACAGCAGCTTACCACAGGACTGTCTACATCCGAAACATAAATGAAAGTGAGTTACTAGACAGGGATATACAATAAGAAAGTGGATAAAGATGCAGGTTATTGTTCCACTCATCGCTTGGTAATTGGGAAATTGACTTGAGAGCTGAATTTGGCTTTGTAACCACACCATTATGAGCCAAATTCTTTCACAGTTACAGCCTGCCAGATTGAAAAATGTGTGTACAAATTCTTCTCTCATCACTCTCAATCAAAAGCATTTTTAATTAGCTGTGAAATTGCAATTTGGATACCCTACACTTGCATGCTTTCCCGGGGACACTCCAATGCACTGTTCATAAGTTTGAATATAAAATGTTGTTTGATAAAGTTAAGTTTCACTTTATAGTCACTTCCACGCTTTTGTTTTCATGCCACTGTTTAAAATTATGCTAAATATATGCAGGTGAATTGCAAATAAACATGCATAGAGTCACACACAGTGTTACCTACACCTCCCATGTAAACAACTTTACTTATCTCTGCATTTTAAAGTCCCATGGTTAAATGCCAATCATTAAAACCGCCTAAACTATTTTCCGATTCTATCCACAGTAGAGTTCTTGGCTAGATGGATGCAGACAGTCTCTGATTCATGGTCGGGCTCACACCCACTCATGACTTTCATTTCTGTCCAAAAATAAAAACAAACACTTACAAAACATATCATCACTGAAAAAAATGCCCTCTGTCCTTTCAGTGCATCATCATTGTGTTCCCAACAGACAAAAACAAGAATAGTACTGAAACTATGTTCTTTGTTTTGAGATGTAATATTTCATTTATTTTATTTTGAGATGTAATATTTCAAAACAGACATTGGGCATGTAAAAACATTTGCTCTTATAAGTATATATAAGTATATAGGCTGGGTAAGCAGACTTAGAATAGTTAATTTTAGGCTTACCTTTGGTGTTTTGGTGCCCTTTCCATTTCTTGCATCTTTTATGTACGCTATATCCAGCAGGTCTGTATCCTGTAAACAAGAAAAATTACAGCTAAATCAATGTCAATGTCAACAAAGTGCTAATTCAAAGGCTTCAAAGACAGTTTTAGACACAAAGACATTCTGTGCCCATGGGTGCCGTTTCAGATCCAAGAGGAAGGGAAACCAAATCCGCCACCTGTGGCTGAAGGCCTTGTGTGTTTGTGTTCTGACAACCCTAACTGTTTAGGGTCACAAATTAGCCTCATTACTGGAAGCCATGTGGGAGTCATTCAGTGTAGATAGATGCACCCTAAATGACAGTCCTCCCTGCAAAAGTGTCACTACAGTGTTGTTGTGTGCACAAAATTAGGCCAAACCTGTAAATTTCCCATGTTGACTAATGACCTTGATAAATTAGAACTTTACACGCACAGAAAACTCAAAAAAGGTTTGGGAGAATTTCCTCTTAAAAATCTGGTGTGAAATACCAAACACAAAATAAAAAAGGTGTGATTTCATGAAAGACACCATTCTCAGTGAACAGATGCAAAACACACACTCTTTGTTTGAGTGTGTAGAGTGGCATCCAGCTTGCTTAATTAAATATAAAAATTGTCCCTCCTGATAAAGAAAGCTCTGAAATCAAATTAAATTAACTACAGATGTAACGGTATGACAATTCTACATCAATGTTATAGTTACTGAAATTGTTGGCATCTTAGTATTATTGCAGTTTTATGAAAATGTGCTAAAGTCATTAAAAAAGTCCCAATACATATTGAAAAAAAAATCTCATATTTATATTATGTGTGTATTACTCTATAGTGATTAAGACCTCACTTCAGTGGATCTCCAAAGCATTGTCACTGCTTTTCACAATGTTTTTCTTATTGACGCAAAAGAGACCCATGCTGCATGCTGTGTCTTTATCTGGGAAACTGTTGCTTAGTTCAGTTGATGCTGGACAGTTTTCACTATAAGCTTTTTAATGTTTGGTAATCAAACATGGTTTTAACTATGTTTGAATTAAAATCTGTAATTATAACTTTAACCGTCAGGAATTTCACTATATCCTGACACTGCTAATCATTTCGTCCCTCATTTTAAAATTATAATTTAACCTGTCTGTCGCAGCATTTTTAAGTCAATGCAAATCTTGGCGCCACCATTAATTCATTATTAATGCAGCAGTATGGGAAACCATGAGAGAGTTTCTTATTCCATCTTACAGCTCCAATATTTCAGATCACACTATTGTAATGCAGATAAAGAGACAGAATTCAAGCTAAGAGTACAGACGCTATGAGGCAATGAGCATATGGAGATTAGAGACTGAAATTTCATGTTTAAGATAAAAACTATTTAAACTCTTTATTTAGTTCCCCCTTCAGCATTAAAGGCAACCTGTATCCATCTATAGGTGGACACACATCAGGGATATGAGCCCCATCATACACAGCCTTTCCATTCCTGTGTCTACCTATCCATCAACTTAATGTTTCTTGTTGATTAGCACATCTTGCCCTTTGAATGGCCAGTAATGCGGTTACCAGTAAATGCACACAAAATGAAATCACATACTGGGTCCATACTACCTTCCCTCAGTCTCATGCCTTTATCTGTCTGGATTATTGCTCTCTCCATCTCTCTGAGTAGGTGCCAGCACAAAAGGTGGAAAATTAACTAGAGTGAACAGTGTGTCCACTCAGCATTATCAGAAGAGTCAACGAGTGACGCAGGCTTGACTCAATCTCCAGCCACAACCCTGGTATCTGACCGATCAAGGCCACGAGGTTTGTGGAAAACTGCAGCTTGGAGGTCTTGTTTGTCTACAAATCCATATCCATCTCCGTGGTCCCTTAAGATTTCTTTTTAATTTTTATTTCCAAAAATGATTGAAGTGTATGTTAATTTTTTGTTTTTTTGGGTCTCCTTCCAAAGTTACTACTTGTAAAAGTTCAATATTGCAATTAATTTATTTTTTAATTTACATTTAAATCACTACTTCTTGCAGCCATATACAAAGTAGTATCAGCATTAGTAGTTGCAAATTATTGGTCACTTGAGGTCTTAAAAAATTGCTGCTTCTTTACTACTATAGATGTACAACCCCTGTCTGTCTCCGTACAAGAGGCAGAAATTAAAGCACTCTATTCATTGGCTGTAATCCACAAGGAAAAGTTTTTCCTTTTCTGCAGTGCCTAGCATCAATTAGGCAGTCCCTGTTTGCACAGAGAGAGCCTCTGAGTCAAAGGTTAACGCCTACATCAGGTCTGCAATGCCTGCCTTTGAAGTCTCTTTAGAAAGTTCGAGCCCTGTGCAGGGGCCTGGTGGAACAGTGGGGATTCAGGAAGCAGGTCACTGATGGGGTCCTTTATTGTGCCCTCCAGCCCTGCACAGTTAAAACGGCTCTAAGCCAGTCCAACTTCATTGTTTTAATGTTAACTGATAGAGTTTATTCGTTAAAGGTAAAGCAAACCGCCTGTATGGATAACAAGGTGCAGCCATATTCAGAACATTCAAATAACTGTGTCAGCATCTTCTACACTTGTTACTTATTATTATTATATTATTATTAATATAGACTTGGATTTTTAATTGCAGACACTATATAGTGACTTAATTACTTCTTTTCTGTCTAGCACTTCAACCATAATTTACCTCATTTATTTCCTATGACATATGTTTTTTTATCTCCTCATTTCCGTCGTCTCTCTTTATTTATCGCCCTGCATGTTTGTGCGTATCAAAACAGTGAGCAGGGTTCCAAAGCCTATTTAGATCCACAGCACGTCCAGGAAGCAAGCAGGGCCAGCAGGAGAGAAACAACAGAAACTAATGAACATGCTTAACACGTGCAGGCCTTGGGCTTTGTCTTCTGCATGTCTGTCTCTGCTGTCAAGTCCCTGTTCATGCAACATCTGCAATACACTGCCTTTCTCTTAAAATTAAACCCATTTCTTTTCAAAGTGCAAAGAAAGGCGGGTGGTGTTTATGGGAAACTTTGCATGAAATTCATCATTGATCTGTGAGTCATTTTTTTGTCAAATGTGCATCTGCCTCAGGCACTTTGTACATCTAAAAAATATGCACTGTTCTTGTGTTAGACCACTTTTTGTTATCCTTTAATTCAAAAGAATATCGAGTTCACTGAAATGTGAAACTTGACCTAGGGCTAACTGGGGGAAAAAAATTGTTACAAGGTGCTTTGATAAAAGCCGCCTTTACAGAGTATCTACAATGGGGCACGAAGAGTCTGTCCTATTTGGTTTTGATATTGGTTTTTATAACAAAGAGTTCTGTTGCCCTTTGAAGCAGCAATCTTTGACAGCTTTAGTGGTACAAGTAAAAGAGGGATGTGCCAGTGTGAGAAAAAGGAAGAGAATGTTAAGGGAACATGAAATGGGTGGTAGAGATGGAGAAATGGATAAGTGCAAGTGGGGAGACTGAAAGCCACAGGTTAGCTTGCTAATTTACCAACAGTGCGCTTGACAGCCTCTGGGCTCAAAATGGATGTGCACTCCACAGGCCTCAAGGCCTCTGCTGGGCAACGGAGACAAGGAGCAAAAAAAACTGAGGACAGGGAGGAGGGAGCTGCGAATAAGCACAGAGCCAATAAAGGGGGGAGATGTTTGAGACAGGACTGTTTTGTCTATTGTAGCGGGGCCAGCACATTTACATTTTCATTTGTGAAGGACAAACTTCTCAGGAGTGCCTTTTAATAGCAATAATAATAATGTTCAACAGCACATTAGTTTTATTTATTTAAATAATGAGGAAGCAAAACAAACGAGATAAAACAGAACATTAATCACTAACAAGCACTGAATTAATTTGTGTCATTTTTCATATCCACCCCTGCATGTTTAGGTCAGGTTGCTGGCCAGTCGGATGTGGTTTGCTTACAGCACCGCTGACAGGCTATACACACTCAGACTATAGCGATACAACATTTCAAGGTGGCCCCTCAACAATGCCATCTCATGGACAAAAATAAGCTCTGTATGTATTCCAGGACTTTTTACAGAGGGACTTTGGAAGGATCTTGGTTCACACATATCAGAATACAAACAGAAAAAGATGAAATAGATGGGGAATTTGGGGTTTTATCTGGTGAAAAGCTACATAAGACTACTGCACAACTGATTACACTGCATTTACTCTCTATGCATAAGAGTTTTTAAAAAGGCCCACTAACTCGGGTTGAGGGGATTTTGGGAATAGATGTTTCCCTTAATCACAAACAAAGCTAATACTTATGTTGAACAAAGCATACTACAGCCTTACAGGTGCAGTGCCTGTCCCTGTAAGTGGCCCTCCAGTAACACTCGGATGGCAGGAAACATACTGTTTCCAGGGAAAATGGTGCATGGAAAGCAGCACTTGAACTTGGTTGAAAATCACTTCCACTCTGCTGCTCCACTCTTGGTTTCCTATAGTGTGACTCTAACAGCCCCA
Source organism: Acanthurus lineatus (assembly GCA_029814665.1). Taxonomy (NCBI): domain Eukaryota; kingdom Metazoa; phylum Chordata; class Actinopteri; order Acanthuriformes; family Acanthuridae; genus Acanthurus; species Acanthurus lineatus. The sequence goes on along the minus strand of JAPZDV010000010.1, from coordinate 6,979,020 downwards.
TAGTGATCAAGTCACAAACCACCTCACCTGAAGTGGCTGACTACTGAGAGTGAGAAAAAGAGAAAGAGAAAGAGAGAGAGAGAGAGAGAGAGAGAGAGAGAGAGAGAACTTCAATCTGTCAGACAAAAAAAAGAGAACATTTCTATCTGAGGAAACTGACTCTGGGGACATTTTGCATACACATTTCTTCAAATACAACACATTAACTGCTGTGAGAGTTAACCATGCTCACATACTACCAAGAGGGAACAGCAAACTGAACAAATATTGCTGATCATTAAAAAGTTTCAGAAAAGGTTGTTTCCACCTTAATTATTCACTGACTCAATGCAGCACCCTTGGTGACTTTGCTTTGCTTCGCTTTGCTTTAATATGTGTGATTGTAGCTACAGCCGCTGTGGAGTTTATATTGTTAATATGTCTTTGTGTTGGCTGCTTTGGTGATGTTTTACTCTGCTGTTAAAGTGGCTTTTAATTCATGTGGCCTATCATTACTTAGTGCAGCTACTTTAGTATTTACAGCTCTTTTCTTTAACATTGTCCCTATTTGTTTAGTCGTCCTAGTTTTGCCTCCTCTCTTGTTAATTCCTCTTTAATTACAGTAAAATCTTACATTTTTATGCAAATTGCGCTTGTTGGTTCTATAACAAAAATCCAAATGTCAGCCACATTTGGAACACACACATATAGACAAAAGACCAACTCTAACCAGTCTTGGGAAAAATCTGCATGTGACTGATAACCACATAAAATAAAAATAAAAAATTGTGAATTATGAACCCAAATCTCATTAATATTAAATAGTGTGAACTGAACTTTGTTCCTGAAAACAGTTACCTTACACAACACTGCATAGCTATGTGTACAGACCTTGTTTCTATCTTTCCTACCAGTAGTCTCAGATGACCTGAAAACTCACAGACTCTTGACTCTACATTTAAATCATTTCCATGGATAAAGAGCTGTATTAGGCAGAATATAAAGAGAAAAGTGACAGCATAAGTAGGAAAGAAATGAGGTATGGCATGCGACAAAGGCCTCCAGCCAAATTGGAGAGTCTGGCTTTGCCACGAGGCTGCCTTAGGGCCTATTTAAACTGAGCATCTAATTCCCTCTGTTTTTCATCCATCCATGCTGTTTCATGTCTCTAGCTCACCCCCTTCCCTCTCTTCCTCTGCAACATCAAACTGAAATAAAATCTTCAAATAAATCAATGTTCAGTCAATAAGTGAGCAACAAAAGACAATTTCTTATTACAATGTGAGTTGAATGAATTTGAGGAATATTTCTCTCTCCCTTGTTGGGTATTTTTCCTCAAACTTAACGACTACTGGTTGTACAAGGGTAAACTGTAGATGTGCAGAATGGATGTTAAGTTCATTTCTTTTAGCAGCCAAACAGGCCCCTCATGTATTGACTCACAGAGGTGCTTCAAACATCAGGCTGGTATCTCTAACCTTACCGCTGCAAAATCTGGGTTCTTAAAAGGGTGTAATCCAAAAGACAAATGCAGTGTGTGTGAATGTAGAGCTCTCAGCCTGGTAGCAGTTGTGCCGGCTATCACCTGGGAGCAACACAGTTTTTATTTTCCTCCACAGTATGTGGCAGTATTAACTCAAATTCTGCTGAATTAAAGAATTAATCTGCCTCCAGTTTCACTGTGACATTAACGATTCCTAAATGCAGTTGGAGAATTGTCCCAAGTGATCATGAGAAAACATGCAGACATGCCCAAGGGCAGCATAAAGCATTATCTATGGTTATATAGCAAACTAGCTATTAATTGTTATTTATTCATTTTCTGGATTAACAATTATTGGTTCAGTCCTTTGAAAAGTCATGGTCTTTAAAAATTTCTACCACAATTTTCCAGTGACTGAGGTTTTTTTCCTCACCTCAGCTGTTATGCTTTGTCCAAACCAACAGTTAAAAAAATTCAAAAGATATTTAGAAAATTCTTTTGAAAAAGTGACAAAATCCTCCAACTGAATAGGTTGTGATTTTTTATTTTGTTGTTGTTCTTGTTGTTGCTTGATTAATAATTAAAAAGTTTTTAATTGTTAAAATAGTTTTAATTTTTTATGTGGATTAACCAAAAAACTGACAAATCATTTCAGCTCTAGTGGTACTTGGTCTTATAATGAGTCACTTGTTTTTAACTGTCTTCTTCCTTAGTTTAATCCCTTTTGCATGTTGACCTTTAAAAGGGGAATTCATAAGGAAGTTTTGGTGCAATGTCTCTTTTTATATCCGGACAGTTTCTATTGTTTTTCTGCTTTATTCCATTTGTGTTTTGAACTAATGCTGTGATGTAAGAGTGTCCTCTGTGTGCAGCCAGTCACTCTGTATGTTAGAACTGTAAATAGGTGTTATTTGAGCCCCTTAATTACTTGTTAACTGTCACTAAATATCACTAAACATATCCCTTCCACTGTTACAACCTTAAAGTCATGTGCCATTACTTTATCGTTGAATTGCACTGTTTGTTGGTTGCCAGGTCTATCCTCTTAAACACCACTTACAAGACGGATTGCTGAGTCAAGTTTTCCACAGACTTAATGCATGTTTCTAAAATGTAGTTGCAGACTTTCTCAAATGCCATAGCAAGTAATATAGTGATAATAATATGTAAGAAGACTTATGGATGGATTTTATTTCAGGATGTAAGACTGACTAACAGCTTTAGGAATTTTTCATTTATCATTCAGGTCAGAATCAGGATAAAAGTCAGGATGAAAGTTTTTTTCTCTATGCATGCCTAGAAATACGATAAGAAATTGTTGCTGGATTTGCATCCACTCAGATTCCACTACACCCTGGTTGTGAAGTAATCTATATTTAAACGTTCATTCAAATGCGCCTTTTCAGTGGGTTGAATGAGGCTGGAGTACACATGTGGAATTTAAGTCACACATATGTGACTTTGGTAATTAGTTAAAGGCGGGTTCATGGTCAGACAGATGGAGAGAGGACTCAGGGATCACTGGTCAGAAGGAATGAGGGAAGAAAGAAGAGAAGGACTGAAGAAGGAATAAATATGTGGGGAGGGGGGCAGGAAGGCTGGGCAATGTAGGAGCTTGGCTGTGGCTGATAGTAGTTATCAGCTGGTGACATGCTCTGCAAAACAACCAATGCTGAGATAAAGGCTGCAGGAAGCTTTGTCCCATATACCAGGATCTGCATTTATTCAGGTGACACACACACACACACACACACACACACACACACACACACATACACACTATTCTATAGGCAGAAACACACATGCAGGCCTGAACTGCTCTCTATCATCAATCTGCAGAGTCTGCTGTGTTCAGTCATTATAAACTCTTGAGAACTGAGAGCAATGATGCTTTGGCTCTTTGGCTCACGCTAGTCACTATCTTCCTCCGGGCGTGCTAGACCAATCAAATCTTGGACACGCGCACAGACACACACACACAGTGACGGATGGAGTGTAGTGAAGGATACTGGGGGGAGTGTACTCTTCTCTGATAGATAGCAGAACCAAGTGGGATGACAGAGAAAGCAGAACTGTTTCCCTCATCTGTCCATCATCCTGTGCTGTTCTCTCTCGCTCCGTCTTTGTTATGCTTCTAGCTAAATTTTTTTGCCCCCTCCCCCTCCACATCCTTCCCTCGCTTACTCCGTCCTCCCTTGTCCATCCTTGCCTCTGTTGTCTTGGACATGTGCCTCTCTGTCTCACTTGTCTCACCTATCCTCTCCTTCCATATCTGCCTCCTCCATTCCTGCTCATCCCTGCTCCCTCTATGCTTCCCTTCTGTCTTTTTGCATCTTGACAGCAGCTCTCAGGTCGATGGATGACGGTTCACATCTCGTCTTGTCTGATACCCCACCAGCACACTTACACACACACACACACACATATACACACACACATACACGCATACACATTCTAACACACCAACCCCCATCCCTTCCTCCATCTTCTTCAATCCTCACTCTTCCACACCATTTAGGTCTGCTCATCGTGTGTTTACCTTCAGGCACACTGTTGATGGCTCTTATTTGCTGCAGTTGAACATCGAGATCCTCTTAGGAAGCCTAATGCAAGTGACACGCACTTGTGCACATGCAAACACGCATGAACACACACCCATAAAGGCATGCCTAAAATGGATGACTTAAAGGTAATTAAGGGCTAGACAAGACACAAACAGTCACTGCTATGCATACATATGACGGCTAACAACTCGCATACTCTGCTGTACACGAACACAAAACTGTTAAATGTCATACACTGTTTTAAATTACAATAAAAATGTTTCCACTTGGCATCTGTGCAACATTTCCCTATATTCTTCTTCCATTTCAATATACCGAACTGTGTCTTTGAAGGTTATAATACCGATCAACCTTTTAGCATTTAAGCAATAGATAAAAGGTACATTCAACCACAGTATGTCTCTGTTTTCAAGTCCATGCGTCGAAAATGATCAGTGTGCCTGTGTGAGCTTGTGCTGGGGCTCTCCACTGAGGGCCTTTGAGAATCACTGCCAGTGGCAGATACAGTGCAGCTCTGGCTCTCATCTTTCACATCACCTCATTTAGACACCTCCTAAGTGCAATCCATGGGCTCTTTGAAGTCAGGACAAAACGGACAGCTAAGAGAAACGCTTTTTTCACTTTCTTTCTGCAGGCAAAGCTCCCTGTCTCTTCCTCTCTGTGTCTGGGTCTCTTCTTTAAAGATTCTTCTTTAAACATTCTCCGGATATCATATGATGTGTAAGTAAATACCGAACACAGTGTGAGGAGGATGAGGGGAAACAGAAAGCTGGTCAAAATGAGCAAACTATGGAATGGCAACAATGTTTCTAAATAACCAAAGACATATCTTTGAATTTTCTTTACTTCTACTTTTTAATTTACAGTATGTTTATATTAATATATCTGTGATAAATTTAAATCAGGCAGAAATAAAATGTTCTGTAAAACCTGCTACATGTTGGAGATAAAGACATTGAGAGCTTCAACTGAGAAAATCTTTTTATTTCTCAAAGGCTTTACTCAGGAACTGCTAAAAACCACATCATCCCCCTACTTAAGGCTGATGGTAAGTTGAAGAGTCAGCTGGCCATGAATATTGCAATTTTTGTTTGGGATTTTTATTAAATAATGTATTCCAAGTGGTTAAAATGAAAGATAACATGAAAGTAACTGACATTGTCACAGATTGTCATTTATCATTTCTTTTTGGTTGCCAAACCTCCAAAGAACAGGTTTTACCTAGTCTGGGTTTGATTGAAGCGAAGATGCAAGAGAGGAAGCTAGAGGTAAAGACACATGAGTGGTGTGTTGCTGTAGGAGCAAGTTTTTGTCTGAGATTGTGATGGGCAATGACTGACCACCCTTTTTCTTCAGTATTTTTCTCAAGTTTTTGTCTGTCTATTTGTTAACCTACATGAAATAAAACTAATGCAGAGCTCAGTGCATAGTGGGCGACATGAGATGAGGATTTGTGTTGGCTGGCCTGAACTCCATGAGTGGAGTGCTGAGGCTACTGAAAATTAGGCCTGCATCTGTTCTCCTGTTAGCAACCAAAGGCACTCATAAGGCTTGGTGGTAATTAAATCCCCCAGAGCATTTAACAAGTACTACCTGTGCTGTGACAATTTTTCACACAAAGTGTCTTTCCAATTTGATAACTTTCACATTAACACAGGCTACCTTTGTCTGTCAGAGGAGATGACTGCCAATTGGTTAAGCCAAACAAGACTGCTTCAACTGTCAGTCAAACTGCATCCAGTTTAACTGTCTCTCCACAGTAACGGCAACATGATGAGCTAACCTGTCTTATCATGCCAGTATACTGGTCAGGCACTACTCACGGTTCACCAAGATGCTGAGTGTCTTTTTATCCTCTTCTGTGTCAAAGAAACCCCAAACAACACCTTGTTAGTCAGTTTCCTAAAGCATTTGATGTAGATGCAACAGATCGGCATCAGCACTGAGTGATGAGACTGTGGAGAAAAGTCAGTGAAAAAGATTTCCCTGCTACCCGGCTGCAGTTTATCTGCTAATGTATTGATGAAAACTAATTCTCCGTGTCGCTCCCTTCCTTTTTTCTGATGGACGCTGGTCTTGTTCCTCTCCTTCTTGAAATAACTCTCTCGAGGAAGACTTTCAGTGAGAAGCTGGTACTTTAAGTATAGCAGACTGCTGCACTTCTTGTCTTGCCCAAGAGCACCTCCAAGCAGTTTAAATTTGATACCTTCTTATCATTCCACCAAATTGAATTGACTTAAGTGGGGAAAGAAAGGCGGCTGACCCACATTTGTGACCCACATTTTAGTCGCTCAGCAGAGCAGAAATGGAACAGGGAAAGGAAAAGGGGAGTCTGAGGAAATTCGGGGATGGACAACATTGTGCTTGCTGAATTAATTTCAACAAACTCTCAGAAAACACTAAGGTGACGGGTCATATTAACAATGCAAGATGCACATAACACTATGATAACGCAGTAATGTCACAGAGGGTCATAGTTCAAAATGTAATGGCATTTGTAAATTTGGTTTAGAAGATTTTTTGAGCCATTGCTCTGTTTATCCATGTGTCTACAGTATGAGACTTGAATAAACTTCAATGATGGCCAAGTCTGTTCCTCAGTGTGTTGACAATAAGCTTTCTGATATGAGTGTTTGTATATGGAGAGACAGCAGCTGGATTAGTGCTCCAGAGAACAAAATAATTCAACTTAAAATGAAAAGCCGCAGGGTGACATGAAAACCCAGAAAAGTTAAATTATCAAGATAAGTGTGTATTAAAGCAACTGATAATGCAAATTCTGTCCAAGAGAGCTGTCTAAATATACACCTAATAATTCAGGGTTTCTGAGAGTGAACACAAGATATGCAGTCCTTCCTAACACGCTTGTAAATGATTAACAAGGCCAGTCAATGGAAAAAAGTTTTCTTTGCTTGTTATTATCTGTACTTACTATCCAATTCACCCCTCTACATCCGTGTCTTTGAAATGGAGTTAAAAAAAACCTCCTCTCTCCAGTCGCCCACTTAAACAATTGGTCATTCGTTTATGTGCAGGAAGGACTGGAAATTGTTCGAAAGCAAAATTGCCTGTAATTGCCTTATTAGCAAATAGGACTTGAGTGTAAGCCATTCCACTGCCCTGATTCCTCCAGCAAAATGAATTAAATAACATTTATTGAGGGCTTTCAATGAATATGGAAAAAACAGCTTGAAATATGGAGAGGCAGGGGAAGAAAGAGAAATAAGGGAGAGAAGACAAAGGAAAAAACAGCTCTTTATAGGGTTAATAAATTAATTCAGAGTGGCCTCTCATGTTGTATCATGTGATTTTTTTTAATAGCATTCTGTGACCTGCAGGGCTGCTTGGAGTCTCTTTCTGCATTCCTGAACAGGAAACTGATAATTGTGTTGACTACTCAACAATCTACACACTGATAAAATGTACTATATTTTCTGTATTTGGCGAAAAAGGTGCATGACAAAAGCAAAGAGTCACAACTTGCTTGGAGTTGTGTCAAACATTTGTGGCCTTTTACTTTGAGACATTAATTTTAATTTATTTCTCATTTGTTTGACATTATATTTTCATGACTCTTAGTAACACAAAAAATCATTATCATTACAATATTTTTTACTTGAACCAGACCTTGATGTTAATGTGTTGTTCATTAATTCTTTTAAACTGGATGTTTTCTTTAAGTTTTAGTATCAGCCTTCCTAAAGTCAGCAAATAAGAAATAGCTCTTTAGCTAAAGCTGGCAAGAATGAACAGAAACTCTTTGAATGTTTTCTTAAATAACAAAAACTAATCATGATTTTTTCCATCAAAGCTAATTTTGCCTTTTGTCAAAATTACAACATTTTAAAGAAGAAAAATGTATAACTGAAGATGTGCATTTCTGACTTCAATATTCTTTTAATTTTTTCTTTGTGTTCCAGTGACAGTGTGAATAAAAGAAAAGGGAATTATGGGGTCAACTTCTGACTAACACTGCACTTCCAAAGAACAACAATTAAAAGGAAACTAGAATGCTTAACAAAAGAGAGCTGTATTCTCTCTTAGATCAAGTCTTTGAATCAAAACTTGACATGAACAAGGCTCCTATCATCTCATTTGCTCTACTATGTATAGATAAAATTTGGAAGAATAAAATTCACTGTGCAGTGTGTTTTTAAATGGCATTGGACACAGTATGTACATCGCATGACATGGTTTACTGTGTTAAAATTGTCAATTATTGAATCAAGGGCAGCAGGGAAAGAGTTTAGCACAGTTATATTGAGCAAGATAATCTTAGTTTTAAATCTCAGCCTTAGTCTTTTCTGTGTGGATAATTCTTTCTTCTTTACCTGATTTTTCTACCAACTTAAATTCAAGTAAAGTAAGTGAGCTGGGCTCTCATTACAGAAACATCCCTGCTAAGTTTAGAATTAGGATGCTATTTGGTGCTACTGAGAAGAGAGGCCCATGAGGAGAGCAACTTGGCCACAGCAGATTATGGTGATGCTTCTGTTTAAGAGTTCCACAAACTGATTTGACTGCATAGGCTAGGACCTGCGAGGGTATAATATTTGAACATTTTTTTCTAGGTCCTTTAAATTTCCATCTTAAATTTTATGACATTTTTAATGTGGTAAGGAAAATATTGTATTGAGGACTTTTTGCAGACTTCACACGCTACAAACTGAACAACATGAGGTTGTGCTCCTTTTGAGCTCGCCCAGTCAAAGCCTGGGATGAAACAGGAAGGAAGTGTGTTTTCTTATTGAGAGCTTGTCTACAGTGGGACTTCAAAGTCTTTTGGCTGAATGCCTTTATTTGAAAGGGCTCCCTGAGGAAAGCAGCCACCTGGCTTGGTACAGCGATGGCAGTCAAATCACAGCAGCAGGGGGGTTTTTGAGTACTTTGCAGCATCACAAAACAAGCTGCATGGATTGGATTGTCATGGCAACTGGGCTGGGTTTTGAAGCGCTTGAAGTGGAAGGAAATGGATGAAGAAAAGAGGGAGAGAGAGAGAGAGAGAAAGGGAGAGTCAGTTTGTCTCTGTGTACCAGTTCACTCATAAAAACGCAGTTGTCACAAATTTAAATGTCAGTCTACTAGAAGCATCAGCGTTTAAATGTCTACGCTATAAATTTTCTGTTGTAATCGATTTAGCATAATTAAAACTAAGAGAGAAAATCAATGACTGAGAGATTTAATTAATCCCATCTGACCCAAGATAACAGCATTCTATCATACTCAGAACATTTATCAGAGATTTATAAACTACTGTGACCGAATGTAACCTCTGATTTCTGACCCCTACAATCAAAAAGTGAGGTCATCCCATTGCGACATACAAACAACAGCTCTTTATTGATCTACACATTTTATTGACAGCCACCACAGCAGTCCATATCCAGCCATCATCTCATCAGGCAACACTCTAGTGAGTCAGGCCAAATCGTTCACAGTGGTGTAAGGGAAACACATGATCTGTCTACAAAACTTTCACGCAATGATTTTGTACCACATCACATACCATGATTAGTGAACACACTAGGGCTGAACAACATGCAAAAAATAAATAGATAAATTTTAACAGTTATCAGGATTGCACCATGAGTCACGTTTTTACTGGGAATATTAATTTTGGCACTTAATTTCACTAAAATAATACAAAAAGGATAATTTGGTGTTCAAGGGGGTCTGTACCAAACAAGCATGTGTATGGAATTTTGGAGGATTTGATTTGAAGGTTGGGGAATCTCTGCAGCACCGCTATGCTTTGTTTATAACATTATGTTGAGACACAATTTCCTTCTTTAAACAAAATTCCATCCACTGAGATTGCAACATTGTACTTGGAAATATTGTGAATTTGATAATATTTTGATAAATTCCTAAGCCCTACAACACATTCACTTTTTTGTTATTCATCATGTTTTCTTAACAAGAGAGTCAAATTATGTACTAGGCAAAAGAAGCCAAATACAAACATGGAGGATGATTACACAAGCTTGCTTTCCAAGGTTAGATAAAAGCTGGCAACATTTGCAATTGCTTGTCTACTGATTTTTAAATTTTTCAACAACAATACCTTTCAAGTCATTAGTCAGGTGTGTTGAGGTTTGAAAGTAGTGAGGTTTAAAATAATGCAACATGATAAATGTCCAAAAGTGTGCACTTAGATACCTATTTGTATTATTCATTGCATCTTTCTCCTCTCTTTGACCTCAGGCTTTTTGCCCAGACTTGGACTGACAAGTATAAGCTTTTGCCTTTATAGGGAGTCTGAAGATACATTGTACCGCCTACTTCTTTTAAAGCCTACCAAGACTACCAAGGCTTTTAAGTTATTAGGAAGTCAGAACTAATGTGGTGTAAGACATTAGAGAATATAAAGAACTGAATGGTCACTGCAGTTAATAAGAGTTTGACTTCATGATTTTTATGTTTGCTTCTTGTACACTGAATGCAGCCTCTACTCGTTCAGCCTGGTGGCACTGCCAGACCGGTTCAGAGAGGGGAAAAACACGAAAAAACAAGCTGACACTGACTGATTCAGCTGTGTTGTGATGCAGAGCTCAACCAACAGCTCCGTTCTGTCGCAGCCATGCAAATATCTAACTGACAGCAACAACAGTAGCCCAGCCTCCGCTGCACATTTAAATCTATTCAAATCATGGTTATGTCAGTCTGACAACTCGAAACTGTCAAGTCAACAACTCCAAGGCCCAAGGGCCTAAGAGCTTCAGACTGTACTTCTGACATTTCATGGTAAATGTTTAAAGCCAAAGTTAGTTTCAGTTTAAATGATTCCTGTGATCATTTTACTTCAAGTGCCTATGACGATAATGTGATTCAGTGAATGCAATATATGAATGTTTTAGCTTTATTCCTTGGGAGCAGCAAGGTATCAAAAAAAGGAATCTGGTGGGTGCTGACAAAGATTAGCTATTAATCTGATTTTAACAGCAGCTGTTGATATTAAAGCACAGAAATTTCATTAAAAAAATTGGCATGAAATAGGGTTACCCTCAGAGCTCTGCCTCGTATTATTGCACCGAAGCCAATATGTGAATCAGGCAGATAATAATAAAGCAGTAATCGGCATGTCCAAAGACAGCAATGACAGAATGCACCAAGACAGCTGAAGACAGACAAGAATCCACACAGTGACAGAGTCAGAATGGAAGAAAAACTGAGAAAGTGAGAATAAAGAAGACTCTTCAGCTGACTGCAGTCTATTGAGCAGGAATAAAGTCAATTTACCTGCATCACCATTAACCATACATCTCAGTGCTTCACATCAAAATTTCATTAAGCCCTTTCTGTGACACCAGAAAGACATCCTTTCATTTCTTACACTTAAGATAACAAAAGTTCTTTTAGACAGCGTTCAAGTGAATGGAACAAAACAACTAAAGAGAAAGGCCGTGTAATTGTTTGAGTCATCTTCATCCAAGTTAAGTCTCTCTTCCTTCATTCATGCTTTCTCTCCTGCTCTGCTTTTCTAGTCACGTGACAGTGTGAAACACCTCTGTCACACAGATACTGAGCACTCAATGTCAAACTGCATTGTGTGTGAAATGTGTCAGCTGAAAGCCATCGAACATAATTGAGATAATTTTTGAATAAGCAGCCCAGAAATAGGCCAGTATAAATGTTATAAATACCTGGACCCATGAGACAATGAGACGCTTAATCATCCTCTTCACTGCGTCATATATAACTCCCAGTCAGACAGAGCACATATGACTGGGCCAACATGAGCTGTCATCTGCTGGCAGTTAAGTCACGCTATATACAAGTACAAGTTTAAATACCATTATTTTATGTGATATATTTTGTTACAAAGTCATGATAACATCTATGATTAATAAAAGCTTCAAAGTTTTTAAGATGACTCATTGCTCTCTTATATTGTAACTTGATTAAAATCCACTGGAGTGCTCTAATGAATTACTCTGATACAGATGTTCTTTAGTCACATTTACAACACAGGGCCATTAAAATGTGCAAAATAAATCTCAAATATTAAGAGGAACATAAATTTTGTTTACGGGCTGTAATATTGTTGCTGACATTGCAGCCGTTAAACGATTATGTTAAAATTATGCATGTGTACAAATTAAAAACTGAAATAACATCTTGTTTCTTTCCCACTCACCAGCTGTGAAGATCAAAACAAAAAATCTAACTGTTGTGTTATAAAAGTTATGGTAGAAGGAAATAATTTATAAATATTGAATAAGAGTGTCTGTGTGAACTTTTTAAAGACTTCTCTTTAATAGTTACAGTCTGTGTCTTCTGATAGAGCAGGCACAGTAATGAACACATGCAGTGGAACAGACAGCTGTATCGAGACCATGGGTTTAGTCCTCATGGGAAGTAATAACAGTGATACGGAAATATTAAAATTAAACCACTGTTATCTTCAAACATCAGCCTCAGTATTTAAAGTAAGCACTTTGTTTGGAGGCGTTGGCTGTTACACTGATGGAATAAGCAAAGAGAGTGGAGAAAACAAGAGAAATGTCAAATGTCGATTATCATACAATGTTCCACATGCAAAACAGAGCACTGTGAAATCATTCTCTGAACACAGTCTCAGTATATAGAGGGGTTATTGTGAAAGATTGATTACATTTTAAGCAGTCGTTCGTCCAGCCAATATTATCTCGTAACTGTGATTCTTCAGTTGCTTGTTGCATCATCAACATCCTCTATAAGCCGCATGATTGATTAAGTTTATCACTTGAATCCAGGGTGTCTGAGCTACCCAGTTGGAGCTGTTGCCCTCCCTAAGTCATCCCCGTTACTCTGTGCGACTCGGCCGAGGCACTGAGCACTGTTGGCACCAGCGAAGCCTTTAATCAGCCAAAAGGCTCTCAACAGACAAAAAGCCCTCTTTCCGGATCTGCGGCTCCAAGTTTTGTGAAGGGACTCAAGTCCTCGATCAGGAGAGGAAATGAACGGAACCATTCCAACCTCCTCCTCAGTGTCTGTGTGTGTGTGTGTGCTTGAGCATGTATGTGTGCCTGTAAACCAGCACAGTGCAGTGGAAAAGAAGTCCTAATCGGAATTCAAAGAGAAAAACAGGGCTAACTCAAGCGCAAACAAAGCCTTCTGAATTCACCAAGGAACTGCTAATCCAAAAGAGTTTGGCAACGCTTTTCTTCTCTCAACACTTTTCTCTTTCTGCTTTTGACTCTCAGCTCAGATAGAGACTGATTCACTCTTCAGTGCCAAGTCCACTCATATCCAGGCCACTGTTTCTCTACGCTACTTACTAAGCAGACAGGTCAACAGTTTACATTCTTTTGTGTTAGGCTTGGTGCTTTGAGCCAGGCTGATGTTCATGTCACCTAATAAAACTGAAAGATAAAAAAAAACTATCCCTGATTTACATTTTGTTGTAGGAAATATTTGCTCTTCCCACAATACATGACCCGAAGTAACTGGCTTAACAGTTATAATATTCAAGTGCTGCAGGGACTACAAATTTTGTTCAGCTCTTGAAAATTAGTAAACATCTAAAAAGGTTTTAGTGCAGCAACATCTAAGACTGATGTCAGTAACTCTGTCCTGACCTTATGCTGTAAGCCCCAGCCATTCACCGTTGACTGCACAGGCTAACCATTTCTTGGTAGCTATAAGCCATCAGAAAACCTTACTGAAGCAATCTTACCCTGTGTGGAAGATTTCATGCAGAAATAATGTGTAAAAAGCTTGTTTTCCAATTATGATATTGACAGAGAACTGAGGTGTCAGGATTTTAAGAGGGAATACTCTTTCCGGGTAACTATGCTGCACCATATTCCCACTCCAACCCCATCACACACACAAGAGCTTTTAAGCACAGCGTACCCCTTTATTGTCTGTTTGAAACTTCCTCCTGCCCTAAGCTTTTCAACCACGATTAACCTTGTGAAAGTATTGCTGTTTCACACACGTGTTCAATGTTTTAGCATGGTTGTAGTTTTGCACGCATGTTATATGGAGAAACAGTTGCAGTTTAGTCAGGTTCAGGTATCACAACTTCTTAGTGAGCTTTGGGCAACAAGACTTAAGATAATACTGTTGACTTTCCTTTCATTGGAACTCAAAATCCTGGTCTTTGGGCTGAAAGACCTTCTGCTTTGTCGGGTGGAGCTGTTCATATTTATCTTAAATCACTGCGTAAGGTTTACATTGGAATTATTTCTAAGTCAAAAATGACAGATTAGTTAGCTGAAATAAAAGTTAAGCAATCTTAAACATATCTCAGTGGCCTCACGGTTCCTCAAGTCCTTGGATCAACTTGGTTTTTAATTATAAGGCCACAATTCTGTGTATTAAGTGTCATTAATACGTATTAACTGTCATTAAAACATAATTGACAAAGGGTGAGTCCTATTAGGCAGCAGGTACATCATCAGCTTATAACTCACGGGCCGAAATATAAGTAAGTTGCACTGTACTAATACACTAAAATCAGAAAAAAGCAGCATATTCTGTAATTTTTTGATTTCAAAAAAATATATCAAGGTTTATCCATAACAAAGTTTAAAAACCACTCATTATTGCTTAGTCACGCATGTTAGGTGGGGCAGTTGCTCTTTTAAGCAATGGTATAAAAATTTCTACCTCAGCAAACATCCAATCTCCTAAAAGCCATTCGAAATGCCAGTCAAAGTTATGTCACCAAAATGCTAATGTGGCTTATATGACTGCTAAGGTGACTCATTATGTAAATGAATTGATAGCATACCACTGCAAAAAAGAAGACACAGGTAATTTTCTTTATCATGATCAGCATCATCTTCTTCTTCTTGTTCTCCTACTCAGTTTTTTCCTCTGTCTCTGATTCTCTCACTCCTGGTATGGATGAAATAGGGCCTCTGTGTGCCAGGCTATAACTTGGCAGAGGTCACAATTCACTTTCAGTAGATTGGCTGCAGATTTATGTCTCATCTCACCACCATATAGTGCTGACGGAGGTGGAGCAGCAGCAGCCTCGCAATCACAGAAAATTGCTGTGTTGGGGAAAACAGATGTGTGAACTCTGCTATGACAGAGTGGAGTGAAGAGGGTGTGTGTTTGCGCATCAAGTGTATATTAGATTTAACATGAACCCAAAACAGCCTTACTCACTCTCTGGATCAGGCCAGTTGGAGGCTCATTCAGAAATGTCCCACACACACCAGCTGCCAACTGTGTGAGTCTGGGTTTGGCCCGGGGTGAACTGTCTTTCACCTCTGAACATCATTCAATGCCATATGTTAAGTGCTTGTCTAGTGAATGTCCTGAAACTGGCACGCTGCTAAAACATAAATCTCCCAAGAGAAAGCATTTAACCTTTTGTTAGAACTACAGCCTGCCTAGGAGAACACACACAAATCAAACACACACACACACACACACAAACACACACACACACGGAAACAATGATATCAGTTTCAAAGCGGCAACATTCTCCAGAATATAAGCGAGGGCTGAAAGAGAATGTGACATTTCCAAGGTGTGTGCTGTCGCATGGCAACCATGGCAACTAAACCAAAAGGCTGTTAATTTGACTGAGTCAGTCCACCTCTCAGTGTTCAATAGCTCCTCCTCTTAAAAAGCAGGCTCAACCAGCAGGAGCAAAATTATTTTTAACCTACGGAAGAGGCACCTGTTACTGGTTAGACATTACAGGAATGTCGGTGTGTGTGTCCATCTGTATCTGTGCCTACACGTGTAACTGTCTGTGGGCGGATGTGTGTGTGTGTGTGTGTGTGTGTGTTGAGTGAGGTGTGTTGATGTGAGCAAGTTTGTAACTTGAAGCATGACATATACATGTATGTAAATGTGGCCAAATGAGCTGGGTCTAAACACCTCAGGCTGATCCGCCGTTACCATGGCACTGTAACCAGTATATGTAAAGTAGTCAACCAGGTGACTACTATGATTACAATATTAGATTGTGTCAGATAGCACGACACACTGGCAACAGTTTTTAAGGCCACTTCTTCCTCTTAACCTTTTTGTGAGTAGATACCAAATAATCTTTCTCTAGAAACAGAAGTTGTGTCATTGGCATCCACATCGAACTAAACAGGTGTTTTTTGCATTTTACAGACTCAGAATTTTCATATCATCCATTGTTAAAAAAGCACAAAAAGGGCAAGGAGCACATATATGTAGCACAGGCTATTGCTAATACACAGGCTAGCCAAGCTTAAAAATCCTGTGGCTGTTTGCTTACTGGTGAAACAAATTCAAAAAAAGAACATGTGCAAACTCTCGGTTATGTTTTTCTCCTAGCAAAGCAGCATGTCCAGCCTGTGACACTAAAGGTTTTCAAGTAACTCCAATATAAATCCAGCAGCAGCAACTTTGACTGCTCACATCACTTTAACAACGTCATTTGAGGAAATACAAAGAACAAAAAGGGGGTGGAGGTCAATGTGTTGCTTAATAAGTAAACATGCACATCCTATGCATTTCCTTGCTTAGAATTTTTGTTTAATTAAAGCAGCCAGGAGTTCATATCAAATGTGTGTGTCACTCTCTGAACAAGGAAACTCAAAACAAGGAAACTAAAAACATGAGTGTAGTTTTCTTTCCCTCCAAAAAGGCAAAGCACTTCACCTCAATGCTCTCTTACCTAAAACGAGTTTATTACCCAATAGCTAAAGGAAATGTGACTTCCCTCCAAAATTTAGGGCCCAGATGTCTATCTTAAAAAAATATGTTGACACACTGTAACTGCATGGTATTCATATACAACGAGTTATATTTTACTATTAATCTTATTCTTACTGATGTTGTTATAGTCACCATAATCATTATCAAAGCTCTTATCACTGACAGAGACGTCCTAATCATTCTTGTTGTTTTGTCAGATCTGTTTTCTCCATCTGTGAAAGTGTTTGTACATTGTGTGTGTGTGTGTTTGTGTGCGTGTGTGGGTGCGTGTTTAAGTGTATTCAAAACAGCGGGTCCGTCAAAGCGAAGAAGAGAAACATGAAAAGCGCGCCAAATGGAGTCTGAACCAAACACATACAAACATGGAAGAGTTATGATTACAGGAGTACACACTGCAGCTCCCTGTTTAAAAACACAGCAGTGTGCAGAAGTGGAGACAGAGCTTGCATCACAATAGAATCCACACAGTCTGCACCTGTTTCTATCCACAGAGGAAAAGGGAGACTATAACTATATCAGAATATATTAACTTTCTTCAACAAGAGCAGCATTGTTCAAACTCCACTTCTGGCAAATGTCCATCACTGAAGGGAGGGAAGCAAAAAAAATCAAATTAAGCTTATATCTCGATCCTTGGCGTCTTAGCTCATCTCCTGAAAGTGCTGCCGTTGTTAAGTCCACACAATTACCCTGACAGACTATCAAAAATCAATAAAAGTATTTCATCAGAGTTATGACAAGTCTTACACTGAATACTGAGGAATCTTTTTGAAGTGGAGGCTGCACTGTCAGTATGACTTACTGTGACTATAACAAAGGCATCAAGATAAAACTAGAGGAATCATTGAGTCTTGAGTCATTAGCTGGGAAGCAGGAAAGAAAAGCATGAAAGAAAACCAAACAACATCACACCTAAACATATCTGACAGTGAGTTTTTGCTGAGCTCAAAATGAAACTTAAGTTTTTCACCTTAAAAATGGCTGAAATTTACTATGTGATCAGATTCTGACAGAAGAACTCATGACCAAATGTTAACGGCAAACCATGGGATTAACAGCAGTGTCCCTCCATCACCTTTTCCATCTCTGTGTCTCTGTGTCTTGGTGATACATACTGTATACAAAGTCACTGCTTTGCACATTATAAGCACAGACTGTGTAATAAACAGTCAATGGAGCCACTGTGATGTCACCCACTGGTTCGTGGATTACTGTTTTGAAGCCCTGAGTTGGGCAGCCATCACTTTTTTGTTTTTATGGAGCCAGACGTGACGATACCATTGGGTGGAGCTGGGTAGGGTGACTAGACAGCAAGTGGCTAGATACCACTCAAGAGTGGCCACAGCCTTAATTACTCATATATTTGAGCCTTTAACTCTTCAGCAATGAAAATGGACATTCTCAGTTTGATTAAAGGAGCATTTGTTGTCAGGTATACAAAGCACTGATTTGCTTGCATGCAACACAATTTTAAATCTTTGTGAGGATATCAAGTCTTTTTAAGTCAAAGAGGCTAAAGTCTGAGTGAAGTCACAAGTCAATATATATCAGTATTCAGATTAGTAATGAGATCCATGACTCCCATCTGACTTGAGTTTAAGTCATTTGCCCTAACAGCTTATTTCTGACCAATTACTAGTCTTAAAAAGGTGTCTCACACAGCACAAGTCAATAGAAATGTTTTATCAAAAATATTTTTATTAAATAAAGACATTTTACTCCATTTAAAGGAGGAAAAACTGTTCCAAGGCCTGAGCTGAAAACTGAAAATGTAGTAAAAAGTAAAAACTGTCTCCCTCAGGGACAATGTGTTTTAAAGTGAGCACAGTGGGCACACTGAGTAGCTACAGTTCTGCTCTGCTTCTGAAGAATCTGAGGAATGCTTTTACTCTGCAGGCCATCAGGCTGAGTCCCTAACAAATACACACAGGGCACACAACTGGATAGCAGCGTTGTAGCTTGTTTAAATTGGTCTGGTGAACAGATGTGCAATGCCTCCATGAATGAGTGAAAACATGTCACAAGTCCTCTTTATAAACACTTACAACCACACATCTGTGTTGACAGTGGCACTGAGGAATATAGCGGGTGCCTTCCTTTATGCCCTAATAGAGTTTTGTCCGCGCTATGCTTGGCATCAATTTGAGTTATTATGTGTGCGGCAGGACTGCTCTAAATGCTGAGAGACAGAACAGGCACCCACACGCATAAACACACACACACACATACTAAAGCCTCATCATTCAAAATCCTCGCCTTATGACAAAGACACAGGAAATAATGACGAATTGATGCCAAAGAGGCTCTCTCTATTCTGTTAGTGGAGAATTGCACTCAATGCTTGTTATCGCTGACCACAGGCACACACCTTTCCACACACACAGGCCAGTCAGACATTAAAAGTGGTCTGTCCGTCTCTCTCTTTCCTGAAAGGGGAGTCTTTCCTCATTGATTGTTTAGTAGAACTGAACATACACCCCGAGGCCCTCTTTTTTCAAATATAGTGCATGAATTCACAGCAGGCTGCCAACATGATATGATCCTTTCTCTATGACCGAATAATAGTAGAGGTGTATTCATAAATGACACATGTATGTGCATGTTTGTGTATTGAGTTGTATGTACAGTGGTAAATTCTCAATCAGCAATCCTGTCTGTGCCCCGGTACAGCTGCAGTAAAATACCCTCATCCAGGCAAACATAAAATCAATGATAGCTATTAATTAGTCTACCTCTGACTGCCTTTGCTGATACAGTTATACACACAAATAGAACAGGAACACATTACGCTTGTCAAGCTGTTTGGAGTCGGATTGGATTTTAAAGAACAGAGGCGCCAGATAGGCAGGCTCTTTCTAAAGCTGTAAGTCTAAGAAAACAGAGCAAACAACAACTTGACCAAAAAGGAAAAACCTTTGCAAAGTATGTACATACATACTTTTTCAAGGTTAAATAGAGAGGAAGTCACATGCTTGACAAGGTTAGTGAGTCTGATAGCATCTTATCTAAGATTTCACAACCTTGTTATTATGAAAGTCTTTGCCATAACTGGGGAGGAAAAAAAAACACACAATGCACTATGGAATATTCTCACAGGTGTCAAGTTAAGCACTGCAGGTGCAGCAGTTCAGATTTCTGTCTCTTTTCCAGCACTGCTCTTTTACTGAAAGAGCCTGACTACCCTGTATGGCTACCAATGACAAGTATGCAAATGAATTAGAAGCCATTGATACTCTAAAATTTGAAACAAGCCATGCTCAAATATGTCCAGAATAGCAAAACAAAGACAGACTATGGTCTGTAAAGCATCGCAGTGTTGAAAAATGTCAAATATAAATATGCGATTTAATCCTGCACAGTCTCTCTCTTTGGTTGAGAAAATTTTCCAACTTCACAAAGAGCCTCTGATGCTTCTTTGGCAATCCTTGATGTATTATGATAACTATTGCAACTGAAGAGCCTAATGTGGCTAAATCAGAGTAATCTGATGAGCATTAGATCTTGCAATGAGTGTAGTACATGATAATGTTGGATAGCTTTAATCTACTGTCTATGAATTATATTGACAAATGATACTTTTGCTGCATAACTATCATCTTTTCAAGCCTGAAGCACTGTAATATTCTATGGTGACACATTTCAAATATTATATAAATCAATTCTAAAACAGTTAGCCCACACTGTGAGGCAAGATTATATTGTATGCGGTTTGTAAACACAAAGACCTGTTCTTTTTTTCCCAATTGTGCCTGCAGATGCACAGTCAGTTAATTCTCTATCTTCTAGTGCTGATTCATGCCAAACAAAACAAGGAGATTGGCAGCTTTCACTTTTACTACAGACAACAACAAAAGAGACACTACTTTTGCGCAAGTACCTTATCAGGGTGTGAATAAGTTGGTGGGACCCAAAGCTCCCTGTTCGTAAATTTAGTCTGGGCTCCTTTTACTTTCTTACTGACAAAGAGCATTCAGACTGACAATGGCACAATGGAAAAACACAACCTTCCCCATTCACTTTAGTCATACTGCTGCTTGGGCACATGAGGCATTCCAGGCATAAAGGGCTCAGTGAATAATACAAAGGTTAGAACTGCAAAAACATTTGTCCTGGCCAGAGGAAGTGCCCCATCTTACAAACATTTTAAGAATGGCCAAGACCTTTAAGGATCCAGGGGACAAGCTCCCCAAGAGAAATACTATTTAAATTTACAGCAGCTATCCACAACTTTTCTAAAGCCATTTGAGATTACCGAATGCCTAAAAGTGTGTACATCACTGGTGAAACACATGATTGCTACCCTTGACAAAAATTTCTGAAGGGTCTACATCCCATTTTGAACAAATTATTCTCCAACCCTCTCAAAAATTCTGAAATCATCAAAAAAAGGACTTGTTTTTAATCTTGCCACCTAAAAAAAGGAAAAAACTGCCTGCAATTGATATTATTTTAAACTGCATAACATATGCAGGGAAGGAATTTTGTGTTAATAGCATCACTTCTCTTAAAGTTTGTTTTTGTTTAGCTAAGAAATCTGCTACATTTGAATCCATGCCATTAAAATCTGGGATGCTCTAATTGCAAATCAAGAAACCCCATCAATGCCAAGTATATGTGGTTTTCAATAGTCTGAATTAAATAGTAGGCCAACAGAGGAATATTTACTAGGTTATATTAGATTTTTTCAGGAAACTGCATTGTAGGATAAACATATATGTATAAATTATATCTTATGGTACTCTATTTGATCTACTTCTGGTCACTCTCTTCTCCTTTCCTCTTCTTTTCTTCTTAATTTCTCATCCTCTTTCAATTCCAAGAACTTAGCAAATTAAAAAAATTAAATGCATATCTTATTCTCTTACTGCCCCTGAAACCTTTGCTCTCCTAATTTCCTCTTTTTGTCACTTCTCAATTTTCTAAGCACACTTTTATCTGTTGTTCTTCATATTCTTTACCTTTTTCCCATATCATTTCCTTTACTCTCCTTAATTTTTCTGATTCACTGTTTATGGATGGTAGCTGAGGTTGATTTCTCATAAAAAAAAAACTATACCCTAATCCATTTAATAGTTACCATGCTCATTAGCTTGCTAAAGCTTGCTCACCTCAGTGATATGAATGAATGAAACATGAGACACAAGATAACAGTCCTCTCATAGCAACTTTAGGGTGGACCTATGAGGGCAATAATTCTCTAGTGATAAAACTCTTACCCAATCGATTTGCCAACCTAAACTAGGTTATTTTATTAACCTGCTCATCCTAAAAACCTTAAAATTCAAGGCTGTTGAGAAAACATTTGTGGCTGGTCCCCCAGAAGCAAATGGTTCTGACACTGTGTTGAACAGCTCAGCTCAGCTTGAATTTCATGTTTAGCTTTAAAGGTTTTCAAAGAGTTCAAAGTTAGGGGTACAAAAAGAGTTTCAGGTGAGTTTTAAAGTGCAAGCTTTAGGGCCTTGTGGGTCCAAAAGAGTTGTGTTGGTGTGCAGCGTCTCACCTTGTTCTGATCGGTCCAGTACAGGAAGTAGCCTTTGGGGTCGACCGTTAGAGTCACTGGGGTCACTGTGGTCGAATCCTAAAGGAAAACAAAAGAAAAAGACATCTGAAGTCAGTGTGTGTTTGCCTACATCTGCATGTCTCAGACTATTTTTTCATGAGTATGTACTTTTGTCTGTATAGCAGAATATGCTCTGGGTAAAACAATTAATTCAGTTCTCAGGATCAAAGTCTAAGTTTTGTAATACCTCACACATACCAGAATCTGAAATGACATTAAAAATGCTGTTTCTGCTGTAGGCATGCACACAATCCTTTCCTTCTAAGGTACTTTCCCCACCATGAACTGGCATCACCACAAACAACTAAGGAGCCTGGTGTGTGACTGTGTGTGTATTTGAGACGACTGCAATCATGAACTGCAGGTTGTTTCAAAGCTGATGTTTCCACTTCCCCCCTCTTGTAACAGACAAATGCTTTCCCACAGTTCCCACATACAGACGGCTCCAAGCCTCACAAACACACTCACATAGTTTGACCCTGAGGCATACATGGCAACGCCAGATATTATTGGATGCTTCTATAAAAAGAGAGAGCCTTTGCTTTGTGTCCGCAGTGGCAGTGGTTTAGCCGAACAGTGGCATATTGTCCTCCTCAATCAGCCATGGCTGTGAGATCAGAGAGATGGAAAGCGCATTTGCTGCAAAGAGCAAGAAAACCTTCAAAGTGTCTTCATGAGGCCTTCTAATGATGCCCCTAACACAGTATTAGGAGACAGAGCTAATGGCCCTCATCTTGGGCGAGATCCTGTGTGACTTGCAGTGTAGGATATCATGAAAGGGTTGAGCTGGGAGCTAGCAGACAGCGGAGGAGTCTGTGGGGAGGTGGAGACATTAGTAGTCTGAAATCAGTTCATCCTGCCTAAATAGGACAATCACAGTTTATGGAACCTGGCCCACCTGCTCCATTATATACCAATACTGGAATCAACCTCTTTCTGAACCTAAGGCAAATATGAAAAAAAGAGAAAGAAAGAATGAAAAAAGGGAAGTGAGCAGAAAGTAAATGACCAACTCATTCGGATGTCGCATCAGACGCATTTGCAATAGTGACTTTGCTATAGCAACCAACCATTCCTGTGAAATCTATTAGGGACTCGAGAGGAATCGTTTTGGTTCTGTTCACATGACTGCACAATCTCTGCAGGCTTGATTGAATGACAAAAGACGCAGTTCATACCACTGTCCGCATGCAGCACACACATATACACATACGCACACACAAACACATGCACACATACACACAATACTTGGAGCCTGAGGGCAGGATAAAAGCCTCATGCTTGCAGTTCTTAGATATAGCATCTCATACCAACTGCAACCCCATATCTCTGATTTCCACTTAAGTTACAAGCCACAACTCAATTTCTGCAATTGGGTTTCTTTGCAGATTAATATTTCCTTCCCATCCTCCACCAGGGCATCAGATACTAGAGCAAACTTTATGGAAAGCATTTCTAATTTTACAGTAAAATGCTTGTATTGCAAATAAACCGAATCAAGAATCCACTCAGTGGGCAAGTTGTGGTGACTGATTGATTGTCTGTGATGTCAGAGAGAAAAGAAGAAGGTGGTTTGAGAGCAGTGGGAATCTGCCTAATGATGTGAGAAAGTCATTTTCCCCAGCTTCTTTCTTAATGTCCTAACTCTCCACAGCCACCACTAAAAACACATTAAGCCATTATGGACTCTCAGCAAAGATTTTCCCATGGGTCTGCACATTCACCGAAAACATAAGTACTTATAACATCATGGATTAGAGTTCAGTGATTTGCTGAGATTACTATCTCCACCATGGCACTACTTGTGCTTTTCACTGTCAAATGACTATTTTGAGGATTTATCATTAATGGGAAGACATTAGGTGGCAGTGGCCTGCTTTTTGCTGAATCAAGATGAGATTAGTGACTGACTTGCAAAATGCCCTGAGGGAACAGTTCTCGTTTTTTTTCAGTGAGGAGTTTGAACCATGAGCCATCACCTGAAGCGGTGTGTTAGAGAGGAGATTTGAGCTCAGCATATTTCTGCTCTGTATGTTAATGAAATATCCTAGTGCTTTTAAGGGATTTTAGGTTTCCCACTGGTGCCTGATAATATCTTATTCTACACACATGAGACCAGAAGAGCTTGATACAAGCATAAGCCTCTGAAAGTCTGTTTACAAGGACCCCGCATCATCTTTCACATATTTCTAATCTTGCAAGTAACTGTTGGTGAACCTTTAGACAGAGGGTCACTTTCCTAGAGGTTTTGGATGCTTGCCTATCCTCGACTCTCTATTAACAGACGGGACGATGTGACACCTGTTTGTACTGAATGTGCTGTTTGAACTGGGCTCACAAATAATAATATAATCCAAACAATGTATTAAAGGTGATGTATGTAACATTTTAGCACCAACTATAGTACAATTCCTATAATATGGTCAAATTAGTACAAAGGGTCGATATCAGGTTTAAACTCTTCCATGGGAGAAAAAGAGTGTATGGAATGTTGACTGAAAGACATGAAACTGTTTGTGGAACCTGGGCCACATGGATGAAAACTGATCCTACCGGTAGACCAAATCAGACTTGTACACTTGAACACTGCTCTTTATATAATGATCCACCAACTAAAATTGGGTGAAATCTGACCACTTTTTTTTCAGATACACTTGAGCATTGTAAAGAGAGTTAAAATCAACTTTGAGGCTAATGACTCTGTAAAAGAGAATGTACTGAAATCAGTGCTACATATAGCACCATTAAACTACAACAGGGCACAGCAGCAGCTAGCTTCCTGCAAGCTGCAGCAACAAAACTACAAGGTGCAGGTCTGTTTGTGGGAAATAAGGGGGGACTTTAAAGGATTACCCAAATGAGGTTTTTCGGGTTGCTCTTCTATTGTTTTTTAAAAGCCAACCACCAAGGACTGTGTGCTGAAGTCTGTAGTGTTTCTCTTCACCACTTCAGACAGTCTGCTCTGAACCCTCATGGCTAAGGCTCGGTGTGCGTTCCTTACACTAAACAAAACTTCACACTTTTTTTATCACTGCAGAATGCTCTGCAGTAAGACAAAATGTGAAGTTTTTGCTAAAAAGAAAAAAAAATCCTTTCCTTCTGCTTATACACATCCAAACTGGAATTACTTGTACAATTTCTTGTTGAGCGTGGACTTGACATCCAAAGCAATGATAAGAAGAAAATAATTTAATTCAATCCTTTTTCACTGACAATTCATTAAAGCTTTTCTCCCTCTCTCTCTTTCTCTCTCAGCCTGACTCTGTATTCCTGTGATTCTTTCCAAGAATGATACAGAGAGGAAAGAGGAAGGAAGGAGTGCATGGGAAATAAAACAGAGAAAGTATCAGTGCACGTCTGCATTCAAGGGTGTGTGTTTTCACAGGAAAGGTCTGGTGGGCATTTGGTTCTGGAGATAGGCCCACATGCACAAACTACAGTACACAAACACTGCTGTTAGGGAAAAACAGACGCTCACCTCACACACCCCCTCTTGCGACATACCAACCAGTGAGCTGCAGGGGCGAGTGCTCATTAGCAGTTACAAGTTAAGGAAATACTCAAGCTCTCTTCCTTAGGTCTAAGATTGATGATTGACAGTAGTAGTAGAGTGGTAGATTTACAAGCATGCATAATTTCCTCCGTGCCATCTGTACTGACCACATTCACACTCTTCTAACACTCCACTGATGCCATCTGTGCTGTGCTTGACTCACCTGAGCTCAGTGAATGTGAATATTTCACAGTGTATTCGCTACAATGATCTTATTTGGTTGAATTTCATAATGTCACTGATATAAAACTAGCATGAACAGCAGTTTAGTAACAACAACTGAATGCCTATGCTGGTCCACATGAATGGTTTACACCCGAACCGGTTCTTTAAATGAGAACTGATTCTTTTATCAGTACTTTCACTCAAGACAGTAACTGAACAGTTAACTTTCAGTAGACAACAGCTCCAGGTGGCTACATTTTCAGTGATGGAAAAGAGCAACCCATTATGTACAATAAAGAGATCTAGAGAAACCAGAGGAATGCATGTAGAGATTCAGATGAGTCAGGTTGCAGAAAGGTATGAAACATGAAACGTTAGAGAAAGTCCCATGTACAACACAGAAAGCGATGGTGACAGTAAAGAAAACAACCTACTGAGTGCAATAAGGTCAAGCAGTCGAAACTCAATTTTAAGTACAACAGCGATACGTTTTTACTCTCTACGGGGGATAACAGGATGTGTAGATTTGTTGTTTGTGGAAGGTGCAGTGCGCCACGGCTGTCTGTTAAAAAGGCCACTACTGTTATGTTTTCGCCGGTCACTCAATACCAGCGTGCAATCAATTTTCATCAAGGTCATTTCACTATAACTAGACCGTTACTGGTGTGCGCGAATTATAACAAAACCGAACCAAAACAGGCACGAACGCTATTCAACTCTTGTCCGGTGGCGACACTGTGATCCACGTCTTGATCCCCGATAAACTACTCAATTGTAGTTAATTGATAAACGTTCACGGGGAAGGGGGAGGGGCGAGTTTAATTCAGATTGTCAATTTAATGAGTAGTGCAAACGTTCTCACACACACACACGAGCCCTGTCAAACGCGTGCACCCACTCTCTCGCGCGCACACATTCACGCTGTAAATTGGAAAATGTAAACAAAGCACATGTCACCAGACACTCCAGCTGCTGCATTTCTTTATACCACGAACCAGCCAGCCAAAGACAGGCAGCCCCTCTCAATGCGGTCTCCGCTGACAATTACATCTATTGGCTACTGTTGCACGAGTAGCCTATAGATTGTATAACGCTTCCCTGTAGCACATGCATGCAAATAAAGCGTGCAGAAATCATGCGCAAATGAAAAAAAGAAAACATGTACTGTCGGTCTCTCTCGCCGTTACTTACATCATCCCATTTCATAAATTTGTTGCCCTTTCTTAGGCTCTCGGGAACGGACACTGGCTTGAGCTGCAGCGCATGAACTCCAGGCTGTGCCCCTGCCATTGACTCATCTACTCTTCTCGACGCACGGCAGGGGTAGAAATGAGTCACTTCACTCTGTTCTACTCTTATATCTCTTCCTCTCCTTTTGTAATTTGCTTAAAAGCAGGCGGACGGAAGCCCACTACTGCTGCCAGTATGTCATGCCCGCATTGACGGCGGCGGTGGCGCGTCTCGGCTTTGGAGAGCTGTGGAGGCGGACGCAGGCGCAGCGGACCGGGGCCACTTACTGACTGACATGAAGCTAAAGCGGAGACGAGGGGAGAGAGAGAAGAGGGGGGAGCTGAATGAGTTGCCGTCTGGTTTCAAATTGTACAAGTGAATGCAGGGACAGAATCGATGCTTGAAGTGATCTAGCGCCGCCGTGCGTCCGAGGCATTATGATGGCAATAAGTGGCACCAAGCTTTAAGCTTGAGAAACCAGGAGTGTGGCAAACTTAGAGAGAGGATACAGACCGCCCAGAGCAGGTGCATGCGGCAGTGATGTTTGGTAATTGCTGTTTGGGAAAATTATTGTTTATGCAGTCTCAAAGATTGTAAGGTAGGTTATTATGTGTCCTTGGGAGATGAACAAAACAATTTTGTTTTGTGGTGTTGTCACTGAAAACCCACCATGCCACCCAATCATAAGTGATATGAACTGTAGGACAGAATAGGAAGTAGCCTATTTCATCACGAGTTTCTTGTGTTGAACTTTAGGGCTGATTCAGATATTCTCTTAGACTCATAATATTTAAATTTGACATTTTTTAGGTAAAAAAAATGGAAATAATGCATAGGGATTTCTTTCAGCCGGCTCACATGGAGGGGATTACTGTGTAAATCCAGAGCATGTACACCATTGATATTTGCTGCCAAGGCTCACAACATTTTCACTTCCCACGTGGAAGCACCTATAACATAGAAGGAGGCAGGCAGTAAGATCAGCAGCAGGTCACAACACAGTTTTCAGGTAAGCAGTGTGGCAGAAGGCATGCTGTAAAGAATGATTAACCATAATCCAAATAGCGCGTTGTCACTGCAGTGAGATAAATATGTGAATATAGCAGCGGGCTGGATTTGACTGAGATCAAATAAAAGAAGGTTATTATTTTGTGCACCAAATGAGTCACAATTTTTAAAAAGGCTTTGGCATATTTTAATTATTATGTAGGCAGTTGGGATTAACATATAATATTACAAAAGTAGTGAAATGATTGATAAAAAATCTTTTAGTGAGGAAATAAATAGTATTTCTGAAATTTGACTATGTTCATGTTACAGCTGTCTATCCTCAAAAAGCATTATATGTGTAACTGTTTGGAGGGAATGAGGTGCTTAGTTTAATTTTGAGAAATCAGTCCATACTCATCTGCTAGACCGGACACTTGATTTCTATTTCAGTGCTCACACATGGCTTTGGGCTTTTTCATTTCTTCATGACTTAACTTCTCCAAAGTTCTGTGACTCAAGATTGGGTCACCGCCTTTAGGACTTTTTTGAATTTAACTTTTCTATTTAATAAAACATAGAGCCCCTGAGGGCTTTGTACCACCCACACTGTTTATTTTCTTCCATTTCCAAAAAGGGACTACAGACTGTTTGAGTCCTTGAAGCAGTGTTCCCTCTGTGTCCCTTTGTGGTCAGTCTCTCCCCAGCGCTGACCATGACACATGTCAAAGTAGTCAAACCTGACTGACACTTTTCATGTCAGACTCAATATTAGCTTGTTTGAGCGCCCCTCCTGTCATTAGTGATTGATTAAGTGTGACAGTTTGGGGACCAGGCCCTGAATAGAGTCATAGTTGAGTGACAGCTTAGGAAAGTGAGAGAGGAAGACAAGTATGTGAGAGAGAGAAAGAAAGAAAGAGACAGAGAAGAGAAAGAAACAAAGACATGATGGGAAAAATAGGCCTTTCGAGTTACAGACAATGTCTTCTGATGAGTCAGAATTCCAAAGTAGAGGCACTTATTGAAAATCAAAAAGATCTCATACCAATGCAAAGACACGACTGCTTTTAACACTGCAAATGAGTCATTATTATCCTCCATGCTTCAGACACTGGTATCTGTCATCCGTCTTCCAATCAGCCCTGAGGTTCCAGCCGGCTCTGAAATCAGCCACGGCACTCTCATATGAAAGGCAAGGGCCTACAGTGAGGAGATATAATTGGATTGTCAATATATAAAAGCCCTTTCCCATAACCTCTAATCTCTAAGACATGTTGAGATTTAAAAATGAATTCATCCAAGTTGTCAGAAGAGTTTCTCTTTCTTCCCTTTTCATGGAAAATCCATTCAGTGGTGAAGTCTGGAAGATTTGAGGCAGAGATTTGAATTAAGAGGGCATTTATTAAATAAGCAGAGTGGGCCTCTGTCAGAAGACCCAAAGCTAGACACACATCAAAAGTTGTGTTTTACAATGTTGGACAGCAGTAGTTGGTGGAGATGATCGATGACATCTTTTGGAACCGGTACTTGTCATCTGGAAGAAGTCAAGTAAAGAGGGAAAGAGATTTATTTCCTTTTCTAAAGAGCAGCTCTTTCTAAAACTGACATCTACTTGTGCAGGACTGAATTAAACTGTTAGAAGGCCCAAGGGCAGCAATGATCCATGGGTCCTTGTTGACTCTCCCCAGACACATGTTCCTTTAAACGTATGTTCCCGTAAATCCACCAGTATTCCTAAAGTGAAAGACTGTCTTTGCCAATTTTTTATTGTATGTCCACTAGTTTTTAAAAACTGGATTAAATTTTAAAAAATATGTTCCACATAAACAAAATTTGACAAGGGGACCTCTATAAGACAAGACTTAATGAATGTGCAAAAATGCAGGAGCTACCCTCAGGTACGCTCCATTTTGGTCTTAAATTCTGCCCTAGTGGTGCAAACAAATTTTTATCTAATCAAATTATATCCAAATAATGCCCCAAGGCAGTTGTTCCCTTTTTTCCAGCAGGTAATCCAGCATTGCTCAGGTGTAAACATGCAATATGTTTTCCAGGCATTATTGACATAACAGAGACTTTTTTAACCTTCATCTTTAGAGAATATCACAGACAGATGGTGCTTCATTTTCATGACTGAGATGGCTTTCATGGATATATAAAAAATGATTTCACAGTAACCTGAAGGGAACTGCACAACTCTCAGACAATGGTGGATTTCTGAGTTGATTTCTGTATCTGAAAAGAGTATATTGTCCCAGTAAAAAGTGTAAATCTCATGCTCAAGGTTGATGACATCCATTTTTACTGAAGGTGCTTGCTGATGTAAGGCCTGCGACTTTTTTGTATTCAAGACAAGACCCGGAGCTCTGCAGCGTTCAAGATCCTCTTGAGGTCAATTGTCATCCGCTCAGTGAATATACAACATGGTTCACCGACCTTGCTCTTGACCTTCAACCAGTTAAGCTCTGCAAGCTTAACCGGAACCTGCCATTTTCGAGGTATATACATATACACACTAAGCCTGAATAGGCCATTGCACTTGCATTAGTGACAAAGGGTGATGTGTGATTTCCTTTATATGTGGTGACAAGAGACAATGAACAGCACTGCAGTGTGTCAGTGTTTTTTACATGCACATGATGAGGAACAGGTGTTCTCAAATGACTGCCTGCTGGAGCTTTCAATATCAATATTAACTCAAGATCTCTCCTAAGCAGCACATTCAGCATGCCATAATTATGCCAAATTACAGGCCAAAGCCAAATGCATATCTGCCCTTTCACCTTCAAGCACCAACTATTAATCCTTTCTGCATCATGTATCAATTTTGCCAGTGTATATTAATGTAAAATATATAACCAAAACTAACATCAGTCGCTCAACGGGTTTCTTTCCAAATTAACTTCTGTGTCAGCACAGCTGTATAGGAGAACAATACAGTGTTGTTTTGCTAAAGAGCCTGCTGGGTGTGACAGGATGAAAAAAAATTAACTTTCTATGTCAGCCACGCAGTCATAAAAAGTGTGAGAATAACTTAAAATTGTAATAATTGTTATGGAAAGATTATTTTCAGATGTGATATTGAGGAGTACAGTGTATAAATGTATAAACAAGGCCTCTGGGAATGGCAAAGGTTCTGTCTCAGTTTATGCCTGCATTGTCCTTTCTATGAACCCAAACAGGATCACAAACCACAAAGGCAGTACATTGGCAGCATCTTCTGGATCTCTCACGCTAGTGCAGTTTATGATGCCATGTGTTTTCACACTGGTCTGCATACAGTTTGTTACTGACTAAAAGTGAATTTAGAAATTTACTGTATGTATATGTTAACCCATACATCTGTACATACATATATGGGGTTATCATACATTTATGGGTTTATTCTGTTCCATTATGTTATGCTATGTGATGTAACTCAAGGATACCAATGTTGTGTAATAGAACAATTTCATTAAGTAATTAGGTATTATTTTAGGCTTGTAAAACAAACAACAATTCAACACACATACAAAAAACAAAAGTCTAGCCACGTTGGCAGCCATGTCAGGATGTAATACTCATTAAACACAAAAACTGGTGGAGGAATGAAAAATGGAGAAAAAACATTGCGGTTCTTGGATACCACTGGGTAAAAACAACAACATAAAAAAGAACAAGGTTTGGCCTGAGGGTGGCGCCAGAGGTTCCATGTTGTTAGAAATAGAACAAAAAAGGTTTATTGTTTGTCACCTCCTAACAAGTGCAGGTTTTGACATACTGCTCTCAAGGTTCTTTTGTTTGTACTCACTTTGCTAAAACTTGAAGTATACATTAAAACCACATTTTAATGTAACTAGTTGTTGTGGGAGAAAACAGGACACTTTAGAAGAAAACAAAGGAAGCTCAGTGCTTGTTGGATCGATCATCCATATTAAAATCTAAAACATGCTAATGTTTTATATTGCCGACAGCACTAAGTGTGTAACACTCTTTCAGCTGTCTAAACCAAAAAAATACAGCACATCAGGTCAAAGACACAGACAGGAAAAGTTTGTATCATCATACACACACACTGATCTGTAATCCCTGTTGCAGCGGTTCACTGCATGAGATATATAAAACTTCCTCAAGCTTCCTGTAATTGAGCTTGAGTCACAACCACCCTAGGCCAGCATGACTGTTCCTTCTTTGCACTGCCTAACTCTCACATTTCCATCCAAACTTTTCAGTGCATGTTTTCAATTTAAGCATAAAAACTTGAATGGAAATGTAAGAAATTTGATTAGGAAGCCAATATATTGCAAAATCCCTTCAGCTGAAGTGGATAAGTTGGCAAATGAAAAAAGGAGACAGAAAAGCTGATGAAAACATGTACTCTTTATATGTTGATGTTGGCGTACCTACTTCTCCTACTATAATCAAAGACACTTAGCGTTTCAAGATTCCACTTGACCAGAAAGCATGAAAAAATAGATTGCAGCCAGGTGTAGGCACGGGGAGATTAACGACACCACAGGGCAAAAAAAAAAAAACCCATCACATTCATTTTAAAATAGTTTATAATTTATGCATAATACCAGCTTGAGCAAAAAATGATTTTAGAAGTAAATTTTGATTAGCGGTCCATCTTAAACACAGCGTGTAAGCTGCATCCAGTTCAAAGTTCAAATGTCATGTCAATGAGACTGTGCTTTAAGAACAAAAATTTAATTCTCCCAAACAATGGTACAGTGAGCCAAATTAGCATACAGCAGCTGCCAGAGAGCTTTTGGGGAACCCTGTGCTCCTTTGTATCCAAGTGGCAACAGATCACCACAGGGAGCAGAAGAATGACTTAATAAGAAAACTAAAATGTGCCTTATAGTAGATAGAAGCAGAAATGAAATAGCACAATGCATAAATACAAAAACAGTTAATTATTCAATCTTATCATGTCCTCTGGGATTATACTGCCTAATATTATAGCAGACAGAAATATGCACTGATTCACAATTATTTTGATATTTCTACTCATTATTTTGTATTTTAAAAAGTAAAAAAAATCAACAGAGCAGAGCCTGGTGCTGCAACACTATTTTGATATGGTTCATTCTAAGTTTAACCTAGTAATTGTGTTCAGAGTCAAGATGATGTGGAGTGGTCTGGCTGTATTCATCAAAATGGCATCATAGAGTTCCTGTCAGCCTGTCGGGCCAATCAGAACTCATATACTTCACTTATCTATAGGAGAACCTTCTATACACACAGGAAATTCCATCGATTTCTATATATCATCCAATAACTGTGTATAATCTACCTAACTTAGACATACACATGTGTCAGGGAGGTCATGGAATCAAAATGGTTTGACCAAGTTAGAACAGCAGGCCTTTCAATGTCTCATCTGCACTCGGACCTGGACTGACTTGGACATTTTCAGCAGTGACTCTTAGAAAGTGGAACAACATTATTATATGGAATTTTGTTATGCAAACTTGGGTTCAATAGACTGATTCTTCCCTCACTGACTAATGTTGGTAGCATATAACTAAATCTGACTGAACAAAAACTCATCACTTCACTGCCTCAGTCCCTTATCACTGCTACACTGTGCTCATTAAAGGGAAGATTGAAATCACATGATTTGGATCAATTCATAACAAATTAACATATGCTGGAGACATTCATTGCCTGCCTAAGGTGCCAAAGTTTCTGCATAGGACTCGAATCAATATATTCTTCAACTGAGGTAAGCAATTTATATGTATTTCAATTTTAACTCCGCCCCTGACTTTATTTTTTTCTTAATTTTGTTTCCACAAGTTGTAGTGGTGCAAGCCTTCACTTGGCATTAAACAATAAATAAAAAAAAAATAGAAAATATTTAAGGGTACATATGGAGCTACTGTTTAGCTAGGTGACTCCTGCAAGAATCCAGCATATCTATCATTTTGTCATAAATTTTAGATACCATGGTGTCATCCAAAAATTCAACATAGTCCAGTTACCTTGCTTTAATGACTCTTCAAGTTAATCATGACCTGGATGAATGAGAAACTACACAGACATGGTGTCACCATGTTTATTGCTTGAAATGCATCTAGTGCAAAACAACTAGTACAGATGCATGGGAATCACCAGAAATTCTCATGGTAATATAGGATTAATTAGGCCTTTAAGCATCCTGTCAAATGGAAGTGAAGAATGTGACTTTATCAATATTTTTTTAACCTCTCTCTTTTTTAACTATTTTCTTCTTCCTTGAGTGGCTCCTTTTGGCCTTTGAATAATAAATGCCCTCCACATGGAGATGCAGGGAAGGATGTGGCTGGAAGAAAGCTATTGCTAAGAAGCTAAGGCTGTCTGGTTTGAGTGACTCAAATTGACTCTACAGTCAGTGGGTGGACAATCTTATTGAGCCATATTTGCCCTTCATCTTGTCCAAACCACAGCTATTAAGAGTTTCACCACCGCAAAACAAAGCAAAACAAAGCAAATAATTTTTGTCTTACTTTAGAGACAAAATGAGTAAGTAGGAGCTTCAGAATTTTAGACAAATATACAGTAAAAATCAGTTCAATAACTCAATGACTGTCTTATGAACCATTCATGTCTTACTTCACATTTCTATTACATGAGCTGCTCTTGTTCAGTGTGGGCAGAAAAGGTAGGTACAAGCTCCAGACACAGTTATAATATGGAGGCAGAGGAACTTATACCTGCTACTGGCAGGTGGTTAGATTTTTTCTCTAAAACATATTAAATACTCTTTATTAGTTGTGCAAAAATAGCATTATTGTTTGTATTAATGGGTTTATATTGACTCCTTGTGCTACTTAGAGGAGTGGACAAAGTCTGAAATGTAACTCAGAGTAGCTGCCAATCCAAGCTTTTCTGTGTTCTTAATGCCACTAATTGCCTGCATTTGTGCACATAATTTTTTTTTCCTTTTTTGAATTAGAACAGCTCCCTACCTTT
This sequence comes from Acanthurus lineatus, assembly GCA_029814665.1. Taxonomy (NCBI): domain Eukaryota; kingdom Metazoa; phylum Chordata; class Actinopteri; order Acanthuriformes; family Acanthuridae; genus Acanthurus; species Acanthurus lineatus. Next base: position 6,943,921 of record JAPZDV010000010.1, on the reverse strand, counting down.
TTCCTGTGTATTGTCCTCAACCTTTTAGAAAGTCTTTTTACACTATTTCAATGAAAATGGTATGGCGAAATGTCTGATGCTGTCCAACCATGAGCTTTATTGCTATGTAACCACTCCTTATTCAGTTTTTATTAAAGACATAATACTGAGTTCAGATTAAACTGTATATCCATAAAAAACACATTCTCAAATGAACAATGAAGTAACATATTAAACACCTTATAAAAAGTTAAAAGTGTAAGCCATTTATTGTAAAATCTTGGATACTGCTGAATTCACACTTAGGGTTATAATTTAACTATAATTGAAAGGTTTTATTGGGCAAAATAAAATTGTTTCCTGCATGCTCTCTGGTGTGGTTTCAGAGACCGGACATTAGCATGGCCTACTGCAAATTTTCCTGCAACAATTAACAGCAGAGTTTGTGTCTACAGACTTTAGTGCACAGTGACTTCGACAATGTGAGTCATGATAAAAAAATTTGTGTGTGTGTGGCTGTGTGTGAATGTGTGCAAAGTCAACATACTGCGCGTTGAGCACCAACTACATGGACCCTCGGACCATCATCCACCTGTGCAAGGGAAAACCCTTGATAGTAATTCGTGGACATGCCTGCTAATTATGTGACTATAGTGTATTTACTTCTGTATTATGAAACCATCAGCCTTGGGATTCTAAATAGGTTTAGTTCAAAGAGTTCCTCTACCACTCATCCTTATAAAATAGTGAGTAAGTACTGGCAGGCCTAACTACTACTTAGTGAATACGAGCCCTTCAAAGACACCAGGGATGTGGTTTCATGCCTATAAAAAGACCAAAGCCATACAGGGACTTTCAAGGCTTCTAATGGGACAGTGCATCACGTTCACCAACAGAGAGTGCTGTGGCATAACTTTCTGTTTCCCTGGTGGCTCTCCTCTGCTTACGATTAAGAGTAATCCTTCTCTCAAGGTTCAGGAACTTCATTGTCCATTCAATCCAAATTCCTGGTAACTAACATAACATGGAACATGTGCAGTGAAAAACGATATGTTAAAAACTTAACAGCTTGCACAGGGGGCCCAGGGCCTGTGGTTCAGGTCAAATTATGAGTTTCAAGCAAAACTCTGAAGCTCTTTTGCTCCCAAGCCTGTCTCTACTGACACAAAAATGTGTTTTTTTGACATTATTCACACCTGGAGCATTGCAGCGACCTTGTGGGCGAGACAGGGGAGGCTTTAATACGTCTCATTCCTTGCTCTGTTTCTGTGTGTAACCAAACACCTCCACTACTTCTATTGTCTTATCTAAGATTGAAGGGGGAAAAAAACTGGCAGGTGTTCTTCCCCTCAGGCTACAGACTTCAGAAATGAGAAAAATAGAGGGTGGGAGTTGGAATGAAAGGGAACACGCATGCATGCATGTAGACATACACATGCACATAGCAACACATACGCATACACACATGCACAAGCATATATTTTAACACACATGTCTGAGTGTGTTGCAAGATCACACAGCCAGTGCTGTTACATGCAGTGTAAACATGTCTGAGGGTGTGTATTAAATAGTCATTACAGAGGACTGGGTAAGCTCTGGGAGAGACTGGGAGAGAAAACAAACAAACCCCACAGGGTGGCTGAGAGGGGTGGTGAGGGGACGAGGGAGGCCTCTCCCAGTGTAATTCAAGTTCAATAACTGACCCTTAACCTCACTCTAACTCAGGTTACACAGTTCTGGTGAGACAGATTATAGGTGCAGTTACCTCACAGCTGTGGATACTATACACCTCTACAGAAGCTTAACACAAACACACACACTCTTACACATGCACACACACAGTACCAAAAACAAAAAAAGGTCAGTTGGTAATGTCAACAATCAACTAAGTATTCTTGAATATCAAATGGCAACATAGATGACAGGTTCCTGGTCTGTGCACCTTTTGGTATGATGTAAAGAAACTTGGACCACACAGAGCCCTTTCACAGCCAGGAAGTAGAAGACATCATTCACCTGCAGGAGTGCAGCTGGGCCAGTTTCACTCTGTCAGAAAGAACTCATAACATGCATGTCAAAATGATCAGAGAAGGAAAGCACAGCCACTTCAAACTGCTGACAAATACGAGTAATTGTTAAGTTTATGTCTATGGAGATAGGGAGTAATGTTTACAGTATGTTTTGGTGATAGGATAGCTGTACCGTTTTGCATGATGGTGTCTATAAATGACAGCTGACATGTTGTTTTTTAATTTACATAACTGTGTTTGCAAGCAAGGAAGCCAAATACACATTCAGTAAAGCTATCACGAAATATCAGCACTGGGTTTGCCAACAAAACTCCTGCTTTTCTTAATATTTACTTAAATATGTCACATGAATCCAGATTTTGCAACTTCCAGCTGAGGCCATTGGAAGGGTTGCAGATGCCAAGGTTGTGGCCGCAGCCTAAAAATGGTTCACATCCAATGCTGTGTTAGCATAACCACGGTCACATGTCTGAGGGAGAGTCTAAGAAAATGAGGAGAAAGAAAGAGAGAAATAGCTGCTCAAGTCTAGTTTTTACAGAGCAGTTTTGCACAATAAAAATGCATCACAAACAAGACAGAAATGTCTGGCCAAAATCAATTGCCATTCCTTTTGACCACTTCCCTTCAAACTGGGTATTGCTGGGATTAAGAGACATGCTTGCCCCAGACATCTGTGCCTCTGGGCATCTTTTGCTCCTCTTTTCAATCCTCTTTATCTTTTGCTTGTCTGGTCCAACAGTAGATGGGGCTGCAGGTCTGTAACACTAAAACAGAACTAAGTTTAGCTATTTCAACCAAATATTTCTCTCTTGTCTTTTTTTCTTTTCTTTCTTTCCACCAGTCCCCATGGACTCAATATTTATGGATTGGTAAAACCAACATGGAATGGGGAGTTGACCAACATATCAAGTGTCAAGGTCTTGTCAGAAAAGCCCTAAATTTGCATCATTACATCTCATCCTCTGGGGAGATGGTGGGGCTAATTCAAACCATGTACACACAGCTGGAAGAGAGATGTGGGTTCTCTTTTGGAGAAAAGTGAAATGGAGGGAAACATGTTTTATGTCTCTTCAGCCATTTATTGTTTGCAGAGTCATTGGTTGCCTTTATGGTATTTCCCTAATCATCTTTAGGTTACACAATGTCCAACTGTCATTACAAAACTGACATCATGAGACAAAGCAAAAGGCATGATTGTGCCTAAATGAAAACCAGAATTTTTAGACCTCTGCACCTCCCACTGTGACTTTACCATTTAGTGTGTTTGTTATGAGGAGATCTGCCAATCAGCGATGCACAAAGGGTCTATTGTCCATAGCCCACTATGGACCAGTTCCAAAGAGGGCGTAAAACTCCTGTCTGGTCTGATAGCGATCTGAAGCTACAGCCCTTCTCCCAATCCCTACACACAGCAACAACCCAGTGCTGACTAAGCCCAGGCCACAGTAAGATGCTGATCTAAGGTCAGTTTTGTGCCCCACAAATTGTTTTAAATAGAGGATTAGGTGAGGTAAGCTGGCCATAGGTCTGTGCCTCGGGCCAGGTGTGGAGTTAGGGATCAGGCTTTGTGCTGTGGTGGAGCTTTTTCTCTTCAAGAAGGCCTAAATCCTTTCAAGAAAGAAAATGTTGATGTTTACATCCTAGCTGTGACCTCTTCTTGGCCTCTCTGCTCAAGCATTCCTGCCATAGCTGTGACATCTAGCTAAGCTTTCGGACACTAGGGCAATCGTGAAAACAACACTTAATCACAGCCACAGGGCACCTTCATGATAACAAAGCAATCCTTCAACCCTTTTGTGTTTGTGTATGTTCCTTAATGCACATTTGCATACACATGTGTGTTTGTGTGTCATTGCTGTGCTCGAATTTCTTGGTCGAACAGTGCTCTTATCCTTACCACAGGGAGTCAGGGTCTGCAGCATATCTGAATGAGTCCCCTAGTTAATATTCTTAGTGTTGGGCCTGAACAGGAATCCCGTTTAAATCATTACATACAATACCACACAGATTAAGCATATTTACTGTATACCCAGATGAAGTGTTCTAAATCATAAATATCTAATGCTAATATCTAATGAAAAGGAGCTGCCTAAAACCGTATGGCCCCACTGGCTACTAACATGGTTTCAGTGGTATATTTCTAATGTATTTTAAAATTCAGGATAAGCTTCTTTTGACATAAAATAGTCATTCTCAACTGGAAATAGGTCAAATAAAAGTTAACTAACTTATACCACTAGCTCAGCCCTTAAGAGATAAACGAAACATAATCTGTTTTTAGTTTGACTTTCCTGAGATTGAACTAACTGATTTCCTCTCCTGAATATCAATTTATTTGGTGTACACACAGTTCCATAGAAAAGGAACAGTGTGGACAGTGCTTTCATTTGTGCGTTAGAAAACAATTTAAGAAATTTTGCCTTGCTGGTGGATGGCTGAGGGTGCAGGGCAGGGCTCTGGCTGTGGACTGCTGAGCTTGAGGAGATAGGTCAACACAGGTCAACCGAGTCCAGCTACACAAACATATGCTATCAAAGACAAAATTTCCTGTCCAATCTACAAGTTTTTTTCTTCACAGTTAGTGTACATTTACTAGATGATCCCAAGAGACAAGATAATGGGTGTGTACAAGTTACTGCAGGAATTTTCTTATCCAGTCATCTTGTGTGTTTTCTATTGTTATCCTCAGATTACAAATGACGGTAAAGAGGAGAGAGAATCCAAGAGATAAACTATTTTAAGTATTATATGAGAATATTCTCACTTATGCCACATATAAGCATTACATTTTTTTTCAATTTCACACAACAGAATAATTAACCAACAGTGAGGGTTTGGTGATTAAGTCTTGCATTTTTAAACTGTTTAACAACCATAATTCCTCCATCTTCAAGTACCTGACACCTCAGCAGACAAAGGACAGCTATGGGGGGCTATTCCCTATGCAGACATACATGTACGTATCTGCATGCACTCAAACCACATGCATGTTTGTATACGCACACAAACACAGACGCACACACTCTCGCACACCATGGAATGATACAATAGTTCTTATGGTTGCTAGGTGCTGTTGTAATTTACGGCGGATAAGGTTGCAGGCTTAGCGCCGCATCACTGTCTTCCTACCAGGTGATGAGCGTTTGCTGACAGGGTCCCTCTACTCTAGCTGTTGGGGAAATTCAGCATAATACATGGCTGAAAGAAGAGACCTCAGCACTTGCTTAATGTTTAGAATATAAACAAGAAAGAGAAATTTTATAAGTAAGTTAGTAGGTGGTGTTTTTCTTTTGAGGCTAGTACCAAATTTCTGGACGTTTTCGGATTTTGAATGGAATTTAATATAAATTCTAAGGAGAAAGGCGCCAAACAACTAGTTTCTTGCTTGCCAACAACATCACATATTTTCTGAGACTGTCTAAACTTTGCTCCCAGTGTGCAGATACTTTTTTAAAATGATTTTACATGAGTTTAACATTTTTCAAGTCCAGCAAATGTTTCCTATACTAAAGAGTATATTTTCTGTGCTTCAAGTTACCACCACAGACATGTTTCTATCAACATATAAATTTGGAAGAAGTAAAGCTCATCTCATTAAAATTATTTTGGTAATTACACTGCTATTTCATGGTCTATAATTATTTTTTCTCTAAGTGCAAAGGTCCCAACTTATCTTCCAGAGTACATGTTTTTGTGTATGTGTGTTGTGTTGCTATGTTTCTGTGTCTCTGTGGTTGTGTGAAACAGTAACCGAAAGTACAAGAGCATGTGTGTATGTCAGTGTGTGTACATGGCGTATTAACCCATGCGTGTATGCTGCTTGTGTGTATCACAGAGTGGACCTCCCCCGCCATACTGCAGAGATTTTTCATCACATGAAAGCCAACAGGGGGTGGTATGCATGCAGGGCGAGTCGCTTCCATCTGCCCTGTCCACTTAAATTAGTGGGGCCTCGCATCCAGCAGCATCTGGTTCCAATATGGAGCCAGGCGGAAGGGTGGGTGCCTCACTGTGCGGCGGAAAATACAGCCTACTGTACCTTTAAATAGCCCTCAGGAGGCTAGGGACGGATGCTGGCCCTATCGCCCTATCCCAAGATTCTTTGTATCTGGCCTGACACTTCTTCCCTTTGAAATAGGACAAATGTACAATTAGGCAGGAATGCCTGCAATGCTGTTTTCCAAGCGTGTGTTCGCAGAGTTGGCTTGAGCAAATGGCGGATCGACTGGTGGGAGAGGTTATGCGCTGTCAACCTCCCTCACTGAGATGCACCGTCTGACCCTGCCCAAGCTGGGCTTCTTTGGTTCTGCTGGTCCATGTTTGGGTTAGCCTCTTGTTGTGCTGGTTCTGCTGCAGTTAGCCAAGCCAGGCCTCAGTCAGCACTCTTCTGTGGCACAAGTCTGTAAAGATCCCTCCTCCTCTTCTCTTTTCCCTGAACAAGAGGCACTTCAGAGCTTACCCATAATTCAAAGGTTTTCAACTCAACCATAATTCACACTGCTCTCTAGCCTAACTAAAGGGGCTGTCTGTAACTACGGTGATTGCATGTTTGTCAAACGAATTGTCAGTGCAGTAGACTCATGAGGAGGAAGAGAGTAAGGCCAGAAACATGATGATGACACGCTAACACATAGGGCAAAGCACAATAGTACTATTCTTTAGTCATATATAACCTGTAGGATGACACAAAAGAACGATAAGGACACAACTGTTCAGTAAAATAAATACATACTGCAAAGTGTCCATGTGTGTACCATGCTTCTCAGATGGGAGTCTTTACTGGTTTGTGCATATTCACAATGCATAGAACAAAATAAGCTATATATCACTTGTGGTCAGTGTTAGGAAGGTTATCTACTGTACCATAGTAGGAGAATGTAAAGCCACATTATTAGCAAAGTACATGTAATGAAAAGAGTGACCAGATGGGTCTAACATTAGAAGGTAGCTTAACATAGAAATATCAAAGCACAAAAATGTATTTCTATATAATAAAGCAAATACCTATCATGCAATTTATTTATTAACTAAATTCACAGCATAAATCTCTTTTCTGTATAAGGCAAATTTTAAAATTAAGACTGCAAAAAAGAACATTTAAACTGTCAAAAATTGAATGGTAAACAGCATTATAACAATTTAAAACAAGTACAAGCTGGTGTAAAGAGGACAGAGAAAATATATAAATAAATGCATCTACTATTCAGAAACCTAGAGGAGGCCCTCCCTTGTATTTCCCGAGCACAGGGATTCTGTGTTTGCATTAGCCATGAGGGAGGAGAACATGGAGCGAGAAACACAGTGTGATCAGATAAGACTGATGACAAGGCAGAGAGAATCGATGACAAACTTTTGACAGCCTTGGCCCATGCCTTCGGACCAAGCCCGCCTGCTGAAATATAGATAGCTGTGTGCCTCTAACACACACACACACACACACACACACACACACACACACACACACACACACACACACACACACACACACACACACA